>CM046721.1:6600904-7200904 GCA_025584915.1 Monochamus saltuarius
GTCTTGTGGGGGCCTTGCCAAAAGCTTATCAGCATCGCATTCTACATGTTTGGTGGTTCTTGTGCGATATAGCTCTGAGATATAAAAAAAATTAAATTTTTAGGGGCTTGTTTCAGGGGGCTATATCTCCGAAAGGGGGCCGCACTTATCAAAAGTAATAAATACGGGTCCCTTAAATTTCTCTTAAGAATTTCTGACCAAATTTTGTTGCATTTATTTCGGGACACCCTTATAGTAGAATAATATATTAAAGTGTGCTGCTTGCTTGCGGTTTGTCATAAATATTTGAATCCTTCTAATTTATTTTATTTTATAATTACTATTATTAACGGACTTATCTTATAGTTGTATGTAAATAACTTGTTGCAGGTGTCAACCGAATCTCTATATACATAAAATAATATTTTTTACATATATTTCTGCAATTATTTTTCCTTCCACTATTGACATGAAGACAGTTATATCAATACAAGACGTTTAGTTATGTTATTTCTTTAGCATATCTTCCTATATTGGACATCAAGGAGCATATTGTTAATCACCCAATTTCAGAATTTTCTTAGAAACAATTTGAATCGGCAATATCTTCGAAGTAAAATTTTAATATGCTATTACTCTGTTGACGTTCTTGGAATAATCAAAATAAACGAACACTTGCATTCATACATTGCAAGTAGGTACTATACAAAAATATAAGACCATTTTATGCATAATGCAAAACATGAAAAAAGAAAATGATCAAACGCGTAGTTTATTGTACTAGAATCACAAACGGGTAATATATAAAACTCAATGATCAAAGAAAAGTATCATAAGGATAAAGGAACTCGATAAACCTTCTTCTTTGAATACATATTTACATGCCCCACGTTCGCTGCATATGTTGGGTAATAAAAATAACAAAGTGGATGGGATAAAGCGTGAATTGTGGGTATTTCAAATATGACGAGAGAAAAAGATAGAACCAGCGTCACTGGTTTTCCAGGTAATTGTCTCATTTTCGGGAAATAAAATGATATACAAATTTCATTAATGAAATTTCTGCTGCAAAAACTCATTAGACGTTGTTTTTCTAATTATAAATCTTTATACAGGGTGTCTCAAACTCGATAGTAGGAGCCTACTGTGAAGATACAAAAAATTGAAATTAAATTTTTACAGGAAAAAAATTGTGTATGTTTCTGGAAAAACAATAACCATTTATGGCGCGCAGCTTTCTTAGCATGTGCAGCACCATGTAACTGTCAGTATAAGCAAACGTTTGTTGGGAGAGGAAGTAAGATATCAGAGACGTATTCAGTATTGTTTTGTTGTTCGATAAAATGCCTTTTGTGACGCTGGCGTATTGCCCCAAAATAATTTTTAAACAGTCCTGTTTAATGCTTCTAGTTCATAAAAATTGTATACCTTCATTTTTAGCTAATTCTCCTAATTTAATGAAACCTAATATTGTTATTTTCCACCCAGTAATACATTTTATTGTAGATGTTATATCTTTTGCTTTTGAATCAATTATTTGTGATTTCTGAAACATATCGAAATAGGTTCTAAAGAGATCGTTTTCGTCACTTGTGAATATGTACGCATTTTGGAATTATGGTTTTCCAAATTGACTCGAAAAATTTAAAGGGTCAAATAGGTTGCTGATGTTCCTGACAAATTTCTTCGTTTCTTTTACTTCTAAATGAAGCACTTTAAATCTAATATAAAGATTCATACACGATGCTGCCATTAAATAGAAAATTTGCATCGTCAAATCCACAAATTTTATCAATGTCTCTTGTATAAAATAAACTTGCTTTCGGACTAATTTCGTTTACACAGACCATATACAATTTATTTATATGATTAAAATTTTCAAATTTCTTTTCTAAAATTTTGAGAACGTCATTAACTTCAGGGGCAATTTTGATATGCTTTATAAATGACTGTAAAGTTGACGCACTAAGTAAACAAAATAATTTAACAAGTTTCCTTTTATATAATTTGGGACCGATAGTGACAAACAAATATTTTTGAAATTTTTGGAATAGCTGCGCCCCTTTGGCTTTCTACTATGTTCAGACACTTGCACATTAATTTTGGATTGTTTGGAAATCTATATATGCCTCATAATAATTTCGTTAAATTCATAACAACCATGGAGGTCCTTTTCCAAAAGAATTTTGAAATACTTTCTGCTCAAAACAATGTTGTGAAAAAGTTTGTCACATTATTTAAATCTTTACATTTTGTACATCCTTGTTAACATTTTAACTAATATATCATTTATATGATAATAAAATGTGTAAGTAGAAATTTCAAAGTTGTTAATACAACCAGAAAACAATAATTTGCAGACATAACTGAAAATAAAATAATTAATAGTAGGTAACTTGTTTTATTATTATTATAAATTATTTGTATTTGCATTCTAATGCATTCTATGTAAAGGAACGTAATTAAAATGTGTTTAATTAAACCTTTGCAAACAACAAGACTCACAGTCTTGTTTGTATTAAATATTTGTTAAATACGACCCTGCTAAATGTGAGAGAGAGATAGGAACCGGCAAACACCTGTACCGCTAAACGCGTCTGTCTGAAATAGATCAGATCAAAGTACCGACAGTCGAGTCATTTTGCTGGTTTCGTTATGCTGTGCCCATTATCGACTTTGAGACAGTACAATCGCACTAATATGTCAAACAATCTAAACCTATTTCAGTGTATCATAAACATTTTTTAACAAAATTAGCAACAACCACAAGCAGTTGCTACTATGATGACCCGCGATAGGTCCTCTGCAGTTTTGTAAAAATGATGAAAACAGTTTATCTTCTTTCTTCACACAGAAACGGAGTTTGGTAAAAGGACCTACCAAGCTGACGAATGTATTTACAGAATTTAGTCGATTCCTGTTTATTTCTCTTTCCTAAATGTACACTTGAAATTACACAGCAACTATTGAAACATTCATTCACAAGGCAAACAAACAAACTTTACGTGCCATTAGAACTGATTCAAATAAACAAGCAATTTTTGTGGGAAAAGAATAAAAAAACAACAACAAAACAAATATGTAAAATCAATAACACCCATACGAACAAATCACTATTGATACGGATAGCATAGACATCTTAGTTTCTGTTGTAAAAGTGTCTAGAAAGAAACGGACGTTACACTAATTTTCTGCCGTTTGTCACTTTCGAAAAAGATTATGCTTTAAATAGGTTTTTGTTATGACATTTGTAATAAATAAAACAAATAATATTTGCTCAAACCACATTTAAATTTTAAATGCAATATTTTTTCTTGTAAATGTTCAAGTTTTGTAAACTTGGTACATACATTGAACAAATTGTCCACAAAGATAACGTCAAATTCATAATAAAATTAGACAAAATAATTTTGTGTAGATACATTGAATGTAATTATACTCAAATTTTAAGACATATGTTTTTGGAAAATGTATCATTTAATAATTAGTTGAAAGGCAATTAAAAAAATATTCGATTTATCTTCCTAAGAATTGTTCTTTTCTTGATAAGAATTATTCCTAAATACAAAACTAACAAGATGAAATTAAAAATGCAGTTATGTTGATCCTATTGAATGTAATATATTAATAGGCATATTTCACTACAGACGTATTTATAAATCTACAGAAATTCTACAGACGTATTTTTAGTAGCGTATTTTTAACAAACGTCGTTATTTACGTTTTAAGTTGATATAAAAAAGATCAACTACTACGACTAAACATATCTTTATGCTCTCAAGATATTTTCTGAATATAAAAGTGCAGAAAATCTTGATATCGGCGAAAAATTATACAAAAATACTAAGTATAACAAACTTCGAGCATGTCTAAGAGAATACCTACTTTTTTAAAATATAACTGCATATGTAAATATTCTTCCTGGGAGTTTCTGGAAACATTTGTAGACAAAAAAATAAAAACTGATTATATAAAATCCATTGTTTATTACTACGTACGTTTCGAGGTCAATTCCCTCTTCAGGTACAAATACAATTTTTAAAATTAAAAACTATTTGTTAATAAATGAAAAACAGAAAAGGAAAAGATAATCACAGTAAAAAAACATTTTTTTATTAAAACTTACCCAAAACATTATATATGCTATTTATTAAAAATTATACATTTCTATTGAAATTGTTTATATTAAACTGTAATTATATAATATTTATTGTATAAAAGTTTCATTGACAGCATTATTGCTAATTTATAATTGTGTTTTTTTGGATCAGCCATTTGTTCATGATATTTTCAAATAGAGTGAAATTTTGAAACATTTAAAATGTAAAAATCTAGTAAGACAGCATATGGAATGTTAAGAAATAGAAATCATTCCAACAAAGAATCTTTTTTCTCTCTTTTTTCACTGTATCTTACTAATATTTCCCTTATTGTACTGATATAAATTATTTAAATAGCCAAATATGTTTGAAAAATCAAATCATTTACAAATAACAATTAAGATTTAATAATTTTTATCTAAAATCAACAGTTAATAATAGGACATATATAAAAGGCACACATTTGCAAAACATTACTTGTTGTTATTGTAATTATTTTAATTTTTTTATTCTCATTACCATAAACTTACGTAGCACCTACTAAATATAAAATTGTTCATTTTTATGAACGCAAATGATTTTGTACTTTTTAACTTACAAAAATAATTGTTAAAATGTGGGATTAAGACAGCAACAATGCGAGTCTCGCACACGCCTTTTAAAAATTATTATTTTATTTGAGAAACGACAATGAATAAATATTCATAAATTTATTTGTGTGTTCACTTCTATTCTATTTTTCAAAATTTCAGTACCTAAAGACACAAGAAATTGTATAATTTTCAGCGGCCTTAAAAGTTATCTGTATTGATAGAAATATAGTCTCTAAAGATTATTACACAATTTTTTGACACCTTAACCTATCTAGTAGTTAAAATGCTTTTCAAAAATTATAATTTTATTTGAGAAAAATTTAAAGAGTAGGAATGAAGAAAGAGAAAATGAAGATGAAATTTAATTTTTGTGCTCACTTCTGTTCCATTTTTCAAGATTTCAGTACCTGAAGACACTAGAAATTGTTCATTTCGCGGTGACCTTAAAATGTACCTGTATTCATAGAAGTATAGTTTTGTATGTCTCTGAAGATTATTATACAATTTTTTAACACCTTATATGTATTTATCTAGTAAAGATAGCAACAAATGCGAATCTTACAAACGCTTTTCAAAAATTATAATTTTATTTGAGAAAAATTTAAATAGCAGCAATGAATAAAGACAACATGAAGAATTTCATTTATGTACTCACTTCTGTTCTATTTTTCAAGATTTCAGTATCTAAAGACACTAGAAATTAGAGAATAGAATCATTGCAGCGATCTTTAAAGGTACCTACCTATATTCATAGAAATCTAATTTCGAAATTGTTTCTTTTGTACAATATTTTAATACCTTTTATTTACTCTAGTAGTTAAGATAGCAGCAAATGTGACTCTTACTTTTTAAAACAATAACAGTGGATAAAAAGAATATCGAGATTTTTATTTTTGTGCTCACGTCTATTCTACGTTTCAACATTTCAGTATCTTAAAGTCATTAGAAATTGTATCTTTTGCAAGATTGTTTGAAACCTTATATTTCTAGTACTTAAGATACATGCAAGTATTACAAACACTTTTCAAAAATTATAATTTTATTTGAGAAAAATTTATATAGGAGCAATGAATAAAGAGAATATGAAGAATTTTAATAAATTTAAGTCAGCACTTCTGTTCTGTTTTCAAGATTTCAGTACTTAAAGACGCTAGAAATTGTATCAATTGCAGCGACCTTAAAAGGTACCTGTATTCACAGAAACATAGTTTTGTATGTATCTGAAGTTTACTATACAATTTTTTGACACATTATACATATTTAGTGCTTTTTCGGAGGCGTACTTAGTAGCAGATGTAGAACAAATTCATGAGCGATATTCGAAAGTGTGGAGACGTGGAAAATTAGCGAAACGTCCGCTTCCGGCGCATTCCACCACAACTAGCAATCACAGAAACACAGAATACGAACCTATGTGAAAACGGAACGGTCCCACATGTCGAGCATGCGATCCACACACATAGAACAGCCGGAGTATGCCATGCTACGCGAATGTCCCGTGGCCGTCGACACCAGCGAGGTTTTAACAGCCAGGGCAGCCACCTCTCTCACGACGCCCGCCCGAACACGTGCTGCGGATGAGATACGGCGAGAACGCGGCCGACGCGAGGAGGCACGTCGCGGCGCGCGCGTCGCGATGCTGCCCCCCACCAGCGGGCGTCGGGCGCCACGTGCCTCCGGCTGTCTTCTGACTGCGTGCCGCCGGTAATGAGACTTGCGGTCGTGATGTTCTGCTGCTTTGTAATTAATTAATTAATTTATTTATCTCGTCTTCAAATATCCAAGGGGCATAGCCCACTTACAGAATGAGTTGTTGTACAAAGAAAAATTATGATTAAATAAATATTATAAAGAAAATGGGCATTAAAAATACATTATTTTGAACGAATATAGATGGAATAACAACACTCTAATACTCAAGAATAGAAAAACCTTAAAATTAGAAATAGAATACCTAAATAAAATGATACAAAAACAGAATAAACAAAATAAAAACAAATAATGTTTTTGTGAGACCCTCTTGTCTTTAAAAACTAACGCCCAAAGTCACGTGATAGGGCACTAACTAATAATCGCATGCAAAACGCTCCAACAAATACACAAAAATAAATATAAAAAAGAAGTGAAAAACCTGAAGATTAAAGTGTTAAAAAATAACAAAATAGTCAAAACCAAATCATAGATAAAAATTACTAAAATACTGAAAAAATTGAACTGGCTCATGACCACCTATGGTTTGTATAAAAAAAACATAACTTCAGATTATAACTCAAAAATGAATACAGTTGCAAAAAAATTAAGCATGCCACTGGACATATTCAAAAAAGTGTCTTAAGAAGAACGTAGTAATTATTTTTTTCTACCTTTACAATCAAGTTAAAGCCATGTATCGAAAAGTGGAAAATTTGAAATTTTGTTTATTACTCGAAAATAAAAGACGATAGGTCATTTTGGTATTATTATTAATTTTCCCTTAAAAAACAATTTGAGAGTGGAGGGATCATTTTTTCTATCTCCTACAGTTAACAAGACAACGAGCCTATAAAAACATCGAAATTTAAAAATATTGTCTTTTAGGATTATATTCAGTCAGCCAGAGTAAATGAGACATACCTGTTAATTATCTTGAGAATAATTTGAATTATTTACATTTATAGTAACCGTATTTAGAGGTATTTCGTGGAACAAGTTTATAAATACCTAAGTTAAAGTCATGAGAAGGTATGCAGATGTGTCAACGAAATGAGCAACATCACGAGACTCCTTCACTTGGCAACAAATTCACGTGTCGCAACCCCTACTTGCTCGTTTTGCCGGTATCCAGATTTGCCTGGAATTTTATGTAGTTGCGTGACATCAGGACATTGTGGTGTAAACAGAACGTGTTTTGTCACTTGTCGTTTAGCCTTTCTTAATATAAACGCATTAATCGACTCGCAGAAAACACGCTTCTGAAGAACATAGCCCGCGGACTAATCTTTTTGTTTGCTGTCAGTTTTCCTTTGCCTCATTTTATTTCTCTTTTATCGCTAGTCGCGTCAAATTAGCATTTCACTTGCAACATTTTGCGGAGAGGTCCAATTGAGATGCGGTTTTCTGCACAATGTTCAGGGAATTGTTTATAACAAAAGGTACATCTAACCTCTGTACACTCGCAAATTTGTAATTGTTTATTTAACAAATTACCCATTTTTGTTGAACATATGGCAAATGTCACACACGATTCAACGAAAATGTCTGGAAATTGTTCTCTCTGGGGTTTTCGAGGTCCCTCTTTATCACTTTGGTGTTAGCTTTATTATTTATTGCTAAATTGTTGTAACATTTTGCAGAAAACCGCATCTCAATCGGACTTCTCCTCAAAAAATTGTCCACTTTCACTTTTTTCATGCTAATTTGATGGACTACGAGCAAGATTCCAATTCTTAGGTACAAAAATAGTTGCTTCTCTTTTGACCGTGTGGATGTTTTTGAATAAATAAATAGAGACGACAAATAACGATACAGAGGGCATATGCAAAAAATTGCTGCACTGCGCCAAAAAAAAAATTTCAGCTAACAATTAACTTTATTTAAACATAGTTTATTCCCTGGAAACAAATCGTTTTTTTATGTAATGCTCACTTTTTTGTCAAAAATAAATTGATACATTTGGTAAAATAATCATTTTTTGAGGAGTATTGTTTAAATGAAACAAATAGTTATTTAATTTTTTCAGAAGTGTGACAGAAACCCAATAAAACGAAAGAAAAACTAAAATTATGTCACAAATAAATAGCTTCAGACAATATTTAAAGAAAACTTAATTTTAAAAAAGATTTTTAAATAAAGATATTTTTTCATTTCCCTAATCAATTTGTTCAAAGCTGTATAAAAATAGCGTTTTAAAATAAAATAAATATTTGTACTGTATTAGAAAGGTATTTTAAGCTAATATAAATCAAATCTCCTACAATTCCTATCAATGAAGTCATATGTATGTTATCTGATACCGAACATCTAGATATGCTAATGAACATACATATGACTTTATTGATAGGAATTGTAGAAGATTTGATTTATATTAGCTTAAAAGAATACCTTTCTAATACAGTAAAAAAATGTTACAAAAGCTAATAATAAGGAATATATGGCTAGATATTGTGGGTGTAATTCAACGCAGGTTGGGGCTTTGGTCCACTGAGTAGTTAGTTTCACACAATATTATTAATACCTAAAAATGTACAAAAAAAATGATTTTTGATAGAAATTAATATGTATTTTGAATCAAATAGTACATTTAATTCAAAAATGCATACCTTTTAGTGAAGTTTTATTAGGTTATAAAAACTTTTGAAAATCATAAAAAAAAGTATTTGTGCGAAAGGAACCCATCGAATTGTTTCGTTTGTTTCGTATAAACACAAAATAATTGTCAATTCACTCTGTACTCATAGTTAACCCTGTATAGAACTTTAGAATCATTTTTCGCAAACCCGGCAGAGAAGTTTACGTAAACAACTTGCGTACACTCCCGACAAGTAAACGACGCGTTCCCTACTGACAACAAAAGCAAGTTTTTAATGAACTTCCTAATAAAGTACGCGAACGAATCTTCACCACATAGCCATTGTAAACCCAACACATGACGACCCGCGACAAACTTTCTACAAGGCCTATCTTAAAATTCAAAGCAGCAGCATTTTGAAAGGATTCGATTTACAGATTTAACTAACCCTACAACATCGAGTGTATCAACACGGTGACGGTTTACTCTACAAACGGTATGTAAAACGCAATAAGGTCACTATAATCCGTCAAAAGGGAAAAATATTCCATACCCTGGTGAATAGCTGCCCCTATCGGGGTTTCATATAAAATTAAACTGGTCGCTAACAGCCGCAAAAGCGTATAATATCGTTTAGTGGTACTATCAAAGGGAAAATTTGAAGGCGGCGCCACTTGCTATAATATTTATTACGCCATTGAAAATTTAGATCCATCAATTTTATATTAGCCAGTCGGAGGGGACACAAAGTCTCTATCAGAGATGCCAAATGTACCTATTAATATCAAATTGTGGGTAAACTCGCTTTGAAATTGGCGAGGAGCAGCTATGCCGCTTTAAAAATGTAGTGCGTTGGTACAGAACCAGAAGTTTTTAATGATGATTTTAAATTTCTGTGTTAATAGTTTTACACACTATGGCTTTTTTATAGGTTTTACACAAAATGTGTTAAAATTACTAGTATTATAATAAAATATACTGAATTTGTGCAATACTTTTAGCAAACTTAACACACCTCTGTCTTCTATCCCGCTCTCACCACAATTGCGCAGCTACAGTATATCAGCTGTTCCTTAGCGACATTTTGTTATGTTGGTCGTGTAGCGATGTTGTGTTCAGTTAGATCTCGGTTGAAATGGAGAACACAAATTGAAATTGAGGTTTGATCAAACAAAATGGTAAGTACTTTCCTATCTACAACAAATATTGCTGATAATTGTAATAAACCAAACCCGAAAACCCTAATAAATGAATAAAGAAAAAAGTAATTAGGAATGTAACTCTTAAAAATATTAGTTTCAAAAAATGACGTTTCAGATTACTCTGTGATTTACTAGAACGTTATTAATTTATAAATCCGTTATTAGAATATCTACTACTACTACTATCTACTATTTTTATTAAGAATTTTGTTAGAACACTTGGCTGTTGTTCATTTGAATTGAATTATATGTTTTTAATAAAATCATAAAAGTAAACTATCTTTTATTGTATTATTACTCTTAACATAATAATTTTGGAAATACTATATATTTATAAGGAAGCACATCTCCCTTTTTAGTTTGTTAATTATGTTGCTGATTGTTTTTGAATTATAATATTTATAATGCATTTATTTCGAGGGCTTCTAGAACATTCTAAACTACATTCGTTGCATTCTCGATGACTGGAAAAAATTCTAGAAAACGTCAAAATAAAGATATTACAAAAGTTATATTTATTAAAAATTATGTCGAAAGGAAACAGGAACATAATTAACAAACTAAAAAGATATGTAAACTTCCATACCAATACCTATTATTCAATAAAATTAACATGTTAATGTGTAAAACCTACACTTTGAATGAACAAATAACACCGAATTGTGTAAAATTTACACATAGCTTTTGTTATATTAACGCAGTGGATTGTGTTAAACCTTTAACACACTGCCACGTACAGAGATATGAGTAGAAATTACACAATCCCGTGTGGACCTTGATTAACACAATATTGTGTTCTTTTGTAGTGTAAATATTTTTTACTGTGTATGTTTTCAATACAACTGGTACTACTTAAGAAGTTTTAGTCTAATTTAATAAGTTTAATGGGGATTTCAGTAGTGATTAAAATTAGGAAATTTGAAATGAAAGAGATAAAATTTCTCTCATGAGGTGTGCATGCGAGTGGTGCTCTATACAAATTTCGACTTTTCAGTGTCATATGTACATAGTTAATTTGTGAAAGTAGTGCAACTTTCTTTTTAATAAGGTACAGTAATTAGCTGTTTTGTTTGCTGTTTCTTTTTTCCTCGCTATAACAAAAACGCGGGATAAAGAAATACAGATAAACGGGGTCCTCCAAATCTATGTCGGCAATTTATAAACAGCTGTGACCGACAAATATGAATAGCTGTGGTAAATGTAAATTAAAGAAAAGCGATGGTCTCGTTGGCTGTGAGGGTTCCTGTGGAAAATGGTTCCATCATTCATGCGTTGGCTTGAACCTATCTGATTTTTCTACACATGAGAAATGCAGGAATTTGCTCTTCGTCTGTGATGCCTGCCGTTTAAAATGTGAAGTTGCCGAAAAGTTTAAAATTAATTTATACACTGAGAAGCTGGGACTTATTGATGATAAACTTAATGACATTTGTGTTAAAATGGAGACATTATTTCAGTCAAAACTAGAGGAACTACGAACAAGTATTATGTCGCAATCTGAGCTCTATCTTAAGAGAGAGGTTATCCCGTTAATTAAGGAATGCAATGATCTTTCACAGCCAAAATCTGTTTCCTATGCATCAGTAGTCCAAAACAAACCTTCTTTTGTAGTCCAACCGAAAGATAAAACGCAAAAAGTACACACTACTAAATCAGATATGCTGAAGATGATTGACCCAGTTGATTCTAATATATCCCTTTCTACTGTCAAGAATATCAGCAACCTTAGACTTAGTTCTTTCTAACTTTTGTTGTAATGTTTGTGATTTTGATGGAATATTACCTATTGACTCTCATCACCCTCCACTGGATATTGATTTGTTACTTGCTGTCTCTCAAGTGAACAATTTTCCAAATGCCTTACATAATACTCTACCCAATTTTAAGAAGGCTAATCTTATTGACCTTTATCAGCATATATTAGAGGTTGATTGGGAAATTATTAGGAGTACCAATTCTGTGGATGATGCGGTCCAGCAGTTTTATAATAAAATAAATTTTGCCATTCAGACTTATGTACCTCGAAAATCTCCTACCACTGCGTCGTACCCAGTTTGGTTCAATAAGGAAATTATTGTAAATTTAAAACAGAAAAATAAGGCGTGGAAAATATATAAGAGAACCCGTAGTGTGGAAGAATATGACTATTTTAAAAATATTCGTACGTTATTAAAAATACAAAAATCTGAAGCATATAATGCGTATATCTTGTCAGTTGAGAGTGACATAAGAACCAACGCTAATTAGTTTTGGTCATTCATAAATAGTAAATCTGGTTCGTATTCTATGCCCTCTGCATTGTCTTACAATAACGAGCAGCTCACGAATCCTACGGACATTGTAAATTCGTTTGCAGATTATTTTCCACAGTCATTTTCACCTGGCGATGATAAAAGTGATATATTTCACCACCTAGATTCAGTTAATGTTCCATCACTGCTCGTAAATGAATTTACCGAGGATGAGATATTGTTGGCGTTGAAAAGACTTAAGCCCAATTTGACTGCTGGACCGGATCTTATTCCGGGATTTTTTCTAAGAGATTGTGCCCTTGTACTGTGCAAACCTTTGTGCTTGATATTTAATATCATTTTAAAAGAGTCAACATTTCCAAATGTGTGGAAAAAAGCTAGAGTCTGTCCAGTTTTCAAAAACGGTAACCAAAATGATCTCAGAAATTACCGTCCAATAACTATACTCAATAACTTTTGTAAAGTTTTTGATGCAGCATTGCACAACTGGATCTCCTATCATACAAAAAATATGATTTCTGAAGCTCAACACGGTTTCTTGGCTGGTCGCTCAGCTGTCTCAAACCTTATATGTAAGACACAGTTCATTAGTGAGATCATTGATAAGCGAAGTCAGGTAAATGTGATCTACACTGATTTTTCTAAAGCCTTTGATAAAATTGATCACAAGATTCTCCTTTTAAAACTAAGATCCTATGGCTTCTCTGACTCACTGATGGACCTGTTTTGTTCTTATTTTTCTAACCGACAACTTTATGTGCAGCTTCGAGGGTACAAGTCTCGTGAATTTCTTCAGTCATCTGGGGTACCTCAGGGTTCTATACTCGGTCCATTGTTTTTTATTTTATTTATAAATGATATTATAGAACAGTGAAATGTTAGATGTTTAATTTACGCAGATGATTTGAATATTTTACTTTATGATTCCTCATCCCGTAACTGGGTTAATCCCGTGGGGTGTTGCAATTAAATAAATAAATAAATAAATAAATAAATAAATAAATAAATAAATAAATAAATAAATAAATAAATAAATAAATAAATAAATAAATAAATAAATAAATAAATAAATAAATAAATAAATAAATAAATAAATAAATAAATAAATAAATAAATAAATAAATAAATAAATAAATAAATAAATAAATAAATAAATAAATAAATAAATAAATAAATAAATAAATAAATAAATAAATAAATAAATAAATAAATAAATAAATAAATAAATAAATAAATAAATAAATAAATAAATAAATAAATAAATAAAATGGCAATTAATAAGAGACGTACTCGTATTTTTATAGATAGATGTACCGCCACAATAACTTGATATTTGCAAATTGTGGCGGAGGCGCCAGTTATAAAATGTGTCCTGCGCCGTGTAGATAGGCAGCCTATAAGGACATGCAGGACAACCTTATATAAGAGATGTATAGAAAATCAGTACTTGTTCTTGGTGGCCGCTGATGTTGGCTTGCCAGGGTAAGTCTACAGGGTGTTAATTAAGTATGTGCACAAACTTTAAAGGGTTAATCCATGATTGATTTTAAGATAAAAAGTTCATATAAACATGGGTCCGCAACGGCTTTGTTTTCCAGATACAGGGTGTTAAAGTTTGAAATTTTTGGATCTATTTTCTGAGTAGTAAGAGCTACTTAGTTGAAACTTGACACACCCTAATAGGTATTTAGAGACTACATTTTGCAGGTATTAAATTATTTTTAATTTAGCCATGAGCGCAGATATGGCTAAATACCTATCAGGGTGTGCCAAGTTTCAACTAAGTAGCTCTTACTACTCAGAAAAAAGATCCAAAAAATTGATTTCTTTTTTTAATTTTAACACCCTGTATTTGGAAAACAAAACCGTTGCGGACCCATGTTTACATGAACTTTTTGTCTTAAAATCAATCATAGATTAACCCCTTAAAGTTTGTGCACATACTTAATTAACGCCCTGTATACAAGATGTGTATAATCAATGTTTTTTTTATTATTATAAATTTAAAAATAAGAGCGTAAGGTGTGGTGATATTTATAACCACAATAACCTCTTTTTTGCCAGTTATGGCGACGGCGCTAGTTATAAAATGTGTCCGGCGAAGTGAAGATAGGCAACCTACAGGGACATGTATGACGACTTTAGACTAGAAATATATAGAGAATCAAATAAGATACAGATTTGAACATTGGTATAAGGGAAATGTCACATGCAGGTGTCAAAGAAAATATTTTTACCTTTCGGTTACTTTCGGAAATACCGGTAGTAATCAAATTCCTTATTTCAAATTAAATACTCTATACAAGGTGCCACCTAACAAATGTTACATACTTCAAGTGATGTCGATTTAACCAATCTTCCTTAAACGAAAGATGACACGAAAAATGTTACAGGGTGTTAAATTTATTTTTTATTTCTTGTTTTCTCCTTAACTCTCTTATCTTAAACCATACAGGGCGTCATTTTACTACAACCCTTTGTGAATATTCTTCTGTAACTTTTTTGTACCTTAAAATTGTTAAACGCAACTATCAGAAATAGATAGTGAATTTTATTCTACACAAAAAATGTATACCTATCAAAAGTCGAAATTATGCTCGTTTATGAAGATATTACAGAAATTATTTATTAATACATCCCCCTTATTTTTTTGGAATAAGTGTTTAAATATTTTAAGAATATGGGACATTTGATGTACTTAGTAGCTTATAACAGCCGTTAAATACAGAAAATGCAACAGCTTAAGTTTTCATCGTGTATTAAAAATTAGATGTAACCTCGTAAACTTTCAGTGATGAATTGGAACCTCAATAACACGCGACTACCTGTTGAAAGCTAGATATTGGCTGAACAGAATCACAAGACGTCATTACAGTATACAATGTTACACATAAAATGACTATTGTACCTTAATTCCATGTTTTCAGTGAAAAAAAAAATAGTTTCAATGTGGAAAAATCGAATCCAACCACTTAGCGATCAAAAGCTGAACCTCACATCTTCTGCTGTTTCCTTCAGACTACTTGATTTCCAAGAAATGCACAGTAATACTTATTTAAGCATAAATAGACATGGCTGCAAGTTTTTATTTATATGAAATTTACAGCGCTCTAAAAATAACAACAATAACATGTTGCTTGCACAAATAATGTAAATAATTAATAAATTCATGTTTTTTTCGATAAATATTTGTCTTATCGCTATCAAGTTGTGACAGTTTATAGATCTGCCATTTTTTATCTACCATATTTACAAAGTTTTTGCCCGTCTGCGGACATTTTCCCTGCTCATCAAATCGACGCCTACTGAATTTTTCACAGTAATATGACATCACTTTATTTTTTCCAGATCCCGTTTCACGTTTGAGATATAGAATCTATCGACATTCCAAACCAGTCTCGTCTGCTGTCCACCCGCTGAGATAACGAACCTATAAATGGAACAATAAATTGGAAATGAATAAAAAATGTGACTGCTCTCTGGTTATATATTTAAATTATGACCGGGGAACTTTATCAGAGAGTCATTATTTTCATTCAAATCTCATTTCCTGAAGCCAAGAAGTGAAATTATTGTAATATTTATTTATGTCAAGCTGCAGAAGAAAATGTCTTGGGTCGACTGAATTTTACACCGAACTGTAAACATAAAAAAGGAAGGATTGGAAGTAATGAATCGATTAAGAATTAAATCAGGCAAGGTTGTAGATGAAGTATACAGGGTGTTTCTTAATTGTGTGCAGAAAATCCAGGGGTGTATCCTATGGATAAAATTCAGGTAATTTTGTTAAACATAGGGTCCTAAGGGCATCGTTTCCAAGATATAGGTTTCTTAAAGATGAAAAAGAACCATATAAACAAACAGTGGCTTCGGTACTTGTATATTTTTACTTTTTGTAGATATTACCAGGTAAAGGCCTTTTTAAATCATAAATCAACGGGTTATAAGCTAAATAAGCCACATGTGTTTACCAGATCAGACCTCGAAAAATTCTTAGATACGGCCCTTGATATCAATTATTTATTGTTCAAGGTAGTCCTAACTATGGGAGTTTCTGGAAGGTATAGAATTTAGGAACTTGTAGCTATGTATATCGATGATATTGAAGACAGAAGAAGTGCATTGCTTGTCACAATTCCTGATACTAAGACTTATAAACAAAGAATACCCACTCTGTTGTCAATGGAAGTCATGTAATCCGTGCAATTGACGTATTTCGAAATTATACGGAACTGAGACCAAGAAATGTACCACATGAACGATTCTTTTTAACCTATAACCAAATATAGCAGAGTTTCCTGAAATTTAAAATTCACATTAGTATACAAGGACTGGGCACAGTTTTCGAAGATCTTCCACATCTTGACTTGCCAGCTCAGTCGCGGCGAAGCTTTTGCAGAGTCACCACTGAAGATGCCGACAGTGAAGAGCGGCAAAACGTTTGGAAGCATGGGATGCGACCAGTTACAGCGGCGGCTACGGAACGCCTCGGAGGACCACCAGTATCCGAGAAACGGTTCCGACCGTAGGAGTCGTAATACCAACAGTAGGAACCGAAATCAATATATGGACAGGCCCAGAGACACCGATAGCGGGTCTGTCCCCACAGAGCCTAGCCCGAGAACAACCAGGGCAGGTAAAAGTATCCCAGCTAATGCTAGGGATGTGCATTTTAACTCTGTTTCTGGCAGCTACCAGTTACCGAGGTCACGGAATAACAACCCGGAAAATCACCATGTATCAAATTACAGCACTGGCCGTGAAAGCCTAAAAACCACTATAAGTGCTGATTTGTTGATATTAAAAAGACGTGGTGGATGGCGCCCTGATTCTATTGCGGAAGGCTATACAAAGTGATTGAGGACGTCTCTAAAAGAATTTGGGAACAGATGCGTCATGAAAAATGGAGCCAATATCGTAAAAAAAATTGTAAAATTCTTATAGTTTTGTTACACACGAATAATAAGTCGGAGTTGATGAATATCGTTTTAATTTATAGCGATGTGAACATGCTTTAGTAGAATGATTTCCCTGTAAACATGTGCCAAATGCAGCTACTTTTAATGCAACGTGCAGTGAGTGCAAGTATAGACAACGTGAGGGAAATTTGAAACCGAATCGTGGAAGATATGGAGGTCCAGGACGTCCATGGCGTATTGCAGCAGTGTGGCGTGTATCATCCACGAGGCTCAATTATATCCGTACCACGTACAGCATGTCCAGGCATTAATACCAAGGGATTGGACGAGGAGGACCATGGCCGCCACGATCTCCTGACTTTAAATCATTTGACCTTGTTTTTTGTGGAAGATATTTAAAAAATGAAGTGTATCGCACCGAACTGAATATATACTATTGATGATTAACGCAAACGAATCCTAGTTGCTGCCAATAACTTACGAGCTCAAAACGGACAAAAAGCAGAAACATTTGTGTTAGTTGTAGAAACTGGGTAATACGGATCCAAAATGTTGTTGTAGCATCAGGTATGTTCAACTATTTTTTTAATTTTATAGTAATAATAATATTTTTATAATAATAATATCTCTACCCTTCATCATAATCACGAGGATTAGCCCAGAAGTCTAAGACTTGTGCGGGAGAGGGGGCGGTATATTATTATTAAGCAGGCCGTATTGGCGTCCGTTAACGAGTTACGTTGGTAGGCCCTTACCACCATTCAGTGCAGAAATGAGGGAAACCTGGAAAACCTCATTAATTAGGGAGGTAGTCAAACGTCAACCGGTATTAATTTCTCACATTGACCCAAGCCAACATTCTTCCACCCTGTCATACCCGCAGAAAGGGTGCCAATCCTCTCCACGAATATAGCTGATATACGGTCTACCACAAATTAAATCTATTAATAATTAATAACAACAGCGGCAAAACAGTTGAATTTGCTGTATAAAATCGGCATTATAAAATGCTGTTTATTTCTTTTCTTCAGCATTTCTTTCATTTTTTGTTCGGTTGCACATTGCATACTTTCTCGCCTTATCAGGTTTTACAGTGGACCAGTTTCCAGTGCCGTGCAGAAGTGTATTTTTAAATCATTTTCGAAGTGCCCTTTTATATTTTTTTTACAAAATTGTATTTGTAAGAGTCCCCTGTACACTCAAAAAATTGTGTTAGATAAGTTTTGAATCACCCTGTATGGTGCAGTCAATTAAAAATAAAATTGAAATTTCAAAACAAAATATTAGGTGAAGGAGCAGCATTTGATACATTTGGTCGTCTTGAGGTGATAATAGCTAACAGAATTAATCAAATATCAGAAGATAAGTTACAAGTTTCTTCTACTGACAATGAAATCGTTCGAAACATTGTTTCTAACGTTTCAGAGCAAGTATCAATTCCAGTCGGCAGTGGCATCAGTCTCAACATTGCCCAACATTTTTTACTTATTTACCTTCTTATTTCTCTTATTCTAAAACATATCAAGTCTGCCATGCAAAGGCGTATTCAATTTGCTTATATTTTTCTTGTCAATCACATATTGGGCGAAGGTAAAAGTAACGAAGGTCCGATACTTCTCAAAGAGACACTTCACAGCACATGCCATTCAGTTCTTAAGTTAATCATTCAAGTGAAGCTCGGGCGACTCTTTGGCATTTCACATCCAAACCGAAAGACACTCCTACGCCTACTCCAAACCACAGAAATATGTCTGATCACACGGATGGCAATCTATTTTACAAACTTCGCCATTTCAAGATTGCTTTTTTAGCAGACCAGTGAGGTTCGTCTTTGTTTTAACAAATCGAGTCTAAAAACAAGCGGCCTAATCTGATAAGGCACGCTGGTTGTATATTTTACAAAGCGGTTATAATCCCATTACTTAAGAGCCGCTAAAGAAGGGAAATAAAACTCTTCCCAGGACTTCTCGGACTGTCATTTCGTTTTCATTTTCTAAGTGGCGAATATCCCCCGAATTAAATTCCGTCCCGTAAATCTTTTTTGGTCTCCAAGATAAAGTTTAGCATCTTCTAATTAAACTTTCAAGCAGTTTAATGTTTTATTTGATACATTTTCCCTTTAAAATAGTATATTACATACCGAGGTGGAAAGTACGAAGCCCTAGAAGGGCCATGTCTACATTTTTTGAAGTTATACTTCTTTGCGCCCGTTAGACACATTGGGATGGGATGTGGTCGAGAAACCGCGTCACGCTCAAAAGGAAGAACACATTTTTAAGAACTTTTTTATACAACCCACTATACAGCCTGGAGAATTACTGGTTGTGGACACCAACATAAATTTACTTCTTACGTATAAGCGTATAATATACAGTGTGTCATTAAGAATATGGGATAAAATTTAATATTATTAATATTATTAATATTAATATTAATATTATTAATAATAATAATATTAATAATAATATTAATATTAATATTAATATTAATATTAATGTTATTATTATTAATTTATTAATATTATTATTATTATTATTTTTTTTTTCCCAGTAAACACCTTCCGAAGCTCCGACACATTCGGAGATGTTCTGGAGAGTCAAGCAATGACCACTCTCCACTCCGTTATTATTATTATTATTATTTTTATTATTATTATTAATATTATTATTTTTTTTTTGTACGTTCAGGCTTTGAAAGGAAGTTTTTTTTTTTTTTTTAAAGAAGTATAACTTCCACAGTCTGGTCCGACGCAGACCCAGTTTTTTTTAAGTTTAGACTTTAATATCTGAATTCATACTCTTAACTCTGAATTCATACTTTAATACCTGAATTCATACTTCAAGGCGCGACTGACTTGTTTGGGAAATGATTTAGATCACTTTTCTTGGACCTATTTTTATTTCTGGATCTAGATTGCCGTGATGTGCTAACACCAATTTCCTGATTAAATTTGATTGTACTATTGTTATGAGCAGTACCTATTATTTAAGTACTGGGTGTCTAAGTAATGTTGCACATTTTAATTACACCGGAAATGCCTATAGCAAACAGCCGCAGTTAGTCGTCAGCGGTGCCACTAGTCACGTACTGGATTCGAATTGGTTAGTTCTTATCAGTATATCACAAATCGCAATCTTAGCTGTTCACAATCCGTCATAATAGTTAACAGAACATGAGTACGCAAGACGTAGCACGTGTGTACACATCTAGTAGTCATTGGCTACTCAAATCTGGATCTGAATACCGTCACAAGCAGAAAGCAAGCCACTCTACTGAGAGTATCTACTATTAAAAGCCCCAACCATTGCCATATTTTTAAAAGCGGAATTTTAGTATTATTTTCTAATTAAACAACTGCTTATTTAGATCAACTTGGCTTGGCTCAGGAATTTCAGGAAACATCTGCGGGCTAATACCCCGACCAGCATAGAATTACACCTGAAAAATCTATAGCATGTAGTCAACATATACCGATTTCGGGCTTATTAACTCTTTTCAGTACGACACAGGTGAGTGGTGCGTTAACTGATGACTAACTCTGGTTGTTCATGCCTCTCAAACCCGACATACCTGAGCACGCGAAATACAGCACAGCTGCATCTAGCGACCACCTATTCAAAATTATTTATATGAAACAATTCGATTTTTTCCTTTCAAACAAATACTTTTTTCAACGATACGACTATATTAGGAAATTGAGTTTCTTCAATTTACGGTTTTTCAAAAGAGTACATAACCCAACAAAATTTCATTTAAAAACTTTACAAAAAGAATTAAAAAACAACATATTTTCCTTTTCCATATCGCATTTTTCAAATAAATGCATTATTTGATTCGAAATGCACATTCAGTTTCAATCAAAAAACATTTTTTTATTCCAAAATGTTATTTTTTTCAGATTTGAGCAAATTGTTTAAAGAAATGAAAAAAAAATGCATTTGAAAATAATTTTTTATAATTAAGTTTTCATAAAATGTTCAAGTGGAATAACTATTTGTTTCAAATAAACCAATACTTGCCAAAAAAATGAAATTTTCTTACCAAATAAATCAGTTTTATTTGACAAAAAAGTGATCATTGTACTAAAAAATATACCTATTTGTTTCCCAAGAATAAACATTATGTTTAAATTTTCGATGTATAAAATTGACGAAATTTGTGAGTTCATAATCAGCGAAAGACTCTTTCAGAGCAGAATATGCCAAATTAGATATATATTCGTCAAAGGGGCTGTTTTTCCTTATCCCTACTGGTTCAGTTACATGATATAAAGCGTAATACAAATTAAATTTTATTTAATACACAGCAATATAAATTTCAATTTGAGACATTTAACATGAAATTCAATTTTAAATATGTTCAGTATAATAACTAGAGTTTGCAACAGTGTCGTACTGTTTATTGGAAAAACATTGCCAATCTAATATTGTGTTTAGTGTTTAGTGTTTATTGACCATGTACAATTTTATGGCAAGTCAAATACAAAAAAAATGCATAGGTATACCACTAAATCATAATATATAAAAAAACATCACAGTAAGATTACAAGCAAAAGAACACAAAGCAAGATAAGTATATAAACATATTGTCTTAAGAAGGTGCGACAAGACCACTTACAATAATATATTTTTTTATAATAGTAATATTTATTATTGTCAAAGACTTTATTTTCTTAGTTATTACATATAACATTTACTTTTGTTTTCTATATTTATATCTTTTGTATACATCAGTTATCAGAGTTATTTCCTTTTCAATAAATCATTTGCAAATCAGCCCCGAAATTTATTTTGCACCAGGCCCCGCAAAAGGCCGTTTTTCTTATAATATGCTATTATTCTTCAAATCATACCTCGCGAATAGGAAGCAATATGTAGCTTACAGAGGCTTTAAATCTATTGAATATTCCGTAACATCGGGTGTCCCACAGGGATCTATACTTGGACCCTTGCTATTTAACATGTTTGTTAATGATATTGTGAATGATCTTGAGGTTAACTGTTTATGCTGACGACTTAAAATTATTTAAAATAATTACTGCTCAAGATAACTGTGTACTTTTGCAAAATAACCTATGACTGGTGTTTTCGTAACAAACTTGAGTTAAACGTCTCTAAATGTAATACAATGACATATACCAGCATAACTACACCTCTCATTTTTAACTATACTTTGGCTATTGCACTTCTTCAACGAGCATCTACTCTTCGTGATCTTGGAGTAACCTTCGATAAGGATTTGTCCTTTGCCGCGCTTATTGATCAAGTAATGTTTGATTCATTACTGGGTTGGTTAATTAGATGTAGTAAAGATTTTTCTAATGTAAACACATTGAAAATATTATATTTTGCTTTTGTCCGGTCAAAAATTGAATATTGTTCTCTTGTGTGGAATCCTAAACATAACGTCCACATTAACCGTCCTGAGGGGATTCAGAGGAAATTTCTAAAGTTACTATGTTACAAATCCGTTTGTTTCCGTTTATCCACAAGCTGGTGTTCCGCAGAAAGTGCTTTTGACAAGATTCTTAATTGTGGCACCTGAACAGATGCGTAAGTGTCGTTCTCAATTATTTTTATTTAAACTTATTTACAATAAGATTGATTGTCAACATTTATTAAGCAGACTGAATTTTCGGGTACCTTACTTTAATGCTCGAAGACTTCAGACCTTTTACCTCTCCATCCCGAATTCAAATGTTCTTAAATTTTCACCTCTTTTTCTCATGTGCAATGTCTATAATTGTTCCAGTGTGTCAGGGAAACTGAAATTTTCTTATCAAATAAATCAATTTATTTTTGACAAAAAAGTGAGCATTACACCAAAAAAGATTTGTTTCCTGAGAATAAATCCTCCTCCTATAACCTTATGGACTTTTCTGAACCACGCTGTATAAATTGATAAACAGGGACTGTCTTTCTAAGACATTCAATTTATCCATAATTCCAAAAGACTACGGAGAAGAAAATATATGATTCCCTTTTAAATACATTAAGTATTTTAAAATACAGTTTTCTTTTAAAACTGGGTCAATCTCGTTATCCAAGCGGATGATTTTAGTGAAAACTCGGCAGAAAAGTAAAGTAAATCTTGTTTATCGTATCCTAAATCTATTCAGGCTTTTCCTTCAAGTGTTTTTTTATTAAATTCTCAGACATGTTTACCAATTACAGCCATTGTACATAAATATTAGAAATTTCTAATCATCCATTAAAACGAAAGGTTAAAGGTTGGAAGGAAATAAAATCGTTACACATTACGTTGCATTGTTTCAAAAAAAATCAATTAGAGGGAGATCCAAAGGAAATACTGTTTTTCATGTGTTTTTTTTTCTAGAAATAAAAATCCTTTTAGAGCATAATTAATATTCAAATTATTATTCTTTTTATTATTATTTTCAAATTAAATATTGCGAATTATTTTTTATTACAAGATTTTATTAGGGTCGTCGTAAAATGAAATTTTTGGTGTTTTAAGTACAGAAATGCCAAAAATTAAAACATGTAAAACGAAAGTGATTTTAAAAATAATATTCGTGATATTTTGTGTATTCATTGTTAAACTTTTCTTAAATTTGTTAAGCATGTTCCGGTTTGCTTTAGAAATAATTTTGAATAAATATAACTTTTGTAATACCTTTATTTTGACGTTTTCTAGATGTTTCCCAGTCACCGATAATGCATCGAATATAGCCTGGAATGTTCTAAAAAAACGTCAAATTAAACGTATTACAAAAATGTAATGTAATTAACAACCAAAAATGTAGGTAAACTTCTATATCAATATGTTATAATATTTTCAGAATTATGGTGTGACAGTAATAATAAAATAAAACATATTTTATTAAAAATATATAATTCAAATCAACGAACAGGAACGACATCTAAGTTTTCTAACCAAATATTTTACAAAAATAGTAGTAGTAGTAGTAGTATATATTCTTGGGGAATTAGAGACTTAGAAACTAATAACGTTCTAGTAAATCATACACAACGAAACAACAAACATTAAACAAAAATATGCAGGGTGTTAAAAAAGAGTGTAAAATATTTCAGGAGGTAATAGTATGAACCAAGATAAGCAGAAAAGTCTTAATAAACATGGGTCCGCAAAGTAACCACTATTCATTTTTCAAACATTTTATTTTATTAGGAATAAACCGACAAAGGAAGCTTTTAACAAACAAAAAACAAAGTTACAGAAGAGATTCAACGTGCCCTCCGTCCATTTCCAAGCAGGCACGACATCTTCGTCTCATCGATATTCGAACTCTCTCGAAAACACCCTCCTTGGTTTGGATTTCTTGACACTTGTGATTAATCCGTAGCTGCAGCTCTTCCAGGCTATTTCCAGGAGTACCATACACTAATGTCTTCAAATATCCCCAAACAAATAAATCTAGAGGGTTCAAATCAGGCGATCTTGGAGGCCATAAAACAGGTCCAGCCCTTCCTACCCATCTATGTGGAAAAGTTTGGTGTAAATGCTCTTTAACGGCCATGGAAAAATGAGCTGGAGCACCATCATGCTGGAACCATATTTGTTGCCTCTGATTCAAAGGAATGTCTTCCAAAAACTCATACAGTGTGTTCTGCAGAAAGTTGAGGTAAGCAGCGCCTGTTAATCGGTTTAGTAAAACAACAGGGCCTATAAACCTGTCACCTAAAATACCCATCCAAATGTTTAATGAAAAACGTGCCTGATGTCCAGATTCTATTAGAGCATGAGGATTTTCGTCGGTCCAAATATGCGTATTGTGAAAATTAAACACTCCATTTCTTCTTAACCCGGCCTCATCAGTAAAAAGAATGTTTGCAAGAAAACGAGGGTCTTCAGCATCATGACGTAGAAACCAGTAGCAAAAAATCAAACGTGCTTGATGATCATTTATTGGACTTAAGGCCTGTACTCGTTGCACATGGTATGAATAAAGCAGTTGCTCGTGAATGATTCTCCAAACAAGAGGACCACTAATTCCTACCTCGGCTGATATTTTCGCGCACACTCGTACCTGGATTCTACTCTACCAGTGCTAGAATTTCTTCCTCTGCTCTAGGAGTGGATACCGACCTTGGTCTTCCGGATAAATGGCACTGTTTGCTCAAGGGACCGGTATCACGCAATCTTTGGCGAATTCTTCCAAATATGAGTTGTGAAGGAATCTGGCGATTTGGATAAGCGTCAACATAAAGACGTCGCGCTTCGGTGGCGTTCCCATTAGCACGACCATACATGAACTGCATGTCTGTTAATTCTGCGTTAGAGTAACCAGCCATAGCGAAAGAAAACTTGTGCACTGAGAACAACTGTTAAATACGTACTGTTTATTTCACTAAACATCAACCAACTATTATAAGAAAATACACAACGTTTTTTCAAAATAAAAAAGGGGCTAAAAAACATAAAACATTCCATATATCCGCAACCGTTGCTTTGTGGACCCATGTTTATTGCAACTTTTCTGCTTATTTTGGTTCATACCTCCTTAAATATTTTACACTCTTTTTTAACACCCTGTATTTAAAGACTACATAATAGGAGTTTCAGAAATTAATTAGTAGTGATCTGAACACATCACAAGTGAACTCCTAATATTTTTAAGAGTTATAGTCCTAATTAGTTTTATAACACTTATCAGCACTATTTTTTATAATTAGGTAAGTACTTACCATTTCCTTTGATCAAATATCAATTTAAATTTAAATGTTCTTCATTTGAACACAGCAAACGAAAGCCAAATGAACACAACAACGCTACACGACCAGCATGGTGTAGTAAGTAAGTACCAATCAAGCGTACGGATATAAAATACAGAGGTGTGTTAAATTAACACAAAATAGTGTACTTTTAACACATCACTGGTAAGTATTACACAAATTTAGTATATTATTATTATATTGGTAAATTTAACACATTTTGTGTAAAACGTATAAAAAACATAGTATGTAAAACTATTAACACGGAAATTTTACATATCCTTACACTGAAAAATCTCACACAGTAACTTTTTACAGCGTACCATAGAGCCATAGAGAATCATTCTAGGCAGTCGACACCTAACCTCTATTTCCCGTATATCAAAGGAATGTTCTATTATCTACTCCATTGTCCTGGAAACATTTCTCCAAACTGTATTTGTGCTAGCAGTCCATTATTACACGACTTGTCCGTTGTCCGAAACATTATAGTAGGTAATAACCACTCTGCCAAAGCCTAATGATAATGAACGAGAATCAGAGGGCAGAAGTTGATTGAATGTCAGCGGGCCCCAAGATAAATGGACTGAATACAGGTACCAGCGACACTTTAAACCTGGGATCGATAGCAATTGACCGCACGTTTGATTTTACAATCGTCCTTAATGGGTCATATTATCGAAAGGATAATTAATTTGATTTGATGTAGAGCAATCTCGACTAATTAACTAATTTGCATCTACTCAACTTAGTAGCTCCTTTGGTAACAAGATAAGGTTAAAAAACCTGTGATCAAAATTGTGACAGGATTTCGCAAAATAGATATATCCAAAGGATTTCGCGTAATTTCCGGTAATTTCCAGGATTTTCCAAGGATTTAGCATTTGATAAAGATTACCTTGAAAATTACTATACTTGTGCAGAGTGCCTGTAAAAGTTTGAGAAAAAAAAACACATTTTCCGGGGGCTAAAATATGATGGCCTAAATCAAGTTACCTTAGTCCAAAATGTTATAATTTTCATGATAAATTTCGGTAAATATATAAAACTTGATACTGGGGAATTTTTTGACACAAGAAATTGAAATATGGTTGTCAATCGTAGAGGGCGTCACCTACAGTACTTCACATACATTTAAATCGTTATAAATTTTGTGTGCACTGCTGTATTGATTGTTTAATCAATAATTCTTATGCTTTGACGTTTTTTTCTTAAAGAAACGTTTTGGACAACCGTTTCTTGGATAGGATTTTAAGGTTTTATTTCATAAACACAAACCCACTGTCTTCTTTCATACTTCATCCAATTAAGTACTATCAAATTTTGGACTAAGGTAAATCATATCTTGGCTCTAGGAACATGTGGCAACATTTTATCCAGTTTTTTTTGTTTTAACAATTTGTTGAACCAAGATTGGAAATGATATACAGGATGTTTCAAAAGAGGTTACACAGTTTGAGACATAGTAGAGAAGGTTAGGACATGAAAATATTAGAAACTGCTGCTCGAAAATGTGCTAAAACTTGTTTATTGTCACCTAAAAAGCTTTACGATACAATACTCGTGAAAAACTTTAAATAGGCCAATCACTGGACACAAAAAACGTATGAATTATCCAAAAGTTTCCAAATTTTAACACAAGGTTGGAGGTACATTACAAAACTAAATCTCATTTTGCAGCCCATTTGCAGGTCCGAGACGTTATAAAAAAGTTAAAAAACAAACAACAAAATTGCAAAAGTGATGCAAATTAAAAAACATATCGAATGTAGACTATATTGCGTTTTCGTAAATCATGAACAATAGGTATCCACTTGGGTGCGAAACACTTCATTTTTTTAATATCCCCACAAAAAGAAGTAAAATTATTTATAGTCAGGAGATCGTGACGGCCATGGTACCAATCCTCCTCGTCCAATTCCTTGATATTAATGCTTGAACAGGCTGTACATGGTACGATTATAATTCAGCCTCGTGTATGATACACGCCACACTGCTACAATACGCCGTGGACGTCCTGGACCTCCATCCCTTCCACGATTCGATTTCAAATTTCCCGTCACACACTCGCGTTGCACTATACACTTGCACTCACTACACAGCGCGGTAAAAGTAGCAGCATTTGGCACATGTTCCTCAGGAAATCGTTTTGTTAAAGCGTTTTCACTTCGTCATAAAATAAAACGATATCCATCAACTCCGAGTTGCTATACACGTAAGTCATTTTTGACACTTGAAAAATGTAAAGATTCGCATCACAAAAACATTAATACCTACAGAATATTTGGAATCGCCTGACTAGACTACAGTAGCCCAGCGATGTAAAGGTTGAAAATACTACAACCTCAATATTTTTTTACTCAGAAACTAAGAATTTTATAAACATTTTTTTACGATACTGACTATTTTTCATGACGCATCTATTCCTAATTTTTTTTTTAGATAAGTTCTGAATCACCTGAGATTAACATTGTATTTAAATGTTACGTTGATTTTAAAAAATATGTTTTTTCCACGGTCGGGAGTAGAAATCAGTTTCTATGACATCAAAATTAAAACAGAAGTAGTCGATTATTCCCAAGGGAGTATAATGCTCCCAAGGGAGTTTACATTATGGAGAACGTTTTTCATGCAAAAGAAGATGATAACATTGAAATTATTTATTGACATTTAAATTAAATGTTACATTTGTACAATTTTCAAAATTAATATTAGAAGGAATATTACTTTCGCTTACATTTACAGTTTTTGTGATTGCGCTAGTAGTGGTACCTACTAAAACCTGATTAGCAATTTTGGTCTTATTTTCAATGGAGTTCTCGATATAACCCTCAGCGACTGTCGTTGATTTCCAACCAGCATGACGCTTTATTGTCGTGATATCCACACCAGCATCTGCCAGTAATGTCGCTGAAGATCTTCGTAAGCAGTGACCAGTATAACATGCAGCATCAGGTAATTTTAAATACGAAACTACTACACTCGGAATTTTTCCCATGGTATTCTTGCCAACTGGCTGCGAACTACATTTTCCTGCTTTGTAGTACAAAAAAAGGCGCTTATGCTTGACGTGAGGAGGACAAAGGGACAGGTATTTTCGAAACAATTCAAGCATATTTCCTACATGGGTAACCAGAAAGGTTCGTGGAATCTTTATCTTAATGTTTGGAATTTTTACAATCAAGGAAGAGCCTACATCCTCAATATCATCTACAGTTAAATTGACTAGTTCATCAGTTCGACAAGCTCCGGCAATCCCCAGAATTAATCCAACCTATAAAAAATCAAAATACTTAATAATTGAAATACCTAACAACAAACGTAATCTTACCTTAATCATTAAGAATTCTTTGTCATCTGCACTTGATAGAAAACGGCCGACTTCACCCTTTGTCAATATTTTCGATTTTTCGCTTGATATCCGTCACCGGTTCTTTTCAAAAATGCGATCAGCTTGGGGAATTTGCTTATATCTATGTTGTCGTAAATTATCAAGCATGATTTAACCATAGAATATTGCGCCCATAATGTGGAAGACTTGTAATTCTTTGCATTTTCACTGAAGTATGCCAACAAAACATTCTCGCTGTATACTTGAACATTTTTCTCGGCGCACCACTTTTGAACCGATTGTAGGCTATATCGTATAAAGATCTTGACTTCGTAGGCAGCAAATTGCTTATTGCAATATTTGCAGCCTCCACAATCTCTTCCGACTCACAATTATTCATTGTGCACTAAACAAACTTTAGCTTTAAACTAAACCAAACTAGCACCTTAATTTGACCATTCTTTTTGTTTGTTTATTTTGTAGTTATGACAATAACTCAACGACTACTAAATAAATGCTCAAATCCGAACACAATAATTCTGGTGCTACTTATTTCATAATGACAAAATATGTGTTTTTAAGTTAATGAGACCGTGGAAAAAATAGTATATACCATTCGGGATAGATGCTATTTTGTCCTCGGTGCATTGTAGCCCTCGGGCTTCAAATTGCACCTCTGCCAAAATAACGCATTTCTCTCCCTTATTGTATAATGTACTATTATTTGAGTTCATTATTAGTCTTTTATACAGGGTGTCCCATAATGATGTGCTCTCCTTTAGAGCGTGTGTTTCTTGGGTCATTGTAGAGGGGGTTCTTCCTATAAAATTTTTCGATTTCATCGTTCGTTTTCATTTTTTTTCTCACAAACGGTTAAACTTATAAATCTGAAAATCAGTAAATGCATTAGTTAATTAAGTGACATTGTCGAGTACGATTTTTATTTTTATGAAATGTCTAAAAGGGTGGCAACCACCAACCTCTGCTGTTTTTTTAATTAGAAGTTTTTATTGTAACCGTTTCTCGATATGAAAAAATTACAGTAAATAGAATAAACAATTTACAAAATGTTCCCTCTCTTAGTATTTTTACGCAGAGACATGCGTTTCCTTATAAAAAAAATAAAACCATCAACGACACCAGCCTACTACGTTTCATATGAATTATTTTGCTTGCATATTCCACCGAGGATATGCAAGTAAAAATAATAAGACGGGGAAAATTTTGTAAACTGCATTTTCTACTTACTGTAAATTTTTCATATTGAGAAACAATTACAATAAAAAGTTTTAATTAAAGAAACAACAGAGGTTGGTGGTTGCCACGCTTTTAGACCTTTGGGAAAAATAAAAATCGTACTCAACAATACCATTTAATTAGCTAAATGTATTCACCGATTTTCAGATTTCAAGTTGAACCATTTTTGAGAAAAAAATGAAAACCGAAATTCCTTATCTCGTCAGGAAGTACTCAAATATCGAAAAATTTTATAGACAGAACACCCCCATCCCTACAATGACCCAAGGAGCACACCCTCCAAAGGAGCAGACATCATTATGAGACACCTTGTATATCTTACTGACACTTGTAAGTAAATTTCTCCCATATGGTCAGGCCCCAGATGGAATTTCGAAAAGTCGACGCCTATGACATATTATTCAAATAAATGATGCAACTTTGATAGTTTTATGTATTCTAACATACTCCAAGGAAACTTTCCAGAAAATGCAGATTTTAAATCCACGCGAAATCCCACGATAATATCGAGAATTGGAGTTGCAAAGTGCACTCTAGCCTAATTGAGATGCCAGCGCTGTTTTTGTAGGTTAAGAACTGTTCACGTTTCTTATTATTTCAGTGAGAACGGAGAGGAGTGATGCAATCGTCATTACTCTAATTAACGTTCCGCCTTGAAGAGGAGTCCTGAAATCCTGAAAACTCGTCCGAGAGGTCTCACGATGCGCCTCTGAACTCTAAATCTGAAGTTACTGCGCTTGCCAGACCAGACAACGCGACGCATATTTGGAAAACACTCATTTCCGTGAAAACAAAATTAACACAATCTTTATTTACTTTCAAAGTATAATATATATATATAAATATAAATAAAGTTATCACAAAATTAATTTTCAAACAATTTATACATACACAAGAGTCTGTACAAAAATAAAAATTGCAGTCGGTTCAAGTTGATGTAGGCGCCACCTTTCGGGTAATAGTCGAAAAAGTGTGAACGCAACTTACATTTTCATTGATTTGTTGTTACCTATACAGTGACCTACAAACGTTGACATTTTCATTAGAACGCCTAACAGAAACCAGATAGCTTTCTTTGTCGCCGATTAAAATCGATTTCTTTCAAAATCCTGAAATTTAATCATTTTTATGTGGTTATATGAAAATTAGAGAATAGTATACCTATATACATTAATGTATAACCCCTAAACACTGTTATGCATGTATAACATTTAAAAATTTGTGTTAGCTCTTAATAAACAATTCTGAACATAACTATAGAGGGTGCTACTTGGCTGCGAATATTAAATTGGCAATTGAAAATTTATTTCACAAATTTGTTACAAAATAAACTGATCAAAAAGTTTACAGAGTTATATGTTGGTTTATGTAGTTATGGTAATTTTCCAAGTTTCAAAAATATTAACTAAAAAGTTGGAGACCATAATGTTGATGCAAAAATATGCCAATTTTGCCGATTTTTGGTAATTTTATATTTATTCAATAGTAGCAAAGTTCATATACGAACTTTGATAGTAGGTATTACCAATTACAATTTTAACGATTGTTGTGTTGGTTATACAGGGTGACCAGGAAAATGTGGGAAATCTCTCGGGTGCAGGTGGAACATGATAAAATAAGATGACAAGTTTCTATAGAAGGAGATATGTGTCCTTGAAGGTCGCTGTTGGAAATCGGTTTTTATTTAATAACTTTTAAAGTACTCAATAATATAATTTAATAAAAATTTAATGTGATGAACACTATACAGGGTGTTTCATAATAAGCTGCCAACCCTGAACAGGCCGATTCTATGATCAAAACTAAGTAGAAAAGTTCATATAAATATGGGTCCGGAAATGCTTTTTAAGGGCACAGGGACCCATTGAAGGGGGAGGAATGGAAATCATTTTTTTGCAATATCTCTCAATCGCGTTGTGATCATTGAATGAAATTCGGTATCTACAGCTAAATTTTGATGAGAAATTTGATGGACTGATTCATTTATTTCCACAAGGTCCATTGGGGTGGGTACGGAAGGGCCCTTGGTATTTTGAGTGTGTAATTTTTTTGCAGCTTAGTGTATACATCTGACTATCGAAACAGTCGATTCTCCTACCTGTTTTATTTGTAAAAGGTATATTTTGCTGAAGTCGGTAGGAGCAACCATTTTTGAAATAAAACTATTTGAAATGCTCAGTGCACAGAGTAAAAACTGTTTTGGTTTTAGGTAAAGTGCCTTTTATGCTGATTCAAAATGTTACTTGAAAAAGTTGTTCAGAATGGTGAATTATTGAGACATGCATTTAGAGAAGATCGGCGAGGTTTGAAGAAACCATTTTTCAACAGAGTACCTAAAAAGATTTTACCAAAGCAGGCCGATTTTTTTCAAATAGGATTATTTCAAAAATGGTTGCTCCTACCGACTTCAGCAAAATACACCATTTTCAAATAAAACAGGTAGGAGAATCGATTGTTTCGATAGTCAGATGGATACACTAAGCTGCAGAAAAGTTACACACTCAAAATACCAAGGGCTGTGTATACCAAATTTCGTTCATTTATCACAACGCGATTGAGAGATATTGCAAAAAAATGATTTCCATTCCTCCCTCTTCAATGGGCCCCTGTGCCCTTAGGAAGCATTTCCGGACCCTTGTTCATATGAACTTTTTTAGTTAGTTTTGATCATAGAATCGGCCTGTTCAGGGTTGGCAGCTAATTATGAGACACCCTGTATAGTAAGGACCTCTTAAAACAGTGTCCTTGAAACATATTTACCTCTTTTAGTTTAACAGGGGCGGGCAAAGCTTTACAATTTAATGTCTACATTTTTAACACTGTATGATAACGGCTTTAAATTAAAATAATAAATCTGGCTGGGTAGCTGTAGTTGAAGCTTCAACCTTAGACTAAAAAAGGGTACTCGTGTTTATTGACTTTATTGTCGATAAACTGAACCGCTCTTTGCTACAGTGACGTCAAAGTGGAGAACGTGCATGTTATGAACAATATTTTGATAGATACAATATTTTGAATGTACACAGTTGGGAGTTGTATTGTGAATATTTTAATACCTATGTATATATACATATAGGGTTATTCAGAACTTATATAAAAAAATATTGGAATAGATACGTCATCAAAAATGAAGTCAGTATCGTAACAAAAAGTTTTTTAAAATCCTTAGTTTCCGCGAAAAAAATATTAAAGTTGTAGTCTTTCCAATCTCTACATCGCTGGGGCTACTGTAGTCTCTAGCCAGGCGATTCCAAATATTGAAATCCGATTACTTTTTATAAGTATTAAACGTTTTTGTGATGCGAATCTTTACATTAGTTTTTCAGTGTCAAAAATGGCTTACGTGTATAGCAACTCGGAGTTGATGGATACCGTTTTAATTTGTGGCGATGTGAAAATGGTTTAGCAGGGTAACATGTTCCAAATGCAGCTACTTTTACCGCCGTGTGCAGTGAGTGCAAGTATAGGCAACGCGAGGGAAATTTGAAACCAAATCGTGGGGGAGATGGAGGTCCAGGACTTCCACCACAGCTTAAATAACAATCAGCTCACAGACTCATATGAGAGGGAACGTCTCGCGCAGATCTTCGCGCATGCCGCCATTTTGGGATAAATCGCGGCAGGGACGTGTGGTTGTAAAATATGCCCTTATAGCCATACCGTCAACGACTGCGTTATTGGCGCACGAATGCTGCATTTTGTGGTTTGTTTATTTTATTGTATTTTATACTGTTATTTTATTTTATTTTTAAAAAATTTCAATTAAATCAAATTTATATTTAGTATGACACTTTCTAAATTGGGACAGCTATTTTTAATCCGGTCCTGACTTGTATCCCAAAAGAGAGACAACAAGCTTCAAGGACAAATTTTCAGGTTTTAATACTTCAAAGGTGCCGCCGTAGAGTCTGTGAGCTGATTGTTATTTAAGCTGTGACTTCCACGGCGTATTACAGCATTATGGCGTATCACGCGCAAGGGTCAATTATATCTGTACCATGTACAGCGTGTCCAAGCATTAATACCAGGAGATTGGACGAGGAGGACCGGTATCATGGCAGCCACGATCCATTGACTTTAAATCATTTGGACTTTTTTGTATGGGGATATTTAAAAAATGAAGGGTGTCGCACCGAAGTAGCAGAACTAGCAGATACATACTATTGATGATTTACGCAAACGTAACATAGTTTCTGCTTAAGAGTTCAAAACAAGAAACAGAAACATAGATGTTAGTTTGTAGAAACTGGGTAAGACGGACCCACATTTTTGCTGTAACATCAGGTATGTCAAACTATTTTATTAATTAAAACCACAAATTAATTCTATTAATAATTATTAACAGTAACGGCAAAAGCAATTGCTGTATAAAATAGTCTTTATAGGTAAATTGTTATTTTTCTTTCCTTGGAAATTTCTTTCCATTTTTTGTCCGGTCTCTGATTGCATACTTTGCCACATTCAGGTTTTACACTGGATCAGTTTCCAGTGCCGTGCAGAAGTGTAGTTTTAAATCATTTTCAAATTGCCCTTTTTGATTTCTTTTTTACAAAATTGTATTTGTAAGAATCCCCTGTACATTCAATTTTTTAAGATACCTAGTTTCTGAATTACGCTGTATACTACATGGCGATAACTGCAAAAAAATGCAAAATCTCAGGAGGGACACGGCCTCTACTGCCCCACCCCCCTGCGGGCGCTCGTGATCCTGTATATAGAAAAGTAAATTATAGGTATTGAATTTATTTATTAATTATTACACGTGTCAAGAATTCATAAAAATAAGTTGTTTTTTTAAAAGTTATATTTAACACTTTGTAGGTAGGTACACCAATTATTAGTTAGCTAATATACGCACAGGCAGATACAGTCGTCTTAAATAACTTTATAGACAAAAGCCCATTTATCAAAACAAAGGCTCCAGTATGTATTCCAGAAAAGAATACCTAAATCATGATTCCCGCTGACATATTTTTTACAACTGACCTCGATGTATTTCGAAACTCGAATACCTAATCTGATAGAACAGATAGCTGCACAGTGCACAGCTGCTGTGTTTTGCTTTGATTTAAAATAAAGTGGAGACTCGAGACTCATGTCTTCAAACCAATAGTCTCTACTCCCGCTCAAAAACACTGACATCATCCTCAGGTACAGGAGGGGTATCACAGTTCTGGAAACAAAATAGCTTATTCTGATCCTGAATTTCGGAGAGGTCAGGTGCGCGGTATCATGGTCGACATTCGAGAATTGGAGGAAACTCCGGGGCACCAATCATTAAACAACTGCCCCTGGCGTTTAGCAAAAAAGCTTTTAGCCCTAGCTGAGACGAGGGGCTATGAAATCGTCCAAGTCAACGGCCAGAGAGTGTACGCACCACCCATCTGGAGGAATGTACGGCCTCCTCCGAGAGGCTGCGAGGTGTTCATAGGCAAGTTACACAGGAACATCTTCGAGGACGAACTTATCCCTCTGTTCGAGACCGTCGGGCCTCTCTACAAGTTCCGGTTGATGCTGGATTTCCGTGAACAGACCCGTGGGTACGCTTTCGCAACGTATTTCTGCAAGAAGCACGCCGATTTGGCAATCCAACGGCTAGACGGTTACGAGATCCGACGGGGCCTTCAAATCGGGGTGTTTAAGTCAGTGGACAATCGCCGGTTGTTCGTGGGAAACCTCCCCTTGGAAGTGACGAAACAGGACTTGAAAGAGCTAATCAGCCGGTACGCAGAAGGAGTCGTGGAAATCATCATGTACAGTGACTATACACGGCCCCATTTCAACCGCGGCTTCGCTTTCGTCGAGTTCGAAAACCACAGACTGGCGGCCATGGCTAGGAGGCAATTTGCTCCCGATAATTTGACGGCTTGGGGACAGTCCCTCTACGTGGATTGGGCTGATCCTCTGCCTGATATCCACCCGAGGATTATGGCCAAGGTAGGTGTATGTCTACGTATTGTAAGTAGTATCCTCAGAATAATAATTAGGTAATTATTTTCAGCAGTGTAACTATGCAATCTTAACCAAAAAAAATCCTACCCCCTATTTTCGAGGGTGTTGATCACGAATCTGAAGTCAGATTTCAGCGGACGCATGTAGTTTTCCAAAAAAAAAATTCAAAATTGTAACCTCTATGTACACATTACATTAAGTTGAAATTGCAATATAAAAGCCGTATGACACTACAAATAATTTTCAGCAAAATTACGTATAAAATTTTGTTTATATTTTTTGTTAGAAAAATCTGAATTTTATATAATTTATTAATGCTATTATCCTTGTTTATGTACTTACTAGTTGGTCAACCTAATTTAGCACGTGATAAAATAAGGTCCAAGGAAGTGCTGCTCTCTGACGGTGAGAAGCTTAATGCAATAAATAAAGCAAATGAGAATCAGTAATCTGTACCATTTATTACTACACTGTGTTGCCAAATTGAATACAATTTTATTCGCAATATACGGTTGCTAAGTCAGTTATTTCATAATGATATTATAGCATCATTTTTACCAGCATTTAACAATGCTTTTCATGCAGCAATAAGTTTTATGTAAATTCAACATAGGTATAAATTCAATGTTGGATATTCTAATAATTATTTTTAAAACTAAATAAGGAGAACAAGATATTGATACTTGAACCGTTATTTATGTTCAAGGACGAATTTGAATTTTACAAACAATAAATATTTTCTTTATTTCGACAAATAACCAATGACTCAATGTACACTGGAATATTTTCAGTGATGTTATTTTGTCTTACTATAGAAAATATAAAATAATGCGGCAAATTGCTAAATAAGTACCTAGTATTTATGATACTAGTTCGCAAAACATTCTTTGGCAAATAACTGACAAGTCTACATTTCACAAAACAGTATACCTATAATATTCTCTTTATTTTGACAAATAATCAGTGATTAAATTATTTTCGAGTATTTTTCAATAATATGTTACTTTGTGCGATTGAAAATAAAAATATAATGCGGTAACATATTCATAACGATGTTGACGGTACGGGGGCCCAAAAAAGGAGCAATTTGAAATTTTATCGTTCCCTGACAATTATTTTCAATGTTTTGAGAAATAAAAATTGTTCTTAAAATGTTATACCTACATTTTCGGATTAGATCACAAAATAATCACAGAACCGTATTATTTTATACTCATTCCGCTGAAAATAATAATTGCAAACGTAAAATTACATATTTTTTAAATATTTCTCAAAAGTAGCAAAAAGGAATTAAAAGAAAAATCAGTTCATAAGTTGCTGAATTTCCTACAATAATTATTATTGTATTTCGAAATACACATGTTAATAAAAAAACTTCTATACATATAAGGTTGAAAATTGTGTCAGAGCCGTAATTAGTCTTACTGGCGTCTGTGGCAAATTACGACTTGGCGTCCGTCCTCAACGAAACTGAAAAATTTTATGCCTATTTCATTAAATTTCAAGCTTCTTGTTCAATTAACCTAATCTGCAAACTGGCTCACTCCGGTATTAAATTTTTCTGTTTAAGAAAAAATTTAAGACAGAAAAATGAGTTAACTTTTCATAAGCTATCTTCTGTTAAAATTAGGCATACGGTGATGAAAACATTCTATGTAATTACGTAAAGATGGTAGTAGAGTTGTCTTCGTATATACAAATATATAAAAACAAATATTTGAGACTTTGAAATAAATTAGCCTAAAGGAATAAAATACAGATAATAACAAAATATATTGTAGGTATATACTTTGCAAAACTGACAATTTTAAATTTTTTTCTTTTCCCTTACAGTTTTTGATAATCATTAAATTTAACATAAAATATCTGTGTTATGTACATTTTTCGTTGCAAATAAACTATTCGGGTAATTTCTTTTGTAATTCCACTGATATTATGCTATAATACGATTAAAGATCGCAGAATGTGGTTTCTTTGTCACTTAGGTGTGACCTACATTTCGACAATTTTATTAGATCTGTTCGCGCAAGGAAGTTTCAAACTGTCAGAAATATTCGACCAGTAAAATTATGAATTTGTTTTCAGTAAACATCGTGCAGGAAGTAGTTGGACGAGCGTTTTTGACAGTATGGAACCAGTCCGGATTCTTTACTTGAACAGACCTCTTACTTGAAGTATTATGCAGTAAAACTTCATTAATGTCTCCTATATAAGTTGCACCGTCGGTTTGACTAAAATATTTTATTGTGAACACTTTTTTTAAATGAACGACAAAATTGTATTTTTTTCATTCTCTTTGGTTTGTATGGTATATTTTCACGTCTACTATGCCCTGTTGCTGTAAGGCCCATTAGTTATGGGACACCCTGTATAAAGTTATTTAAAAATATTTAAGTTAAATAAAATATATGTCCCAAAATTAGCATACCAAACGTCTACAGAATCTACGTTCTAAAATAGGAAGACAAGTTTTAATAAACATGGATCGTAAAATGTATTCTAAGGATTTATATTCCTTATTCCTGAAATAATGGTTTTTACAAATAAAAGTAGTTTTAGACATTTAAGAACTGAATAATATATAGTTTAGCAAATAACAGCAATGTTATCACATCTCACCTGCGAATATTCAAAGGTATCGAAGTAAAACGAATATAGGTATAATGGCTGAAAGCAGTCTAACCAACAAATTTTTAGGTCAAATCTTTCAAAAGACGTATTTTTTAAATTCAACTAGATGTAAACCTGGTTACATGGTTCTGTATATAAGATAGTTCACTTTTGTTTATAAATATGTGAAAATAATTGTTAAAATGTGGGGTTAGACTAGCAAAATAATGTGTGTCATACAAATGCATTTTAAAAGTTATTATATTATTTGACAATTTAAATAATTTTATTTTCGATACTGCTTTTGCTTAATGTGTTCAATTTTTCGAGATTTTTGTCCCTAAAAAACACCACAAGTTTGGTCATTTTACTGCGAGAAATACAGCAACCTTAAAGGAAAGGTTTTTTCAAATATCTTTGGGACGGTTTAAAATAATTTTATAAAATTTGAAAATTTTACGGCGAGAAATACCGACTTCCATAGGCAGTACATTTTATGATCCATTTAATAAAACTTTTCTTCCTATTTCTGAACATAGATTCTGCTGTTGACGTTTGGCAGGCTAATTTTGGGACACTTGTATATCAAATAAAACGAAAAATACAAAAATAACATTGCAAGAAATAAAACATTAAATTAATATACAAATATACTTATACAACACAATATAAGGTTTTAAATTAAAAAAAGCAATTCGAGTAGACGACTACGCTAAACAGACAAATAAACAGATATTTTTTTAACCCCTGATATCCAAGGATATAATCTGTAACACTGTGTTTTGTTTATGCGGTCGCAAATCGTGTACTTTGCTAGTCATACCGTCTCTGGTCATAGGAATGATAATTTCATAAATGTTTACCCAGCTATTATTTAGGGCCGCGGAAGTCTTTTGTATTATGTTCTGCCGGTTAGGTAATTAAGTCAATCCGATGCTGTTTTTTTTGGCTACTAATACGATTAATCAATTAATAAAATACAATACAATATTTTGGGTACACATCAATATGTATCTACCTTGCCACTGAAATTCGATTTGGGTTGTGCGTACCACTCAGTTATTTTTAATCTAATATAAATTTTGTAATTTGTATTTTTAGACTAAAATACATGATTTATATTTATTGCAAAATTTATCAAAATCAGTAATAATAACCTTAAAACGTAGGGCGCTGAACGCGTTCTCACAGTAACAGTGCTTATTTCGTTGAGCGCGACTACGATTTCTTATAATAATGCAGAAGTAGCGTCTGGTAACGTCTGAGAAACCGGCACCAGTAAAAATCCGCTGCAAGCTATAAATCATCATCAGCCGTATTTACGGCGGTTGTCAAGACAACGGCGAAACGCATAGTTGACAGTAGTGTTTTTTATATGTACCTATGTATTCGATTATAAATATTGAAATTTGTCGAAATATATTTAATTCATGGTACCTATCGTTTGTGTCGGAAATACTATTTTCTAGATGAAAAAATGATGATTAATTTTAAATTCAATTAGACCTGTGCCTTCACTTGAAATTGACAAAAAAGGACAATGAAAAACAAAATGTGCGGAAGTTTTGAAAGGAACGGTATTTACAATATAACTTAACCTTAGTTTTTAATGCGCAAATTCTGACAAATTGTGCCGTCATTATTGTCGCGAACATGTCCACTTTTTTTTTTTCTTACAATGGCAACTCCATGTTTTGTTAGCGCCATTTGAAATGTTATTCTTTATACAAAATTATAAGTTTGCTGATGGGTTAGGTGTACATAACAAGAAATTTGAGACTAAAATTGTTTTCTATTATTCACCTTAGCAATATAAATTTAACAAAACCGTCAAAAGTTATAAACAAATTAAATATTCAAAGTCAAATTCAAGTTTGTCTATTGCCCTGCTCATGCAATGCGATATTCAAATTCTTTTATGGCACTATATTATCGTGTAATCGTGACGTTTCTCCCTATTAATGACTGAAAAAAGTTTTCTTGCTTCGATATAAAACAATTTTTCGTGCTTAAAAAGAATGAAAACTTATTTGCGTAACTTAATGATGAAAACGAGAGGCAAAAAATTTAGTAAAAGGGTTATTAATTGAACTTATAAGTACAGAGCCATTATAAGTTTGCTGCTTTAAAAATAGTAGAATAGATCTTATATTTAAAATATAAATGGGTGAATTAAATTGCTACATGTTTTATTATAATATAAATTTACCACAAACTATTTGTTATCATTCTGCTTCACTATTAATATATCCACGAGCCGCCACTGATTTTTATTACTTTTAATATCAGAAGCTTAAAATATATGTCGCTCATTTTCACACGTATTCTTTTGTATTTGAATTGCTTTTTACATACATGTGAAGTACTCACACAAAACTTTTAGATAGTACCTATCTTTAATTAAAAATATCTCCATGAAGAGAAAATTAGGTTTGCTGCAGAATGTGTTAAAAATAAATTATATATTAACTCTTCTGCAGAGTGATTCATTTTACTGTAGGGCAGTGTAGGGAAGAAAACGATTTGACAACGCAGCCACATAGAAACAACGTCACGAAAAGCGCCACTCAGTATGCAAAAGCCAAACTTTGTGTGCGGGATCTGCAATTTAATAAAATTTAACGTGGATTTTACAGGGGCGTTGCCATCTAGCGGAGGAATCCAAAAATTCGATAGGTTGTCTAACTAGTAAGTACATAAACAAGGCTATTATGAATAAAAATTATAAAATTCACAGTAAAATTATCTTCATGCGCGTGCGTATTAACTGGGTTTATGTGGCACCATCTGTTGAGTGATTATATTTTGTGACATATTGAAGGGAAGGAATCTATAATAATTATTGTCAAGTAACAATTATAACAAAATATAAATGATATTTATATCAAAATATCGTTATAATAGGGTCGATAATTTTTGAAACCAAAAAAAATAATAGTAGGATGAAACCCATTAGAAATAGGAAGAGAATGCAACAAAAATGAAAGGAAAAATGATTTACGGGCGATCAGAGGTCTGGAAGTGAAAGGGGGTGAGTTATTAAGGGTAAACAACGGTTTATTTAAAGTTGTAGGTAATAAAAAGATCTACAACTTTTGTATTTGCACTTTTTTCACATAACCTCAAAATTTATGTTTTTGGTTTTTTATTTTTCTTTTACAAAAAAAAATTTTTTTACGAAATTTGGTGAAAGCACCTTTTTATGTCCCAAACACACTAATTTTTTTATTTAAATATATATTTTTTCACCTTATTGAATGCACCCTAATTTTCAATCGAAAATTCTCACGTCAAAATATATGTTTTTTTTTAAAAAGTCGGTGGGCTTTTTGTGCGTTGAAATCTCTACTGTCTGATGATGTGAAAAAAATATACATGGTAAATGTTCTCACAAAATGCAAAGAAACCAAAAAATATTGTAGACGTCTTATTAAATATTAACTTTATTAACTTATTTGGCTGTTAATTATAGTAGTATATTTCGACTCTTGCAATTTTTTTGTTTATCAATGTAACATGGAATCTTACGTTTCGAGTAATTCAAGTATAAATTTTAATAGATAGCTCAAAATTGTGGATAATGATTAAACCAAAATTTTTGGATTCGAGTTTGCGCATCGTTTCTTTGCATTTTCTGAGAACATTTACCATAGTAATGTATATTTTTTTACACCATCAGAAAGTAGAGATTTCAACGAACAAAAAGCCCACCGACTTTTTTAATATAGCAGATATTGTGACGTCAGAATTTTCGATTGAAAAGTATATAGGGTGCTTTTTCGATATTAAATCAAAATAAGGTGAAAAAATAAATATTTTAAATCAAAAAAATTACAGTGGGTTTGGGACATAAAAAGGTAAGTTTTTACCAAATTTCGTGAAAATAAAATTTGTTTGTAACAAAAATAAAAAACCAAAAACGGTTATTTGATTTTTCACATAAATTTTAAGGTTATGGAAAAAAGTGCATATACTAAAGTTATAGATCTTTTTATTACCCACAACTTTGCCATTTAACTTTTTTCCATAGGACTTGTAGTTTTGCCGGAAATCAAGATAAACCGTTTATTACCCTTAAAAACTCATCCTTTTCCACTTCCCGACCTCAGATCGCCCGTAAATTATTTTTCCTTTCATGCTTGTTGTATTCTCTTCCTTTTCCAATGGGTTTCATCCTTCTATTATTATTTTTTTTACTTTTTACCATTTTAAAAGGCTTCAGCACTGGTCTATTATAACCAGGGTTGCCAACTCCAAGTGAATGGTCACACGGAAATATGTAAGATATGATAAAGATATTTCAATCGTTGCAAGTTTAAGAAAAAGTTAACTAAACAAAAATTAACAAAAACATTAATTCTTTTACAAATCACAGATAAAAAATACTGACAACAAAAATAAATTATTACAAATACAAATTATTATAGAAAACCATTTAAAAATTATTTTTAACCTCTAATTTTTGTTGTTTCGTTCTTTTATTTTAAGTACTTTTTTGTACCCATGGCACATTTCAACATATCAACTTGATCTTTAATGTGTAGATATAAATATTTCTTGACAATTTATATTCCCGGAGATTTTGTGTTAAAACCCGGAACCCGGAGAAATTGATTCTAACCCTGAAACTTCGGGTCAAACCCGGAGGGTTGGCAACCCTGATTATAATATAAATATCTGTTTACACAGCACAGCAAAAAATAACTATCACAACTATAGTAATTAATTAGTCCAATTTGCACACTGCGCGCGTCCCGCGCAGATTCTCATATCACATGTTAGAACATGTTCTAAATTTTTATGGACATAATTCTTGCCAAAATTATTTGATTTGTTTTCTGTATGCAACTACAAAACTAGCGTAGAACAGAATTAACTATTTCAAAAATTCTGTAGGGAATTTTTATAGTGTCATACGGCTTTAACACCTCTGCCTTCTTTTTTAACTTTTTATATTTCATAAATTAAGAAAATTTCTGTTAAAATCCGTTTATTTGCTGAAGATAGTACCATAAACATTTATTTGTTTTTTGTTTTTTTTTTTGGAAAATATGAAGCCTGAAATTAAAAAAAAACATTTGTTCGTGCATTACGACAAATTTTTGTCTGATAGGTATCCTTATCAATTAGGCGCTGCATTTTATTTTTGAACTTTTTTTTCGAAAATCAAGCTTCTAATAGAAAAAGTAATGTTGAAATAATCACCCGTCACCTATTTTGTTTAAATAAAAATACGATATTTCTTTTTTAGGTCTCTATTTTGTATTTAAAAAATTTACCGTTAGATTACACCTCGGACGAACTGCACACTATCGTATGCAATGCCGTCGGTGCTCAGCTGGTGAAAAAAGTGCATAAGATTCAGAATTATGCTTTCGCTCACTTCGTAAACCGTCAGTCTGCAGAACATGCTTTCAGCAAGCTTCAAGGTAAGTTACTTTAATGAAAATGGACATATTTGTTTTTGTCTGTATAATTCGGAACGGGAAGTAATGGAATTTAGAAACAAAGCTGCTGGCCACTCAAACTTACACAGAGATTTTTAGGCAAAATTTAAAGTTCAATATTTTCAACAGGAATGCAAATGTTTGAACGTGGCTTGGAAATTTTAAGAGCTAGTTTTTTCGTATATTTATTGTAGGACCATAGGTTTATTATATACGGGGTGATCAATGAAGTCATGCAAAAATCAAAAAGTTTGTATGAGTGAAATTTCCGCAAAAAAATGTTTTTGGTCGTTGCTATATGGTTCGTTACTAAGGTAACATCAATATCTCTAGACGTTTTTGTCAGTTTTTGGATTAAGGCCCTTACGCCTTAAGCCCACACACTACTCAACATAAAGTTTGGGCAGCAAAATCTACTATTCCATGCAAACCGAATGGATCCAGGTTGCTCTAGTTAGAGTTATTGAATTTAATTAATATAAGGATTTTTCAAAGATTTTGGAAAAGGGAGTTCTGGCGAAAATAAGATCAGTTTTGCATTGTGCACCAATAGTTCTACAATTACATGCAAATCGCATCGTTCTAGGTGATCTAGTTCCGGAGATATCGAATTTAATGAATATGTATTTCCAAAATACGGAAAATATGTGTCAACTTATTTAAATGGAATAATTATTTTATTATTAGAAATGGTATAGAATTTCTAACCAAATTATGTAGGTAACATACCTATGCATAAACCCAGTCGTTTCGGAGATATTTGAAATTAAAGAAAGTGACAGTTGCAGAGGTTTGTAAGAATTTCTATATCTTATTTTGTATTACATTTAGGCATCTAATATTTGGTGTGTCATGGGACCGCAAAACAAATCTCTTTTTTCCCTGATAAGAACTTTGCACGGCTTACATTTGTTAAAAAAATTACATTTAAAAACGGGGAAAAAATTGAATTTTGCATAACGAACTTATATTAATTATATTTGACATACATCTCAGGAATTAGAGTATCTAGATTGATGCGATTTTCAACTGTTGCTATTTTCGTCTCTCAACTCCTTTTTTTAAAGTTTTTGACAAATCCTTGTATTAGTTAAATTCGATAACTCCGGAACTAGAGCACCTAGATCCATGCTGTTTGCACGGAATAGTAGAACTATTGGTGCACAATGCAGAACTGTTCTTATTTTCGCCAGAACTCCCTTTTCAAGATTTTGTAAAAATTCTAATATTAATTAAATTCAATATTTCCGAAATTAAAGCATCTAGATCGATGTGTTTGCATGGAATAGTGGGACTATTGGAATACAATACAATATCGCCGCTATTTTCACAAGAGCACGTATTTTGGAAATCATTTTACTTAATAACTACATGTTGATTTTTAAACTTGTTATGGTGTACAGAACTATTGTTAAAAATTACATAGAACTGTTGAACTATTAAAGTACATCCCAAAACGAGCAAGAAATATGACAACTAATAATGGTTTCTTGTAGTCAATATTGCTTGAAAAGTAATAATTAGTACTGATATGTTTTTGCATAAACAAATAAACAATGCTATCACTTTAAGGTTAACCAGCAGAATGTAAGCACAGCTGACCTACTATTAGTAGTGGGTAAGCTCAAATTCTCCGTAACAGCGGTTTTGCACAAGTGCTGTCCGAAACCGATGTTCAGTTCGCACCGAACAATCAAATGTTTATCGTTTCTAAGCTCACTGAAAATTCAAATATGAATTTAGGTCCGGAAAAGTAGTTTTATTACTAAATTCATATATTTTTCTTTATATTGGCACCAAAAAGAGTAACAAACACTATAGTAATTATAATTCAGATATTGATGTAGACAATCGTCTCCAGCGGAATCGCCCAACTCATTTTTTTCAAATGTAAAGATTGATTTGTGGTTCAACAGTTTTTAAAATCCGTCAACCTCTCCTGGTTTCTTACAGTATAAACGAAACAAACTTAATAGTATAAAAAATAGAAGTAGGGTAGTAATAAAAAAAAGAACTATAGAAATGCATTGCTATTTAAATATACCTGTTTTAATATGAATTTTTTCAGGTTTGGTGCTTTCCGACGGGAACCAGTGCGATTTCGACATAGAAATCGAGTGGGCCAGACCTAGGCGTTTTAGCAAGAAATTTAGACTAACTAATCCTCCAGATAATTTTTGCACGTAAGTGGATGCCGTCCTTTTGTAATATTTTTCGCTCCTATATTTTTCAGTTTTTATGCGGTAATTTTATTTCATTTTATTTTCAGATCGGTCCCTCCTAACCTGAGAAGAATGGTACTGCAAAAAGTGTGCGACATGACGTCTACTTCTCTCACGAACCGCAGCGAGCTACAGTATACGGACTACAGTTCTTTTGCAAACGGTGTACCAGGCAGTGTAAGTATTTTTTTTTATAAATATTTATATATTCACTTCCACGTTTTTCGACTAACGTTTCCAACTGGATGTACCAGTGTGCGCCCGATTTAAATCAATGATTTTAATCAACTGATTTATTTTACTTGATGATTTTAATCAAAAGAAAACTTCTGAAAGTAAAAATACTATTTATTATAAATATAAATGAAAAAAGATATTCTAGAGAAATAAGAAACATTTTTTGGCGCAATTTCTGTGTCTCGGAGTAGTTTGATGGTTTATACGGTTTATACAGGATGTCCCAAAATTAGCCTGCCAAAAAATACCTCGATTTTACGATCAAAATTAAGAAAAAAAAGTTATTAAACATAGATCCATCGCCCTCTAACAGGGCCATATCTTGTTTTCGATCTTAAAATCCACAGTTAATTTTTGGCCAATTTTGGGACACCCTATATATAAAATCACGAACTCGCATCTCAACGTTCGCCCGGCTTTGTTTTGTATATAAATCAATATAAAATAGGCCAATATTCACATACGCAATTTTTTCAGGCACGTGCAAACTATACGTATTTTGAAAATTGAGGATTGTATTGAAAAACCATGTCTTTAAAAAATTAGAGTAATTAAAACAAATCAAAAAGACCATGTTTTTTTATTTTTTTAATAAAAATCATTGATTTTTTATTGTTTTATAAAAATCATAATTTTTTGCAACCCTGGCGTGTACCATATTAATTAAAATAATAATTAGAATTCAATGACTTTAAATTGTTGAAATAAGTATCCTGCAAAACTGTTTAGGGTGTGACATGGAGCTGGTATGTAGGAGTGTTCAAAATATTGTAATTTTACCACTTATACCTATATAGGTACAGGGTGTTTTAAAATGAAGTAGCAAAAATGAGACCATAGATGAAAATAAATAGATTTAACCTAACATACCTATATCCCAAGTCGCATAATAAAAAAGATACGGTGTCAAAGTTAAAATTTTATTTTCGATATTTGTAGATGACTTCTTAAAAAATCCAAATCTAAAATTTGTAAATCAGGGGTTTTGCGGGCGAAAAATTCAAGTTTGTTTCTCATTTCGACATCACTAGTAGAGGGCGCCACTTATGGTACATCATGTCTCTTTTAAATGCAGAATCTTTTTGCTGCTTAGTGTATCCATCTGACTATTGAAACAATCGATTCTCCTATCTGTTATTGTAGACTTGTATTATTGATAGTGGACTGTTTAGTTTTTTGAATTGTTTTATTGAAATAAAGATAGTAGGTACATTACATCTGTCCCTTCTGATGGGCAGTTACAGACTCACTTACTGGACCTTCGCCCGTTCTCCTATTAAACATTTACCCGTTAGAGGGCGCTCAATCATGACACAACATACCGCCCCCCTTGAAGTAACAAAGTTAGTTCAATTTTATTTTTAAATAACTACAACTAACATGAATGAAATATGAAAAATATAAATGTTAATATCAAATATTTGAGTCAGTTATTGTCTTATGATGGCAATTTGCACACCTTGTTTAGCGATCGCTTCACGACACTATCACTACACTTTATAGTTACCACTCTTACGACACCATCGCTGCCTGGGTGTAGCTGAAGGATCCGCCCTAGTCGCCATTGTCCTGGTGGAAGATTGTCCTCCTTGACAATCACTAAGTCGTTAATTTGGATAAGATCTGATGCCTGTTGTCGCCATTTTGATCTGGATTGTAGCTCCGATACATACTCCAGTTGCCATTTTTTCCAGAAATGTTGCATCAGTTGTTGAAGTCGTTGGTACTTTGATAAATAGTTTTCCTTTATATTTAATAAATTGTCCTCAGGAATTGATGTAATAGGTTTTCCAATCAGAAAATGTCCTGGAGTTAAAGGACGTGGATCAGAGGATTGAGGAGATAAAGGCCTAGAGTTTAAGATACCCTCTATTTGATTCAATATAGTAATTAATTCCTCGTAGGTTAAGTGGGCATTGCCAAGTACTCGCCTTAGATGGTTTTTTATGCTTTTTACCCCCGCTTCCCATAGTCCTCCGAAGTTGGGCGATCTTGGAGGTATAAAGTGCCAAGTTATACCTTCGGCTGTTACATTTGTTGCAATTTTTTCCGAGTTTGAATGTATTAACTTGGTTAACGCGGAATCTGCACCTACAAATGTTTTGGAATTGTCCGAAAAATATTAGTAGGTTAGGTTTGCCACGTCTCTCAACAAATCTTCGAAGCGTTTCTAGAAACTCAACTGTTGTTAAGTCAGTTACTAGTTCAATGTGTAATGACTACGTAGACATACAAATAAAAATACAAATATATACCTAAAACAGTTTAGCTCCCTAGTTTTGCGATCTTTCATTAGTAGCGGACCGGCATGGTCAATACCTGTATTTTCAAACGGAGAAAATGTATTTACGCGATTTTTGGGTAAATTTCCCATGATGTACTGATTTGGATTAGGTTTCGCCTTGAAACAAATCACACATTTCCCCACAATGTCTCTAGCTAAACTGCGCCTCGAAATCGGCCAATAGTTTTCACGAATGGAATATAATAATTGTTGCGGGCCACAGTATAACATCTTGTGGTGCTCGTGAGTCATCAGTAACTTTGTCAAAACATGTTTATTGTCAAGCAAGATAGGGTGCCTCTGGTTATACGGAATGTTAGCATTTTGTAGTCTACCCCCTACTCTTATTAATTGATTTTCATCCATAAATGGATTTAAAGACAGAATATTGCTGCATTTTCTGAGCATATGTTTATTTTTAGCGTTTGATAATCGATCGTAAATGATTGTGCTTGAGAAATTTTTATTAAACTTTGCATGGCGTTATTTAGTTCTATTGTTGTTAATGGACCTGAAACGCGCATCATTTTTGTCTTTTTTAAGTTAGAAATAAATCTGTAGCAGTACGCCGTAACTCTTTAATTTTCAAATAGACGAATATTTTGTGAATAAATTGAAATCGGAGTATTGCGTTATTTTAGTATTACTAATAATTCGTTGTTCTGGTATAACAATAGAATCGTACAAGGATTCATCAAATGATTTCCAATTTGTGTTGTCTTGTTCTAGAAATGAAGGTCCTTGCCACCATAGTTTAGATTGCAATAGTTGCTCACAGCTTACACCGCGCGATAGTATATCTGCGGGATTGTTTGCGGAATTTACATGATGCCAGTCATCGATATTTGTGAGTTGCTGTATTTCACTGACTCCATTGGCAATAAATGTTTTCCAATTATTTGGTGGTTTCCTGATCCAACATAAAGTTATCATCGAGTCACTCCAATAGTAAAATCGCGTAAACGTAATATTTAGAGAACTGCGTACCTTTGATACTAATTTTGCCAATAGCAATGCTGCACAGAGTTCAAGTCGCGGTAAAGATACTGTTTTTATAGGAGCTACACTAGTAACATATTCATGTTGACGAAATCTTAATAGAATGGAAAGTAGATCGCTCTGTATTATAACTGCCTGATGTGGCATGTAATAGTTTAAATTGTCGTCTTTTAACTCGGTAATCTTGGTCATGTGACCAAGTCTCTCATACTCGGCCATAAAATTCGCGTAATCTTTTTTTAGCGATTGATTTTTCGCAAAACGTTCTTCTAAATAGTAGAATCTGTTCCGTGCTTGTTCTATTGAATCGCCTAATTCATTTAAATTGTTTTTAAATGGAATATCTACTATAAAACGACCCGTGCTATCCCTCTTGTATGTCTTTAAAAAATGAGATTCACAAAAGTCATCGGCCATTGTACTCGTTTGTTTAGATATATCGTCATTTTCTAAATCCCAAAATTTGCTTAAGATTTTATCGATTTCCTTTAGACCTATAGAATGACACGAAACGATTTTATTTGGCCTATTATTGTAACACAAATTACCGCCAACAACCCAGCCCAATTTAGTTTTTTGAAGCACGGGCTGTTCAGGTTTGCAAATTTGTTTCATACATAACAATTTGTACACAGCGTTAATGCCTAATAAAATGTCAATATCACTGCTTATATTAAAGCCTGGATCGGCTAATTGAATGGTTTTTGGTAGATCCAATAGAGATTGATTAAATGAATTTATTGGTAATGGCTGCGTAATCATAGGTAGGACTAAAGATGAAATATTGATGCTAAATTTATTAATTCGAGATGTAACTGTTAAATAAGTTTCATATTGTGTTTCCGAAACCACTTTTCCAACGCCAGTTATAGCGCAATCGACTGGTGTTCGTTTTAAATGTAATTTGTTACAGAGTGAATCGGGTATAAAGTGACTTTGTGAACCCTGATCAAGTAGGACTCTTGCTGTATGAATATTTCCCAAATGATCTGTCACGTATACTAGTGCTGTTGATAACAGAATTTGCGATATTTTATTGTTTATTATTGTATGCCCTACCACTGATGTAATTGCTACTTGCGCGTCTTGTTCCGTCGGATTCGGATTCGTACTTGCGCTTGCTTCCTCAGATACGTTCCCCTTGTCAATATGTAACATTGAATTGTGTTTCCTTTTGCACCTTCTACAATTATTAGATTTTATACATTGCTGTACGGTATGTCCCGGCTGTAAACAATTTTGATACAATTTAAGCCTGTTGACTTCTTTAAGTCGATTGTGCACATCTAATTTTTTAAAATCGCTGCATTGATAAATAGTATGATTTGCTTTGCAATAGATATTAGGTTTATGTGGAAGAATAACGCAGATTTAAATATTAAAATAACTTTAATATCAGTATCAACACTTTATAAATACTATATGTTATAATATTATTCTGGATCTAATATAGGACTGTAGTTAACTGTAGCTGAATAGTGAGTGGTTAAATACAAAGAGATACACTTCTTATGTATACTTCAGTTTTCTACCTGCATCCCTAATATTTAAGAACATAGGCTCAATGAGATAAGGATGAACTTCGTACTATAAACAAATCATGTAGAGACTAGTCGAGTATTTTATTTTTGTATATATCCAATACGCCCACTCAAAAAAAAAATAGTCAGACACTGTTGCACTTATTATCATCACACGTAGATACTAGCACGTGGATCTGGGGAAGAGATGTGTTAAAAGCTGGCCCAACATTTGCTGCATGGATTGGGAAAAAAACCCCTCAAAAACCCAATCAGGCCAGAGACTCCAAAGTATCCTCCAAGCCCATTTGGCGTCGAAATTCAAGGAATTTTGGAGGTGGAAGTTGTTTTGTAAAAGCATGTGCCAATAGCTCACCTGTAGGAATATAAACAAATTTTATTTTTATTCAATTTGTTCTCTTAGAGATGATATTTTATATCAACATGTTTTGAATATTTGTGACTTATTCGATTTTTAGCAATATATATACAATATCATAAATGGTTATAAGCTCTGACAGATTTATATTCACATCACTTAAAAGTGATTTAAGCCACAACAGTTCTCGGACCCTTAGAAAAAGGGCTCTGTACTTAGCCTCTGTAGATGAAGCCACCACTGAATTTTGTCGTATTGTGTTACAATATATTGTATTGTTTTCAAATAACTTAAAAATGTAACTCGTTGTGTTTTATTTTTTTAATCGATTTAATTTTTCTCCAGTCAGAGTCTACAAAAAATAATTAATATATGATTATAAATACTGCGTTTGTACACTTAATTAATTGAGCTTTTAATGTATCTCAAAATTCGTTTCAGGCATTGCCACAGTTCTTTATAATTTTTTATTTTGATACCTGCTTAATAAATTTTATTGATGTACATACATCTGACTGTGTTCGTAGAATTACATACATTAAGTAACCAATTCAATTTCTACAAAACCAATTACAGGTTTCTTCCGAATTTAATTTGGTATAATTTAGTTTGTTTAATAAAGGTGTACTAACAGTCTTACAATCATTCATGCTATATTTATTTAAAATAGTTTTTACATAGGAACTTTGATCTAAGATAACTTTTTATTTATTTCTGTTAATTTTGATTCATTAAACAATTTTTAAAATTTCTCATAGTATTAATTATTGTGTGAGTATTAGAAGATCGCCTAAACATAAATATTTTCCTTAATATGTCCCTTATCTAAGAAGTATAAACAACAGTTGGCTGGAGAACTTTTAAAATTATGTCCTTTCAACACCAAGTTATTCAAGTTAAAACATTCAACCCAGCAAAGTGTAGAATGTTTTAAACCATATAATGATTTGTTTAGTTTACATACAAACTGATTAGGAATCAGCTTTTATTCCATCAGGCACTCCCATATATATTTCTTCTTTTAAAAACACTAAGAAAAACTGTTTTAATATCCATTTGATGGATTAATAAATTGTCCATTATAGTCGGTTAAATATTGCTGAATAAAGTCTTGAGCTACGAGCCGAGCTTTATATTTACTTATTTGGATTACCAAATATGTCATGATTGAATTATTCTAAACACCTATATGTATACAACTATATAGATATATTTTTATTTTGGGGCTTTGGTACTAGAGACCAGATTTTATTAAGTTAATTAAATTCGTCTTTTAGTGCTTGCTCTCACATAAGACTATCTTGACTATTTAGATTTCATTATAGTTTTTATGTATTTGTTTTTATTGAATTGGCATACATTAATTGCCTATTAAAGTTTTCAAATATATCATTAAGATCTTTACAGGAGGGTCTAGGACATTTTTAAGCCATTTGCCTTTTTAGTTTTAAGTTCCAATTGTGCACCCAACTGATTATTTGCTTTGGTTAAGACAAACTTATTATTTGTTTTGGTTAAGATAAATTTAGTATCTGTTTTAATTAAAACAAATTTAGTTTTAGTATCTGCTCTCTGATTAGAACAAATTTAGTTTTATATAATATCTGCTTTGATTAAGACAAATTTAGTAGGTATCTCCTTTGGTTAAGACAGATTTAGATTTAGTATTTGCTTTGATTAAGATAGATTTAGTAGATATCTGCTTTGATTAAGACAGATTTAGATTTAGTATCTGCTTTGGTTAAGTCAGATTTAATAGGTATCTGCTTTGGTTAACACAGATTTAATAGATATCTGCTTTGGTTAAGACAGATTTAGATTTAGTATCTGCTTTGGTTAAGTCAGATTTAGTAGATATCTGCTTTGGTTAAGTCAGATTTAATAGATATCTGCTTTGGTTAAGACAGATTTAGATTTAGTATCTGCTTTGGTTAAGTCAGATTTAATATACGTATCTGCTTTGGTTAAGACAGATTTAGATTTAGTATCTGCTTTGATTAAGACAGATTTAGTAGATATCTGCTTTGGTTAAGACAGATTTAGATTTAGTATCTGCTTTGGTTAAGTCAGATTTAGTAGATATCTGCTTTTGTAAGTGAGTTTTACCAATTTAACTGCTTTGATAAGTCAGTTTTATTTATTTCTGGTGTCACAGAGGTTTCCATTTTCTCAACCATATCTGCCTTGGTTAGACAAGATTTATTTATTAGTTGTAGACTTACTAATTTATTTGTAGACGGTAAGTCACATTTATTAGTTTGTATTGGATTGACCTCTTTATTATAATTTAAGGGCGATCGAGAGATTTTATTATTTTTCTCATCAACTATTACATCCCGAGCTATGATACATTTCTCGGATTTATTAACCCATACCATATAATCGTTAGCTTCATAGCTACTAAGAATATCTTTATACGATTTTATAACAAATTTATTGTTACGTTATTTATTATAGGCGTACATGTGTAATCAAAATTTTGAAATATTTTATTACAATTTTTTTTTTTATTGTACCACATCAGTTTTGTTAATTTGTAAAGTTTTAAACAATTTATCAGATAAATTTCAGTTAAAATAACTTTTGGTAAATCTGCTGTAACTATCAAAGTACGAGCAATTTCTGAAATTGTTCTATTCATATTTTCAGGTACTGAATTTTGTTGCGGTTAAATTGTATGTTATACCTTTTACTGCATAAAAATCCTTAACTCATTTGATATACAGTTACTCTCAGTAACCTTATAATTAAAATGGGCTCACTTTTACTAAAAAAATAATTTGAATACGTTCTTCAGACTTATATGTTAATAAATAGGTGATTGCATATTAAATATATTTGTCAACAAAAATTAGAAAGTCATTTTTTATCAATAATGGCTGGAGTTATTGGCCCACAGATATCTGATTGTATTATAAACAAAGGTCTGTTTATACAGTGTGAATACCACTTCTGTAATAAAATTCATGATTCATTAACTACAACATTTCGTGAAAAATCCTCTTTAATTTTTAGTTTTAAGTTTGCATTCCTTGATATCACATTTATGTATACATGGTGAACTATGTAGATCATATGACTTCATCGATTATTATTATTATTTTTTTTTTAATAAAACACCCTGTATATGTTGCAAGCGTTAACTGAGCTTTTCAGAAATGTATTATACAAAATACGTATCTTTTATGGTTTTCGAGATATTATAAGTTTATTGTTAATATGCAACATCATATCATAATAAATGCAAAATTAGTAATTTTTTTTATTTACTAATAATTGATTTTTATCCTTCGCTTTTGAAAAAGGAAGTTTTATTTGTTTACTATAAATACATGCTTCACAAATTGAATTAGTGGCATAAATATTATTATAATCGCTATTACTTTTAGCTACTTATAATTTCTTAATGTCTAAGAATTTTTTGTTTTGCTACTTGACCTAAGTTTATATTTCTATCGTATTGTAAATTTGTAGCTAAATTTATTTGTTTAACACAAGGTTTCAAATCTAATTTTATTTAATATTGTTAACAGACTTACCCATCAAAATTAGTTCGGTGCCTTTTAATGATTACCCCACTTGATTTATTGAAAAGGATTGTCATACCTGCTTCCTGGATGCAATATACAAATACAAATTGTAAGATACCATCTCAGCATACAGGACGTTGACAAAAAAAAATCCTACAACCCCTCAGTTAGTGGTGATGTTTATGGTAGGTACATCTTAAATCGCTGTGATGGAAACACCAGTTTTGACCACTCATCTGAAGTTTTCTTTGTTCTTGGAGCATCTTCTTGTAGCAGTACAAATTGTTCCTAGTTCTTTCAGCGTCCTCAATGGTTGCAAATAACGGCATAGTTTGTTTTTCATAGTATCACTGAGATATTTCACAATTACACTTTTAGCCATGCACTCTAGTTGCTGCCACTCTTCATTAAGTACTTTAGATTTCTATTCGTCCAGCACCTTTGAAATTCCATTGCCACACATTGGCAAAAATTATCACACTGTATACACTAACCCGTCAAGTGACCTGGGCCCATAACCTATTAGGTTTATGTGGAAGAATAACGCAGATTTAAATATTAAAATAACTTTAATATCAGTGTCAACACTTTATAAATATTATATGTTATAATATTATTCTGGATCTAATATAGGACTGTAGTTAACTGTAGCTGAATAGTGAGTGGTTAAATACAAAGAGATACACTTCTTATGTATACTTCAGTTTTCTACCTGCATCCCTAATATTTAAGAACATAGGCTCAATGAGATAAGGATGAACTTCGTACTATAAACAAATCATGTAGAGACTAGTCGAGTATTTTATTTTTGTATATATCCAATAATAGAAACATGAAAACGTATTTTCTGATGTTGAAACATGTGAACTCAAATAGTTTATATTTTGATATTTACTTTTTGGTTTAATAAATCGATTGTCGGACTTGTTTAACTCTAGCTTCTCAAGAATGTCGCACTTGTTTTTTAGAAACGTATTAATGTCTTGCATTGTAGGAAATTCACTTGCGGTTTTATACGACTCCCAATCGCGCCTCGTAGTATTATCAAACTTGCTCGTTAAAATAAATATTATCAAAGCATCCCATTTATCTGTAGGTAGCCCTATTTTTCTAACGATCGTAAACTTCTAGTAAATGTGTCAAATAGTTTTCTAAGTTCTGAATGTGATTCTTTTATTAATACCGGAGCGTCAAAGCATGTTTTTATATAATTGTGAATTAGTAACCGCTTATTTTCAAAGCGTTCTTTGAGCAAACCCCATGCTATTGTATAATTAGAGGCCGAAACTTCAATTGACTCGATTATACGCGCCGCTTCACCTTCAAGAGAGGACCGCAAATAATAGAATTTTTGTATTTCGCTTATCGAATTATTGTTATCTACCAAGGCAACAAACGAATCTCTGTACTCTAGCCAACAGTTATACGACCCATTAAAGGTGGGTAATTTTATAGTGGGAAGCTTTATTTGAGAGACGGAGCAAACCCCTGAGTTTTGAGACAATACACTTGCACTACTAGCCTCATTTACATCGTTTTCATTATTTATCTTCGTATTGAAATTGTTTATAGTATCTTTAATAGAACTTATCAAATCATAGTAAGAGTTTTCAAATTGTATTCTAATTTTTTATTCATTTGCTATAGATTGTAGGTCTACTTCTTGGCTATTGTCTAGAATAAATTCAATCTCGGTTTGCAACTCGTTAAATTCATTGTATATAGACTCAAATTTATTTAACCTGTATTCTAATTGTGTAATAGTTGAACTAGTTAAATTTTGCGTCTAACAAGCAACGTTGCGCGCTCACTCTCTGTCACTTTATTTTAATTACCTAGCATCTTTAACGGCAGGCAACTCCTATTTGCGGCTTGTTTTTTATAGGCAGACATGTTACATCACGTACAGAAAAAAATTAGCTTTAATGTGGCACAATTGAAATGAATATACGCCATGAACGTACAAATTTAACAAAATTATACCTGTTTACACCTGGCTGCGGAGAGATTACGGCTAAGTGATCAATAGCAACTGTGCCTTTTCAAAGTCCTTAAATACATTGCCGTGAAGTAGAATATGCTTTATTTTCATAGGACGTGAACGATATGTTTCACGAAAAGCCAATTAATAATATTTTAATTAATAATAATCGCGGGCACTTTTTAATTGGCACCTCATGAGAAATGAATTCCTCCATTTATAAAATTACATAAAAATTAAATCTCGGTTAACTACTTTATGAATGTACTAATTTTGCAGCCGGATGTTAGACTATTAGCAATAGGTAGTCAAATAGAGAATATCTACCCTAATTGCATGAAATAGGAATTGGATTGATCTTACTTGTGAAATAGGAAACGAATTTCTGCGTTTTTATAGACAGACGAATTCCTCCTCGCTGCTCGAACTTGTCTCGTAGTTTTTTTTGTTGTTGATACTGCTGCGCTGTCCGCCAGTGCAGGATCACGTGATGCGACGTGTTTACTTGCTTGCCGCTGAAACTCGCCACTCACCAACACCTGTGCGATGCTTTGCTCTTGCACACTTGTGTATTGTTTATTGTACTAGATCACTACTGGATTATATCCGGCTCGAAGGACCAATGTAGACTTGTATTATTGATAGTGGACTGTTTAGTTTTTTGAATTGTTTTATTGAAATAAAGATAGTAGGTACATTACATCTGTCCCTTCTGATGGGCAGTTACAGACTCACTTACTGGACCTTCGTCCGTTCTCCTATTAAACATTTACCCGTTAGAGGGCGCTCAATCATGACACAACAGTTATATCTGAAAAACATTGAAGTCGATATGAGTAACAGTTTTCGAAATAATCCTATTTGAAATATTCAGTGCACCGATTGAAAACTGTTATGGTTTCAGGTAAAGTGTCTTTTCTACTGAAAATGCAGTAAAATGTTACTTGAAAAAGTTTTTTCAGAACCGTAAATTATGGAGACGTGCAAAATTTCAAAAAGATCGGCCTGCGTTGATAAAATCTTTTTGCTTTGTTGAAAAATGGTTTCATCAAACCATTCTGAACAACTTTTTCAAGTAATATTTTGCTGTATTTGCAGCAGAAAAAGCACTTTACCTGAAACCAAAACAGTTTTTACTCGGTGCATTGAACGTTTCAAATAGGATTATTTCAGAAATGGTTACTCCTACCGACATCAGCAAGGTAGGTATACATGTTAGATTTACTTAATCTTTAGGAACTTAAACTATTCACAAAACACAGTATTTACTCCAAAATACGTTTTATTGTAAATTTTAACAAAGTTGCCTGACAACGGCAAATATAGCCTGCCTCGACTTTTATGCTGACTACACAAACACATAATATAATCGGTTCGTGAGAGTCCACTGGCGTAGCCGAGAAACAGTGGTGGCGGGACCATAATATAACACGGCCTTCCCTGACCTTGGAGCGTCCTCGCACCTATATTCAACTAGCATTTAAGCTGCAACAGATTAATTGTTAACATACTAAATGTGGTACTAAACCAAATCATAATATTACATCTGCGGGACACGCAGGCAACTTAAAGTTAGCCCAAATGAAATTGGGGAACTAAACACAAATACTTTTTACACAGCCCAAAACATTTTGGGGACCTAAGAAAATCTGACTCGCCCAAAATACATTGGGGACCTTTTGAAAACATTAACAAGGCGGTTGTGCATCCCAACATACTGACAACCCAAAATATTCAGAGTATTTTAAATTGCCCAAATCATGAGGACCATGCCCATGTTATTGGGGACCTACGGATAAGTAACAAAAGTTTACACAGCCCAAATTATTGGGGATCTGAAAAGTTTTGTATAGCCCAAGATATATTGGGGACCTACTGTATAGCCCAAGACTTATTGGGGATCTAGGTAAACAAATTATTGTACATAGCCCATCTTCAAATATAATTTTTGGGGAACATGTAACAAGTGTACATACCTTTTACCTTTCAGGCCAGGCGCGTAACTGCTCATGCGCTGCCACTGTAGTTTTACCTCGACTGCCCACTCGTCTTAATGCATACCTTTTGTCGCGCCAAGCGCTTATTTGTATTTAAAATATTACGTTGTTTGGCATCACATTAGTTTTAGTAGCGCCATCTATGGCGAAAGAGAACTATCCTTGTTTTGGTAGTTAAGGAAAGTTGTTGTTTAGAGGTCATCAAAAATAATTGTAATACACATGTCATATAAATAAAAAAGGTTATCATAATTTGTAATTCACGTACCCAATACAGTCCACTAAGAAGAATAACATTGTTTAATTTAACACAATCATCCCAGAGCTGCAAGAGCCCTACAAGACGGGTTTGTAGCCAACATTTTTGGTCCAAGCGAGCCGCATCATCAGCAGGATCGTAACAACAAAGACACATACGCATATCGAAACAGCTTCAGGTCTCAAGGTAGGTCAATTCCATTGTCCTATTTTATTTAACCAAAACCCCAATAACCCCCAATAAAACAGTCTCCAGCCTCAAACAGAGGTCATTGCAAAATATTTAACGTTTCTATCTCACGTCAATATGACAGATCTCATTAAATTAAAAGGAAGGCTATTTTAAAAGGCCAATTAACTCGGTTTTGCAACTTTTAAATGCATTCAATAGCAATACAGACTCAATGAATGTACTACAAACACGGCTAGACACAATAAAAGATATTCACACGGAATTTGACAATATTCAGTCAGAAATAGAGTTCGCTAGCGAGGACGATCAGGCGGAAATACACCAAAATGAGAGAGTAGATTTTGAAAATAAATACTTTGAAGCTATTGCACGCAGTAAACAAATTATTGGAGAATTTGTTAGTCAAAGCGATTTATTCACAAGGGCATCTCCCATAAGAGAACTCAACATTAAATTACCACCAATTAATCTGCCTGAATTTCACGGAGATTATGAAAATTGGTCACTTTTGCTGATACATTCAAAGCGGTAATTCATGATAATTCATCTTTAAATAAAGTTCAGAAACATCAATATTTAGTATCGTGTTTGAAAGGTTCCGCGGCAAAGGTCATAAGTGGTTTAAGCATTGCCGACAAAAATTACGATTCGGCATGGAAACTTTTAAGCGAGCGGTATGAAGACACAAACCAATAATAAACTCTCATCTCAAAGCAATATTTATGTTACCTAGCAGTATTAAAGATACTCACATATCTCTTAGAACATTATTAGATGATTTTCTTGTACATTACCACGCATTAGAAAATTTAGGAGAAGACGTAAATTATTGGGACTCAATATTAATCTTTTTGTTAACTGGTAAAATGGATAATAAATCAAATGAAGAATTTGAAATGTATACAAAAATATTAAAAGCCAAAACTTCCAGATTTAATTCAGTTTCTAAAAGAGCGTTGTCGGTTATTAGAAAATATTAAAAATAAGACAACGTATGCAGGGTGTGTCAACAGAAAGAGCACCGATTCAAAGTCTTTATCTTACATAACAACAAGTAAAATATCGTGTCCTTTATGCCAACAGAATCATTTTATACATGCATGCAAAACATTTATAGATATGCCGGTAAATACGCGTTACGTTGAAATCAAACGTTTGAGATTATGTACGAACTGCTTTCGCCCCGGTCATACCAATTCGGAGTGTAAATCAAGCACATGCAAAACATGTCAAAAACGGCATAATACATTATTGCACAGAAATAGTCCATACTTATCAGAGAGTGGCCAAATAAATAACCAAGTAGTACAGCCTAGTCGTGAGGTCGAAACAAATCATGACAATGTATTGACAGTTTGTTCACAAGATAACGCAGATTCTTTTGTCTTCCTGTCAACAGCTCTAGTATATGTTTATAATGCAGACAACCAACCAATTATTTGTCGTGCGTTATTAGACAGTGCATCTCAGTCTTGTTATATAAGAGATGATGTAGTCAAACGTTTAGGATTATCAACAAATAATATCAATTTAACAATATCAGGTATATCTCAAATTACGGCTGATGTAACCAAACAGGTTAACATTAAATTAAAGTCTATGCATAACAACTTTGTTGCTAAACTACCCTGTTTAGTTATCAGCAAAATAACCGAAAACATTCCACAACGAGATATCAATGTAAGTGCTTTAAATATACCGCCCAACATAAAATTAGCGGATCCAAAATTTAACGTGCCCGCGGAATTAGACATTCTGATAGGTGCTACATTGTTTTTCAATTTAATAGAGACAGGTCATATCAACTTAGGTACAGGTTCACTCGTAAGTCACAAGACAAAACTTGGGTGGGTCATTTCCGGTCAATCATTCACTTCACAAAAGCGTAACAATTCTAATAAAACCTCAATATCTTGCTTACTCGTCACGAACACAGAACTTCACAATAGTTTAAGAAAATTTTGGGAAATAGAGGAAAATGACACTGCTCAGACATTATCAAAGCAAGAACAAGAATGCGAGCAACACTTTGTTGAAACTTTCACGAGAGATAATACAGGGCGATTCACAGTAAAATTACCCATGCGCGAGAACCATACTCAGTTAGGAGATTCTGTTCAAATAGCAGTTCAAAGATTTCTAACTCTGGAAAATAAATTAGCAAAAAATATAAAACTACACAAAGAATATTCTGCATTTCTCAATGAATACGAGGCATTAGGCCATATGACTTTAGTTAATCCTGAACAAGACCAGGCAGATTTAATTTATTACCTACCGCATCATGCTGTTATAAAAATGATAGTATCACAACAAAGCTTCGCGTGGTGTTTGATGCATCAGCTAAGACTAGTAGCGGATTATCGTTAAACGACGTTTTAAAGGTAGGACCAACGATACAAAGTGATTTATTTTCAATTCTTGTTCGTTTCCGGCAGCATAACATAGTTTTAATCGCAGATATCGCAAAAATGTATAGGCAGGTAAATCTTCATCATTCACAGCGCGATTTGCAAAGAATCGTGTGGAGAGAAGAACCTTCGTCAGAATTACGTCATTATAGGTTAAATACAGTAACATATGGAACGTCTTCTGCTTCATTTTTAGCCACTAGATGTCTAAAACAATTAGCAATAGAAAATTTAAATCAATACCCGCAAGAAAGTAATATTATACTCACAGATTTTTATGTAGACGATCTCTTAACAGGTGCTCGTAATGTTGAGGAATTGATCAAAATACGAGAAAATGTAAGTTCAATTCTTAATAGCGCAGGATTTCCATTAAGAAAGTTTATGTCCAACCATACAAGTGTTCTTCGCAATTTAAACAATAATCCTGAGGAATTACAGTATATCATAGGAAATGATAAAAACATGAAAACATTAGGTGTCTCTTGGAATCCAACATCTGACAAATTCGAGTTTACTATTCATATTCAGCAGTTTTCGGAGAACGCAACAAAACGAACAATACTGTCGCATGTGTCTCAGATATTCGACCCTCTCGGACTCTTAGGAGCAGTGATAATACAAGCCAAGTTAATTGCAAACGTTATGGCAACGTAATATAGGTTGGGATGAATGTATACCTAATGACTTATACAAAATGTGGAAAATTACTGTTTGCAATTAGAACATGTTAAATCTATTCAGATTCCTCGTCAAGTAATTATTCACAACGTAACAAGAATTCAAATTCATGGTTTTGCAGACGCAAGCATAAAAGCATACGGTGCAGTATATGCAAGATCAGAAGGTAAAAACGGAAGCATTCAGGTTAGCTTAATATGTGGTAAATCTCGTGTAGTTCGTTAAAGGCAATTTCATTGCCCAGGCTTGAATTATGCGGGTGCTTACTTTTATCAAAATTAATAACAAAGGTCACTAATGCATTAACAATACACATAGATGAAATATACTATTGGACTGATTCTACTATTGTTTTATCATGGCTATCAGCTGATCCTCAATCTTGGCAAACATTTGTCTGTAACAGGGTTTCAGAAATACAACAGTTGACACAAATTAATAATTGGTATCACGTTACTTCAGCAAATAATCCCGCGGATATCATTTCTAGGGGTATCGAACCAAAAGATATTGTCGAGTCCACCCTGTGGTGGTGTGGTCCTTCATTTTTATCGAAAAACAAGCACTATGGCCAGAGAATCATATTTCAAAGTTTGCGCGTAAATCAGATAATGCACCAGAACGCAAAAATAAAACACATCACATTACATTCGGTTTCTAATGATGATTTTTCAGAAATGCTATTTAGTAAATATTCTACATTGTCACGGTTGCAGAGGGTAGTTGCATATTGCCTTCGCTTCATTAATAATTGTAAGACGACTCAGGAAGCTAGACAAAAGGGTTCTCTTACTATAGCTGAGTTATCATGTGCAATTAAATCGCTCATAAAATTAGTTCAGTCACAAGCATTTTCTGAAGACATGCATTCATTAACACTCGCAAATGTGGTAAAATCTAGCAGTAAAATCAAGGCTCTAAATCCATTCATCGATGCAGAAGGAATTTTACGCGTTGGTGGTAGATTAAAAAATTCGAGCATAAGAATTAATCAGAAACATCCTATCTTATTGCCAGCTAAACATGCTTTAACAAATTTAATTATAAGATATGAGCATATTCGTAATTTACATCCCGGTCCTCAAGCTACTCTTGCATGCGTAAGACAAAATTACTGGCCTTTAAATGGCAAGCAAACTGTCAAGTCCATTGTAAGAAAGTGTATACCTTGTTTTAGGGTGCAACCATCTTTCATGTCTCAACAAATGGGAAATTTGCCCCAAGCCCGTGTGACACCTTCGCGTCCATTTTCATTTTGCGGAGTAGATTATGCGGGACCATTTCAGATGAAAGATGGGAAAATTCGCAATAAAAGAATAATTAATGGTTACATTTGTATTTGTGTGTGTTTTTCTACCAAGGCCATGCACATCGAACTTGTTAGCGAGCTTACTACTGAGGGTTTCTTAAACGCACTTAAGCGATTTGTGTCTAGGCGTGGTTTGTGTAGGAAAATGTATTCGGATAATGCCAGAAATTTTCACGGAGCAAATAATAAATTATTATCACAAATTAAAGCTTTGCTACATAATGATACTTTTAAAGATTATTTACTGCAATGCAACATAGATTGGCAATTTATTCCGCCACGAAACCCCATATGGGCGGACTGTGGGAAGCAGCGGTTCGGTCGGTAAAACAGCATTTAAAACGTGTTGCAAAAAATTTCATATTCTCCTATGAAGAGTTTTATACTCTGTTGACGCAGGTGGAGGCTGTTTTAAACTCCCGTCCTATCACTCCTTTATCCGACTGCCCTGACGACCTGCAAGCATTAACACCCAGTCATCTACTCATTGGGGAATCTCTAAATTCTATCCCTGAAGTAGATTTAACTGATGTTAGGATTACCTATTTATCAAGGTATCAACACATAGTAAAAATGTCACAAGACCTATGGAAGCGCTGGAGGAAAGACTACCTACAGCAGCTGCAGCAGCGCACAAAATGGAAATTCCGCAAAGAAGTGTCATCGTTGGTTGGCGCCTTAGTACTCCTGGTGGAAGACAACGTCCCCCCGCTACACTGGCCGATGGGTCGCATAGTTCAGGTTTACCAAGGTCAAGATCAACTAGTGCGTGTAGTGCAGGTGAAAACGAAAAATAGTGTTGTGAAACGCGCCATAACCAAATTGTGTTTAATGCCTATAGATGTTTAAAGAGGCTATATGTATTTCAAATATTTCTCATCATTATTTATTTTACTTATTGAAACATAGAGGTTTCAAGGGCGGCGGTATGTCGCGCCAAGCGCTTATTTGTATTTAAAATATTACGTTGTTTGGCATCACATTAGTTTTAGTAGCGCCATCTATGGCGAAAGAGAACTATCCTTGTTTTGGTAGTTAAGGAAAGTTGTTGTTTAGAGGTCATCAAAAATAATTGTAATACACATGTCATATAAATAAAAAAGTTATCATAATTTGTAATTCACGTACCCAATACAGTCCACTAAGAAGAATAACATTGTTTAATTTAACACAATCATCCCAGAGCTGCAAGAGCCCTACAAGACGGGTTTGTAGCCAACACCTTTCATTTGGTAAACAATGGGTAATTTCAAAAGGACCTTGGAATTTGGGTTTCAGTTTCCCTCCATATGCCAACTGACTGTTTTCGATAACCACTTTATCGCCAACATTGTACAGCACTGCCTTTATTCTTGATTTATCGAAATTAAGTTTAGCCTGCTCAGTAGATTTCTGTATACGTCTTGTGGCTTCTTGTTTAGCGGTTTCAATGTCAATGACTTTGTTTGGTATACTCTCTAACAGCTGATTAGTAGCCTTTAAACGCCGAGATTCGCCAAACATCAGCACCCACGGTGCGTAGCCAGTTGTTTTGTTAACAGTCACGTTTAAGTCATTTTCAATATCTGGAAGTATATTTGTCCACTGTTTTTCATCTCTCTCATTTAACACAGCACGCATAGAATTAAATAAAGTACGCATCATACGTTCTACTTGCCCGTTTCACGAGGAACTCCTGTTGCTATTAAATGCAACTCTACAGAATGTTCGTCTAAAAGGCCTTAAAGTTTTTAGACTGAAAAGCGGCAGCTCTATCCGCTATGATGCGTTTGGGCGTTCCTAACTCCGTAAATACATCACTAAGAGCTTTTATAGTGCAGGCTGTCGTCTTCTGCCTTATAGGACAGAAAACGTACAAATTTCGTGTAAGCGTCGATTACAACCAAAATTTGTGTGTAGTGATTAGATTTTACGAGTGGCCCGGCATGATCAATATGCCAAGTATCTAACTTTGTTGACGGTTTTGGCTTTTGTTGACTCAAACCATTTCTTTTGCCGGTAAAAGATTTCCCCAATATACAAGCTTGACAATTTGACACATTTACGCACTGTCTGGGTCATTCGTGGCCAAATTAAATCCTCTTGTAATTTGGATAACATTTTCTGCTCCTATATGTGATGACTCATCGTGGTACAGTCTCATTATAACAAGTCGTGCAGCATTTGGTACAAAACAACGATCTTTCCCATTAGTTCCGGATTTCATGAACACTAAAGTGTCTTTGACTGTATATCCTGGTTCATCACGTGTTCTGTTTATTATTGATTGGCAAAATGAATCATCTGCTTGATATTCTCTAATTATCATTGGTTTGACAGATATTCGTCTGATACACACTTTTTCTCCTACGTTTCGACTGAGATAATTAACATGCGCCATTCTATGGCCTGGCCTGTATTCAATGTCAAAATTGAAATCCTTTATCCACCATCTTGCGACACGAGGGTGTAATTCCTTTTTTAATGCAGTAGCTCGTACCGAGTTACAGCCTGTGAATATTGTAAATTTGATTGAATACAGGTAAACACGAAAATAATGCGTCGCGTCAACAATAGCTAAGGTCTCTAAATCATAGGAATGATAACGTGATTCAGCATCGGTAGTGCGTCTACTATAGTACGCCACTGGATGCACAATATTATCGCGATCTTTTGCATTAACACTGCACCTATAGAGACAGAGCTTGCATCAGTATGTAGTTCTGTACATAGATCAGGGTTGAAAATTTGTAACACAGGATGTTCAGTTAATCTTTTCACTAAGTTCAATCGGATATTTTCGCACTCATTTGTCCATTCAAAAGATTGTCCTTTACGCAATAAGGCAGAAATCGGGGCAGTTAAAGAGCATCAATTTGATCCTGAATGCGCGGTAGCGGATAGTTATTATGTAAAACTTTCTTATTAACAGCGCGAAAGTCGACGCAAAGTCTTGTATCACCATTTTTTTTCTTGACAAGGACAATTGGGCTTGAATAAGCAGATTCGCTTTCTCGTATTATCCCTTGTTCTAGTTGTTCTTTTATAATTTGTTTGACTTGTAATCTTTCACCATAAGACAAGGGACGTGGCTTATACGCAACCGGCGTTGGATCGTGGAGCACTATTTTCAACTTACCGGTTGTAACAGCCGGTGGTGTTTGTTCGTGAGCACTTTTAAGAATTGATATTACTGCATTCCTTATTCGCTCGTCCAATCCTGACAAATCCACTTCGTTTTCATCAAAGATGCGAAAGGCAAAAATACGGGGCATGCTAAGTGGATCATGCACAATATCTACAGAACTGTTATGAACTTCAATTTTAATGCCAGGTCGATTAAGTACGTCCATACCAATGAATGCGTCAATATTATCTCCAGGAATCGACCCATTTGGAACCACTAAAAGTCAATTTCGATAGTTATGGTTGATGTAACCATTATAGCAGTACAACTGCCAATGGGTTTCGTGACACAATTTCCCATTCCAGTTACATATTGAATTTCTGGTTGCACTTTTAGATTTAACTTTCTTGCTACCTTTTCATGCAGAACAGAAACATCTGCACCAGTATCTACTAAGTAAGATATTGACAAAACTGCGGTTTTATCACTTGAGAGTAGCTCTGGGAAATGAACGTATAAAGCGGGTATTTTGCGTTAATAGAACGCGTTTCGCCACTCCGTGTTTCCGGTAACAGACTTCTTCTGTATGACCTGCCTTTCGACAAAAGGTGCAAACTTTGGCATTCCGTGTAAGCTTATAATCAGCCGGTAAAGTGTTTGGTTTTATCCCAGAAGAACCAGGTAATGGATTTGTTACAGTATTTTTTCCTTCTTTACAGTCTATCTGTTTATGTCCGTAACAATTACACTTCCGACACTTGCCGTGAAAAGCAACATGTTCATCGCCACGTGAGTTATTACTTCGCTTTCGCGACACGTTATGCACTCGTTCTCCTTCATTAATCCTGCGAGCATCGCAACCAGCTAACAATTTTAACATTTCCGCTTCATCAGTTGGAGCTTGTAAGCAGATTTTGTTTTTCACGTCTACATTTTTAATATCGTACTCTACAAGACTAAGGATTATGTTCCAAGGAAAATTAGGGTAAAATCTTTTGATAGCCGCTAATTTAGTATTTCCATATTCTACTAACGATTCAAAGTTGGAACTAACAATTTCCAAACATGCTCGGATACGAGTAGCCGGTGTACCTTGTTCAGGAAATGCTATCTCGAAATCACGCCGAAATGAATCCCAGTTTCTCACCATGGGCTTCCAGTGTTGATAGAAACGTGCCGCTCGACCTCGGAGCGCGTGTCCAGCTTTCAAAACAATGAGTGTGTCAGAAATTCCGAGTTCCAGCTGAATTCTCGTTACGTCATTCATCCACTCCAACATGGTGAAAGGTGAGTCATCCGGATCAAAACTTGTTAAACGGATTTGCACCGAAGCAGCATTCCAGGTTTCGGAAGCCAGCGCCGGACTGGTTTGAGCCTGCGCACTAACCGTTGCTAACTGCGCCGCCGTAGATGAAACTGCTTGGGCGTTGGCCATTGTTGATAATATTTCCATCATTTGCTTTTGAAACTGACTGTTACTTTCCTGTTGCAGTTTAAACATCATCATCCATTTGTTGTCTATTGTAGATTCTGTTTCGTCGTTCACTTTTCCCGATTCACCGTCACTACCGCCCACAGCGACAAGACTAGGCGAGAGCTCACCTTCTTCGCGAGAAGTCGCCATATGCTGACTGTCGTCGCGATCGTCCGCCATTTTTTTTTTTAATTCACTTTTAGGTCCTTTCTCCTGTTTTTAAAAAGCCAGGAGCTATCCCACTTCTGATGTTAGATTTACTTAATCTTTAGGAACTTAAACTATTCACAAAACACAGTATTTACTCCAAAATACGTTTTATTGTAAATTTTAACAAAGTTGCCTGACAACGGCAAATATAGCCTGCCTCGACTTTTATGCTGACTACACAAACACATAATATAATCGGTTCGTGAGAGTCCACTGGCGTAGCCGAGAAACAGTGGTGGCGGGACCATAATATAACATACATACCTTTTATAATAATAAAACAGGTAGGAGAATCGATTGTTTCGATAGTCAGATGGATACACTAAGCTGCAAAAAGTTCTGCCATTTAAAAGAAACATGGTGTGGCACAAGTGACGCTCTCTATTAGTGACGTCAAAATTAGAAACAAATTTGAATTTCTCGCCTGGAAAAATTCCTGATTTACAAATTTTATGTAAATATTTGGATTTCTTAAGAAGTTATTTACAAATATCGAAAATGAAATTTTAACTTTGACACCCTGTATCTTTTTTATTATGCGACTTGGGATATAGGCCTGTGGTCTCATTTTTGTTACTTCAGTTAAAAACACCCTGTTTAAAGAACTTTTTTTCTATTAACCGAATTTAAAAATAATAACATTCTCCGTATAATTTATTTGAAACAAAATTTTAACAGTCATTAGAAAATAATCGGAACGTCAGTAGTCGGTTTTATCTTTCAAATTTGACAATTGGCCGTTAAGTAAATTTTACTTCAATTGTCTCCTAATTCTAAAAATAAAAGATGCGTATGTAGTTTTCAAATAAGCGAATATTGTTTTATGTAAAAAAATATAAATAAATCATGAACATAACATAGAAAACATCGGAAAATCAATTATTTTGAAGGTGTGATTAAGGGCGCCGTATTCTTGAAATAGTGTTTTCTATAAATACAAGTAATTTTAGACATTTAAGAACTGAATACTATAGAGTTTAACAAATAACAAGAATGTTATCTCATGCCACCTGCGAATATTCAAAGGTACCGAAGTAAAATCATTATATAACGTGAGAAAGCGATCTATCCAACAAACTTTAGGTACTGAAATCTTTCAAAAAACGTGTTTTTTTAAATTCAACTATAGATGTAAACATTGTTATAACATAAGCTAACATAGTTCTGCATATAAGATTGTTCACTTTTGTTTATAAGTATGTGAAAATAATTGTTAAAATGTGGGGTTAGAATAGCGAAATAATGTGTTTCATACAAATGCATTTTAAAAGTTATTATATTATTTGAGGAGAGTTTAAATAGTAAAAGTGTATAAACAAAACATCAATAATTTTATTTTTGATATTACTTTTACTCTACGTGTTTTATTTTTCGAGATTTCACTACCTAAAAAACCACAAATTTGGTCATTTTACGCCGCGAAATACGGCGACCTGAACGACTTTCTGATGTTTATTTCCTAATAAACACTGTTAAAATATTATTCTTGATTAGTTTCCAAGATGGAAGTGGAAAGTGAAGACGTTTCAGTAGTCGCTGCACTACGGAACAGTCGATGGTTAATTCTTTTTGTATTCTGTTCCAAGCGTCAAAGACCTCGTTCCTGTTTTTGTGGATGAGACGCATTCCAAATGACAGGTTCATTTTCATACAAATCTAAAAATTCCGCTATGGTTTCGTTCGACCATTCCATTTTTAATTAAACACTAAAACACGAAACGTAAATAACTACAACACACTGCCACAGAACAACCCTGTGCACACTGCTACTGTCTGCTGTCGACTTCGCGTCGAATCGAATATGTGTATCAGACAGGTCTTTGCTTGTTTTGCAAATATTTGCGCCTTTGATTTGTGGTCATTTACCGACTTTGAGCAGGAAATATTTATATTTGCCAAATAGGTATATCCTTTGGTGCGAATATTTGTCATTAAACACCCAATACACATATTCGTTTATATGCCAAATATCCAAATATTTGTGACAAATATCCGAATGTGTGGAGCCGGCTTAATGTGATTGTACAACTTGTTGATGTCCCTCGTAAGGCTCCTGTCAATTTGATTTACGACTTCAGGAAAAAAACCATGTCGACTCTGTATTTAGACTGTCCCGTTTTTTTGAGAGAGAACCCGACAGTTATTTTTTTGTCTGAAGCTATTTATTTGTGGCATAATTTTAGATTTTCTTTAGTTTTATTGGGTTTTTATGCCAAACTTCTGAAAAAAATAAAGATTAATCAAATACGCCGTTATGCCAAATGGATCAGTCAAGGGTTATTTTGTAAACTAAGTTTGCCTAACCAAAAAAGCAGGTAAGTAGTGATGTGATTTTTGTTATTTTTTACTTATCTGCTTTTTTCAGTGTGAGATTTTTTGGTTAGGCAAACTTAGTTTAAAAAAATAACCCTTCACTGATTCATTTAGCGCAAGGGCTTATTTAATTAATCTTAATTTTTTTCAGAAGTGTGGCAAAAAAACCAATAAAACTAAAGAAAAAGCTATTTTTTTTTAATTTACATCCAAAAGTTTACACTTTCACTAGTCTCCGTAAAATGTCGGTTTCATAGAATCCAATTTTTCTCGTAATAGGTATATGCTTTTGCAACAATAATGACACTCCCTCAAAACAGTTTTTGAACTTCTTGAAGTTTTGAGTAGAAATTTTATTAAATCTGTATTGGTGAGTGAAACAATAAAGAACTAAAGTTAAAAGTTGAAAATAGATTTTATTACAAATACGTCAGCAGTTCAAAAGAAATCGCAAAATTAATTTTAAAGAGTGTCATTATTATTGCAAAGATTGTACATTGCCGTACTTTTGTAATACAAAAATTAACTTTGTACCTCTTACCGTTTGCTATTATCTTTGCAATGTTTCAATTTCAAATGCCTAAACCAAAATGGCAGATGTAAAAGGGGCGATGAGTTCGGATGTTATATCCTTATGCTATAGCACAGTTGACAGTCGGGCCCCTCCCAAAAGGCATGTTGATATGGTCGCTGTAACAGGTATAAACCATTGAATATCCTACCAGTAACCAGTAACAGAAATGGCTGCTTAGTGCTAGTACTATTCTTATCATCGGTTCCAATTGCAGGCTGTCATTTTTATTGGAGCAGTACAGTAGAATCGTTTTAGTGAGAATATAGCATGATTTTTCCATTATTTTGTTTTATTAATTTTTGTAAGATTTTAATCGAAGTGGCGTTTGTCCTAGACAATTTCGGAGAAAAATAATCCTTTCGGACAAAACGGTCGCCGCCACAGCGTAGACTTGTGACGTCAGACGCCGTTCGCACATGCATATCTAAATACAGTAGGGCGCTTTAGTTCATTATCTGTATACGATTTTCATGCTTTCGGACAACGCAGTACATACGTATAGGGACGATTTATGTTGGTAGGCCCTAACCACCATTCAGTGCAGGAATGAGGGAAACCTGGGAAACCTCATTAATTAAGGGGGGTAGTCAAACGTCGACCGGTATCAATCTCTCACATTGACCTAAGCCAACATTCTTCCACCATACCATACCCGCAGAGGAGATGCCAATCCTATTTACGAATATAGCTTATATACGGTCTACCGGTCGCGGGGGTCGAACCTACAGCGATCTAGTCACCTCAATTCAAGTACTGACGCCATAAACCGCGTGATCACTGACCGATAGATATGCATAGAGTTCTGCATTTTCTATCAGTTTTTTCTTATATTTCTGTGATGCAGGCTCTTTCCGTTGTTCTTCTGTCATTTTAACCAACCTATCTATAAAAAAGTGTGAAATATTAACATAAACACTTACTAAATATAAACCACTAATAACACATAGCATAATATTACTATTTAAGGCTTGATGAATCAATAATCAATAAAATATGATAAATGACACCATAATGTTAAGAGTCTAACTTATTACACCGCGACCCGAATATTGCGATCGCGGGTGCAACCAATTTGAGTCAACGTTTATTTTAATTCAAATTACAATATGCCCTTAATTGTGGTTGATTTAAGTTTTCCTTTTATTTCTTCTTACTTTTATAAAGTTTCAAAACATTAGCACTTTATTTCTGTGAAAAAACCGAACTTTCATATCTTTTATATCGCGGATGCAACAAACTAACAATGGTTCCTTGTAGTCAATAATGCTTGAAAAGTAATAATAAGTACGTATGTACCTATATGTTTTTGCATAAACAAATAAACAATGCTATCACTTTAATCAGGGTTCTCAGCGTCAGGGAAAACCTGGAAATGTCAGGGAATTTGAACTTTGTCAGGGAAACGTCAGGGAAACTGCCAATAATTGTCAAAAATCAGGGAATTTTTATTGTCGTCAGGGAAAATTTCTGAATGCTACTCATGCCGTGTCTAAATTCTTTATTTAATGAACGCACCCAGTTGCCTATTTCTGTTTGTTTTAATCACACGTACCCGCAGATTGATATAATGAAACAGATATATCCGGAGTGTATAGCTGTTTTTTTATACATATTCATCGCCTGTTTCAAGACATATTCAATGGTGACGTTACTTATGTAATGCACCAAGAAAATGTATAGTTTCAAAACGTAACATCATTAAATATTTGTTTCTCTTTAACATCACACTCACTTTTTGATTATTGTTTATACAATTTATTTATAAAAACACTATAATATTTGGAAAATGTGTGAGATCTGCAACAAAAATATGGAATTGATTTTAGCAACTGTAAACCAAAAACAAATAATTACCTACATGTTCGTGTGAGTGATAGGTTTAGTGAAATTTGAAGAGAAAAGTAATTGGATTATGTGTTTGTAATGTAATTCAAGATGTCTAAGAATACGTAAATTTGTAGAGGTACATACAATAATCCACAACCAATTACTTTTTAAATAAACAAGATAAGAAATACAAAAGTATCAACCATTAAATCTGAAAATTTAATCCACACCGATTTTGAAATTTCTATCTAGCAACTGCTGCATAGACCTTAGCAAAGCATCTAAAGAGTTCAAACAGCGCTCAGTGGACGTTTTAAACACGGTTTAAAAAGCGACCTGTGTGACGTTACTGTTTCAATGCAAAAATATAGTTTTGAACCGATTTGAATACATTTAATGACATAAAACAGCTAAAGCTGTTTTTTGCATAGCTGTTTGCTCAGTAGTAAAATATATTTTTATTGGTTTTGTTGTGTTTGTTTATATATATTTCTATTAAATCTCTTAAATATATATTATTAGATTTCTTAAATATTTATATTTGTTGCAATGACTGAAATAAATATTTCTAATAAAATTAAATATCCATGTTACTTATTTGTCATCAAATGGGCTCATTTATGCCTTATCATTTGACTTCTTTTTACTTTGGTTTAAGTTTTAAAAAACATATTTTGTATGCTTTTTGTCAGAGAATTTTAAAAAAGTATGTCAGGAAAAACCTGGAAATGTCAGGGAATTTGGTTCTGAAAAATTGCTGAGAACCCTGTTAATTTAACCAGCAGAATGTAAGCTTACATTCTCCGTAACAGCGGTTTTGCACAAGTGCTGTCGGAAACCGATGTTCAGTTCGCACCGAATATTCCAATGTTATCGTTTCTAAGCGCACTAAAAATTCATATATGAATTTAGGTTCGAAAAAGTAGTTTTATTACTAAATTCATATATTTTTCTTTATATTGGCACCAAAAAAAGTAACAAACACTATAATTCAGAAATTGATGTAGACAATCGTCTCCAGCGGAATCGCCCTGCACCTTCGGTGCTTATTTTACCAATCTATTTCACAACTTTATTCAATAGCAATCTATTTAACACAATAACACTATTATTATCACAAATGACAAATTAACTCTCAAGTACATATACTGCGTTGTCCGAAAATTGATATCGCATAGATATAAAGCACAATGCTGCAGGGCCGTAGCCAGGATTTTTTTTCGGGGGGTGTTTCCTGTAGAATTCTTTTTCAGGCAAACTGACAACATAAATATTCGAAGATTTTAACAATGGTACTGATTTACAAATAAAAAGGAACAGCAACTCTGTTTTTATTTTTTTATAACAAACATAATAATATAATAATATATTGTAATGATTGTTATTTAAGGTACAAAATACAATAAGACATGACAATCTGACAAATCTAAATAATTCATTTTAAAAACTAACAGTAGATGGTGATAGGTGGATATAGTACAGGAACACAGAATATAATCTATATTACAAAATTTGACCGTCTTGATTTATTAGAAAATATTTCTAAAACACGTTGATTATCTATCGTAATGTTCCTGTGAATACTTATAACTGCTAGACCATTTAGACGATTTTGTCCAGTTGAATTCCGTAGGTAATTTTTTAATCTCCTTAGTGATGAAAAGGATCGTTCTGGTATAGCTGTAGTTACTGGTAGAGTCGCTAAGACTTTAATGAGAAAGAATACACTTGGAAATATTTCATTGTTACAATTATTTAGTGCACCAACAGCATCTTTTGGCATATCATGAGGAGGATATGATTTCCACTTGTTCTGCCAAAGACTAATTTCAGCTGCAAAACTGTCACCGTTTATATGATTGTAATAATTGTCCTTGATAGTTGCTATGTCATTATCTGTAAAATACAACTGATTACAGATATTAGTCAGAAGCTTTTGCAAGGCGGAAATAGTAGTTTTGTGAGTCGTGAATCTGAACTTGTACTAAAAATTCATCAAAGAATCGAACTGCAACTGCTATTCTAAAATAATCTTCAGGAGATTCAGTCTTAACATTGCAGCGATTTTTTTGTTTAGAAGCCAGTCGTGGTAATTTCCATTTCACTTTTAACAGAATTTAAAATAGTCAAAGACTCCTCATAAATTTTTGAAAAATGTGCATCCATATTCTGACGCATTTTGTTAATAACGGAGTGGTATACTAGAAACTGAGTTATCCCCACAGATTCATAGGCGTAGCTAGGCGACGGGGTTGGTGCCGTTTTTTTGACGATATGCTGTGAGCGACCAAGTTTTTGTTTCTCATTTCGGGGGGTGTTTGAACACCCTAAACACCCCCTCTGGCTACGGCCTTGCAATGCTGTGTTAGTAATAAGGGTAATACATGTGCAAACGAGGTCTAAAGTCACAAGTCTTCGCTGTGGCGGCCACCGTTTTCTGGGGACCAAACATGAAATTTTAAATATCGTTTTTTGTATTTTTTTTTCCACGAAATTGTTCAGGACAAACGCCATTTAGATTAAAATACATTCCTTCTGCACATATTTCGAAAAATCATGCAATTTTCTCATTGAAGATGGCATAGACCCAAATTAGTCAAAGTTATTTCTTTGACCAATAGTAAATTCTCGGGTTAACAATTTTTAATAGTGTGTATATTTTTTTAAAAAAGTGACATAATTTTTATAAATTATACATATATGTAATAATACTCACAATTTCTTTGACTAACAGTGATTTCTTTTTAATTTTCAGAGCTCGGTTTTGAACTATTGAACCAAAAAGATAATGGATAATTTGATTAAATGTACACCATGGATACCTAACTAAAAATTATTTCTATAATTCTTCTATCAATTTATGCATTCTACTTTGCCTATATTCTTTTAAATAAAGAGCATTTTATGAATAAAATTGTTTTATTTCTTTAGAATATTTCTACAAAAAAATCATTATGTTCGAATTCGTTCTGTCTCTAAGCACTGGCACTACACATTCTAAAATGCTTATTCACGTATTTATTATTCTAATATACAGGGTGTCCCAAAATTAGTCTGCTAAAATGAACTGTGAATTATACGACCAAAAATAAGACAAATTTCCGAATATTTCCAAAATAGATCGAGATAAAGTATTCCAATAACAGAATCACAATTAGATTGCGAACCTATTGTTATAAAAACAATTCCGTATTTGTCATAGGCGTGCCAAACGGGAGGGTCATTGGTTAAATATTGTCCTAATTTTTTCATATCACAATTCCAATGATTACCAATTGTATGAAGATCGACTTGATATATTTTTTCACTTAATTTTATTAAATCTATTTCTTTAACTGTCTGTTTTTTTTTGTAAGACATATTTGTGATTTAATTGCTTGTTTTTTTATTGTTTATGTTATATTTTTGCTAATTACTGTTTGTTTGTTGTTGATATTTTGTTTATATTCTAGTTATTTCTCTGTCATTGTTTATTTTGTATATTTTGAAATGTTTTTTTTGTCTTGTCCTGTAACTGGGATTCGTCCCGTTGGACACTGTATTTAAATAAATAAATATCAAGATTTTCGCCGTCAAATTAAAAAAAAAACGAATTATGCAAAAAAGGTATTCTTGTTTCACTTCAATAAATTGTTCCGTTTTCGAGTAGGTAATCTTAATTAAATGTTGTGACATACCATAAAATTATTAGACATGATATGCCAGCGGTCAAATTTAGAAAGTATTTGTCAGTTTATTTATCTCATTACTGATGTTTTCAAAATGTTTTGAATTATTGATAGGCCTATATTAAAATTCAATTTACAAATAATTGCATTACTGATTACTTTAATAATATTTTAATACTTCGAAACGGTTGAATAACACCTTTAATATGTGAAAAAAGTATTTTCTCAGAGCCTACTAGGGATATTTGAACTATTTCTTAAAATTTTGTGGTGTTACAAACATGGGCGTATCTATGATTTTATCTTGGAGGGGGTAAAGTTGTAAAGACTTATAACATCAACAGACTAAAGAACTAAACATAAATAAAGACTTTTGTCAAATAAAAGAAGTTAATATCCAATATCAATAATAAAATATAAGATAATGGAAATTAAATTAATTTTTCTATTTTTTTTTACTTGCATATCAATAATTGAAATGTCTAACTTAATATGTCTATGTATATGTAGAAGAGCAAGGATTTTTTATGAACAGAATAGGGAAAGGAAAAGTTTTTGCTGGGGACGAAAGCATATTTAAAAACATTGTATTTTTCTAGATCAGAGGTATTTTCAGCATTCATATATGCAGCAACATCGAGCAAAATTACAGAATTTAGATTTGAAAGTCACATTAGTAAACGCTAAATATTACTTATAGAAATATTACTTATTACACAATTTAATATTGTTTGCATGCGATTATCAAATAATTCAAATTACAAATACTTCACCTCAGTTTTATTCGAAAATTATAAAGTAATGGATTTCATTTCAGTAAGCTTCTTGGGGGGGGGTAATTACCCCCATGGATACGCCCCTGGTTACAAAATTTTTAAATTAATATTACTGGAAATTGGAGCCGTTTATCAAAGTGAAATAGGCATTTTCATGTAAAATATCACCAACATTCGGTATAACGGCGAAAATATCAAAATCAAAATATATAGTAAAACTTCTCGAAAAAACAGACGATTCTCGAAAACGTCAGATTTAATTTTTCAAAATAGCTAGGACCGATGTCACCACTAAATACAACAGGACAGTCTAAAACTTTCATCATTTAAACATTTTTCTATCTCTTATAGTTTCCAAGATACCAATACAAATACATGCATCACCAAAATCGTCCACACTGTATAAACCAGTCATGGGCAAAGTACGGCCCGCGGGCCAAGTGCGGCCCTTTGGGCTAGTCAATCCGGCCCGCGACATGGTTTTGAATAACCCCTACAATACACAGAACAAAATGTATTTTCTGCGTAGCTAGAATAAAATAACGGTTTCCTTCTTATGGCATTTAAGGTACGGTATTATTTTATTTTGTTTATTTATTTTATTTTACTTTACACCATTCAACAGGCGAATGCCCATATACAGAATGGGAAATACATACAAAAGAAAGATATACAAAGAAAATACACAGTAAAAATAACAAACAAACAATATGTAAGAAATAAGAAAGAGAAATACTAAACAGATGCAAAATACAGAAACCAAAACAAACTTGCTTGCAACAGAACAATGAAATATATCAACCGGTGACTTTAAGTTGTTATAAGTGTTGCACATAAAATTCAATGGGGAAAAACTCCTAATATTAGTTCTTGGCGTCGGCAAATAAAAAGTACCAGCGTGTCTTGAAACTGCCCTGGGAATATGAATAATAAGTCTATTTAATAAATCACCACAATCAGTTGGGTTGTTTAATAATTTAAATAAAAACACTAAATAAGCAATGCTACGTCTGTCCTACAAAGATTTAACAGAAAACTTCTGTAAAAGCTCATCCTGGGAAATGCCAGTTTGAGGATAAATTCCATCAGTTGTAAAAGATACGAATTTTAAAACGACGTTGAATCCATTATCGCCTCTATTAATTATCTGAGTTTAGGCGTAGTGGCATAGTAGAATTGTCTATAGGCCCGCCTAGATAATTTTTTATTTTATCTGACCCTCCGCTTAAAAAGTTTGCCCATGTGTGGTATAAACAATACACGCTCGTTGTGAAAATAATAGAAGTCATTCCTATAACATTTTCCTTTATGCCACGTTTTCTTGATATACAGGGTGATTCATTAATAATGAGACCGAGTTTGAGGGCATGTTGCTGACCTTAAAATAGAGCGGTTAAGCTAAATATGCCTTATCCGAATGTTGCTCCTTTTCGATCTACAGGGTGTTAAAGTTGAAAAAATATTTTCGATTTTTTTAAACATCTTGAGCATCTTTGAATGGAGTGTCTTGAAAGTTTGTACACCTATGTTTTCTGAGGTGGTAATTACGAAAATGGTAACTATTCTTCAATCACATCTAGGATGCGCTAGTTGCAGTGTTCATATGTCAAACTTTTTTGTCCTTCAAAAATCTGAATTTTTAATAAGAAATTATTACGTTTAATTTTAAATAAAAAAGATATAGTTACGTATTAAAAATCAATAAACTTAACCGTTTTCGAAATTAGAACGATTTACTATTTCTTTACGTCCAAATTATTTGTTTGAACGTACGATAACTTAAATGAAGTAGGCCGCTGTCAATGAAATGTCATGTATTATTTATGTCAATTCTCAGCAACTTATGAAACTGCATCTGATAGTAATAAAACTATATACTACACTAAAAGTTCGCATTATATATTGCACTAAATTGCAAAAAATTATTGTTTTAACGGGATCAAATATCAAAAACAAGTGTGTAACGTCACCGTGACGTAAGACGTCTGAATTCTTGACGCGAGTATACTACAGTTTAGTTCTTCTTTGTGATTTTTTTCACTAAAATGCCGCGTCATAATGATTATTCGTTTGTTGAAATGAGAAGCATAATATGTGTGTATGCCCAAGAAAATGATTGTGGTAGTCATGCAGCAGCGAGGAACTTGGAGTTATATCCAAATAACCACAAGCTTTTCATGATGTACGATAGATTAGGAGAAACATGATCAATTCGCCCTAAACAAGTCGTTGGAAGGCCTAAAGTATTAGCGGCGGAGAAGAAGAGAGATGTTTAGTGCGAATTGCCGAAAACACGCAAACAAGCACACGCCGAATTTCATCAGCTACTGGTGTAAGTCAAGTCTTCCGTCTTCAGAATACTCCTCAAAGAAAAATTAGGTTTGTTTTAGCAGCAGTTGAAAACTGTTTGCTATTTTCGTAATTACCATCTCAGAAAACATAGGTGTACAAACTTTCAAGACAATCTGTTCAAAGATGCTCAAGATATTTTAAAAAATCGAAAATATTAGTTCAACTTTAACACCCTGTAAATCGAAAAGGAGTAACATTCGGATAAGGCATATTTGGTTTAAACGCTCTATTTTGAGGTCAGCAACATGCCCTTAAGCTCTGTCCCATTATTAATGGATCACTCTGTATACTTCTTCGCCATTTTCGTCTATATAACGATTTCTTGTCCGAATTAGTATCTGCTACTATCTATTTGACCCCAAGCTCTTCGAATACAATGTAAGTAATATATTTTCTCTATTATACACCGGAGTTACATACACTTTTTTTATTTAAAATGCCTCAAAGAAAAAATCTAGTGAATTAAGATCCGGTGATCGAGCTGGGTAAACAATGCCACCTCGACCAATCCACCTTTCTCCGTAGATCGTATTTAATCAACTTATATCAACATGCTCTAACCGCACAACAAAAACTGATTCGATATGACGTCAATACTATTGTTACAAACTTAGAAATAAGCAATGCCAATTTAATTGTATAATTTTTGTAAGATCTCTGTAATCCCATAAGACAACCCTAACCCTGATTAGACGAATTCAAAACATCTGAAATATAAGGTTTGTCAAAAGCACTTTTTTCCAAAATATACAAAATTTGAATATTTGCACTGAATTTTTCACTATTGGCCTAGGGTTCAAAAGTGAACAAAACCAAAACTACGCAACTGGCTTTAGTTCAAAAAAGTTATTCGCATTAAAATATTATTGCTATGATTATTGCCATACCAAGTTTGCATGGAAAATATTTGTTAGAAAATAAAATATACCTATATATATTTTAAATGGAACTGTATCAGGAAAGCGGAGTGCCATAGTCAAAAATGTTATAGGAAAGGCCCCTATTATTTTTTCAAAGTTAAAAACGAAAAACGGGAACGCCCTGTTTAAGTAAAACAAGTCGTACTGATAAGTCACCTACCACCTATAATAATGAGATTATTATTATTTATTGTAAAAAAGGTCATTTGTTATTTTATATCAAATTTCATTGATATATCTGGTGTAAAAAAATTAAAATAAAAATATATTTGAACGCCTCTTTTTGAATTATTATTATTAAAATAATTTGAACTAAGTCGATATCTATAGCTCATTATTTTGTGACATCAGATCTAGTAAATAATTAATAATTAAAAATATATTTTCTAAAAAGTATTAGCTTTTTAACATTTTTGATTTTTCAGTGTGTTGGGTGTGTTGTCCAATTTAAAAAATTGGTATTCTTAGTGAAAAGTGGCTGTTTTTCCAAAGGGTTGTTTCCATTCTTTATACAAAATTGAACTTGATATAAAAACTCATAGTGTAAATTAAAAAATTGTACTATAGCTAGGTCTTGAAGCTTTCAGAAATAATCTTACACTAAATAATACTAAATGTCTATTTTTGTTTATTTTCTTATATACTGAATTTTTATGTAACATTTTAAATTTCAGGATTACACCCTGTATTGCAGACACATTGTTTTTATATCTCCACATCTGGCAAATATATATATTTATTCGGTAAATTTTGCCATGCAAATACGTATCTCTACCAAATATCTGAGATTTTTTAATATTTTTAATGCTCTTATTGGTACCCAAATTGATATCGTTTTTACTAGAATCTAAATATTGTTTACTGTTAGCTCACGTGCCAGATCTCTGTCGGCACCGGTCTCAAAGGTGCCCTACAACTTCAACACTGAATTTCTTACTATTCTCAATTCAGTGGCGTGGCATCAGCTGTTCAACTTTTCGTCTATCAACCTCTCATGTATTGTTCAATGGATTTAAATTTTTCTACATATAATTACCACGAATATGTTTCTGTGAAAATTTTGTGTATCAAAAAGTATCATATTTGAATATTACGATAATGAAGAATTTTATAAAATTACTATTTTAGGATGCAATCAAATTTTAAGTGAAATTATTATTTATTTAAAATACCTACAGCTTACGCCTTCGATAGAGAAGTTTGTACACTTTACCTGAGTAAAGGCATAGTAAATTTCCACAATTTACATGGTTTAGGTCCAGAAAATCTACATACAATCAGAGATCTACACATTTTTAAAAAGGATTCGGTATATCTGGATGAGAATAATTGGCAATGGAGATTTGAAATAACAGTCAGTGAATTTGTGGAGATTTTACCACCGAATATTCTTTTAAGTTAACTGTAGCCTATACATATGTATGTATGTATTCATTTGCTTGTGACTTGTTAACAGTAAAATGCAAGTTTGTTGATATTTCAATGTTCCGGTTTCAGTATTTTTATTAAATGTGTTAATTAAAATAAGGAAAATTCAAGTTGAATACATAACGTCGAGAATTTTTAGAAAACGATGCTTATGTCAGTAATATCTAAACAATTTCTATATTTTATTTACAATTTCTGAAAGTTTCCCTGTATATGCTACGCCCCTGATCTGTGTCTGATGTCATCATTTGGGTATTCTTCGATACCTTTGAGCGTCGGCTTTTTTTACAAAGACGCTGACTGATTTATGGTACCATGCCGGTGTCCCTACAACTGCGTAGATGGACACAAAAAAAACATAAAATGCCAACAGCCAATAAGAACCCGGTAATGAAAGCTCCAATTGGGTGAAATTGCGAGAATCCCTTCCAAGAATTTGAGTAGAAATAAATAGTAGAATTGCTGGGTGGGTATTCCTGTTCCATTTTTGAATAGCGACGGTGGTTATTATTTTAGTGTGTACTATTTTATGGGTGGTTTTAGTTTAGCGATAGATCAATTACGGTCCAATATGAGTGATACAGACTGTGACGGCGATTATATTTCTGAGTGTTTAAAATTCCAGAGGGTTCTGTACTGTTCGTTGAAACCCAAAGGATTCCTGCCTGAAAACGGCTCTGAAGTATTCGTCCGCCATATCCCACCGGAAGATACCGAGCATGATTTATTCAAGTTCTTCCAAACCGTCGGCAAGGTGTTCCAAGTGCGGCTTATGATAACGGAAACGGGGAAGACAAATCGCGGTTTCGGTTACGTCACCTTCTTCGACGCTTCTACAGCGAAAAAAGCCGTCGCCACGTTGAGCCGTTTGCCCTACAAGGGTAGCCATTATCTCACCCTCGAAAGTTCCCTTAATAACTGTCGGCTTTTCATCGGAGGAATACCCACTTTCAAACGGAAGGATCAGGTGTGGCAAGAACTGTACTCCAAGGGGGTGAAGAACATCATCGACGTCATAATGTACCGGAGTTACAGCGACAGAGCTGAGAATCGCGGGTTCGTTTTCGTGGAATTCAGGACCCACGAGGAAGCAGCCCATTTCCGGGCGAAATATGGGAAGGCCTTGAGGCTGTGGGATAATCCTGTCGTCGTAGATTGGTCCGTTCCGATTCCGGAGGTCGATGAGGACGTCATGAGCACCGTAAGTTTCGATTTTCTTATTCCGGTAATTATTTACATTAGCGCAAACTTTACAATATTGTTTAAAATATTCCTGTCTCCCTATTTTCGAGGGTGCTCAACACGTAGGTATCAAAAATTAGTTATTTTCGTTTGAACCTAGGGTAATTATTTACATTAACGTAAACCTCTCCAATCTTAACAAAAAAATTCCTACCCCCCTATTTTCGAGGGTGCTGATCACGAATCTGAAGTCAGATTTCGATGCTCGCATGTAGTTTTCGAAAAAAAAAATTTTCAAAATTATAACCTCTATTTATACATTACATTAGGTTGAAATTGCAATGTACATTTCTGCCCCCTCTGCCTTCTTCATTTCACGATAACGTCACACTGTTGTCAAAATATATAGGAGTTATATTGCAATTTGAACCTAATGTAATGTATACATAGAGGTTATAATTTTGAACAATTTTTTTTTCGAAAACTTCATATTCGTGATCAGTACCCTCGAAAATAGGGGGGTAGGAATTTTTTTGTTAAGATTGGAGAGGTTTACGCTAATGTAAGTAATTACCATAACGCCGATTTATTTTGATAACGGTGACGTCATGAAATACGATGGCAGAGCCGTTGGCGTTGTATTGCAATTTCAACCTAATGTAATGTATACATGGCGGTTACAATTTTGATTTTTTTTTTCGAAAACTAGACCTGACGAACAAAAGCTAATTTGAGATTCGTGTTCAGCACCCTCGAAAATAGATGGGTAGAAATTTTTTAATTAAGATTGGATAGGTTTTCGCTATCATAAATAATTAGTTATTTGTTAATTTGTTAAGTCCTTTAAAAAAACCACCCCCTTCAACCCCCATCCACCCTTAGCAGTTGTAGGAGGGGGTTGAAATTTCAGGAGCTTATGGACAACCCTCGGTATAGTATCCATGTAAAATTTGAAATTTTTCTACCCCTTCCCTAGGTATCCGTACAATCCCCTCTTCCGAACTCTGCAAAATAATGACAAAGTCACGAGTCGACCTTTTCTTTGTAGAAATAACCGGTCTATCGAGTTGTAAGAGGGGGTTGGAATTTCAGGAGTTTATGGACAACCCTCGGTATAGTACTCCTGTAAAATTTCAAATTTTTCTGAATACCCTTTCCCTAGATATCCGTACAATCCCCTCTTCCGAACTCTTCAAAATAATGACAAAGTCCGTATCTGGGTGGAACAACAAATTTTTTTTAAAAATATGTCAGAGTTGGTTTTGGGGATAAAAATGTACGCTGGAAACGATGGTAAAGTTAAAATTTAGGTCCTTTAAAAAAAACACCCCCTTCAACCCCCATACCTTCTTAGGGGTGACGGAGGGGGTTGAAATTTCAGGAACTTGTCGACCACCCTCCGTATAGCCCCTGTGCAAAATTTCAAAGGTCTGTGGTTATTTTTTCCCTAGATATCCGTAAAATCCTCTCAGCCGAACTCGTACCGAGATGTACTTACATTACAATTTCAACCTAATGTAGTGTATAAATACATAGAGGTTATAATTTTGAATATTTTTTTTATCGAAAACCATGCAAGCGCCCAAATCTGACTTCAGATTCGTGATCAGCACCTTCGAAAATAGGGGGATAGAATTTTTTTTGTTAAGATTGGAGAGGTTTATGCTAATGTAAATAATTACCAAAGATTTCGGCGCTCGCATGTAGTTTTCGAGAAAAAAATTCAAAATTGTAACCTCTATGTACACACTACATTATGTTGGAATTTGCAATACATATTATAACACCTCTGCCTACTTCAGTTCATGACGTCACACTGTTGTGAAAATACAGGGTGTCCGGAAATGATGAGCAAACAAGGGGATAGTTCTGGACCGAAAATAAAGGTTACCTCTTTTTTCCAAAACTGATTATTAACGGAGTTACAGGGTGTTAAAGTTACAATTTTATTTTCGATATTTGTAAATAACTTCTTAAGATGTCCAAATACCTATTTACATAAAATTTGCAAATCGTGGGTTTTTGCGGACGAGAAATTCAAATATGTTTCTAATTTTGACGTCACTAGTAGAGGGCGCCACTTATGGCACATCATGTTTCTTTTAAATGACAGAACTTTTTTGCTGCTTAGTGTATCCATCTGACTATTGAAACAATCGATTCTCCTACCTCTTATATCTGAAAAAGGTAGGTATACCTTATTGAAGTCGTTAGGAGTAACAGTTTTCGAAATACAATCTTGTACAATCCTGGAGTATATTTTGGTATTTACTGTAGGGTAAGACTCAAATCGTAAAAAATCCTACTCCATATTTTTGAGAGTTTACAGTTTCATACGGTGGAATATAGTTTATACTCATGTCAACTCTCTTCAGAACACTATAATAAATTGAAAACATAAATTGTTACTTAAATAATTACTTATTAATAGTCGTAAAAATAGTTCCTCACTTTTGATAGGTACCCAAATTATTTAGAAATGAATAAACGTACTAAAAAATTGATTGAAATTACTACACGTTATTTTAAAGTGTCTACTGGAATGTACTCAATTTATAAAAACATTGGCGTTACAAAGAAAAACGTAGAGAAACGTGATCGATCGTAGGAAATTTTATTGTTCGCTAATAAAACCTTTGGACACAAATATCTAAATTAAATTTTCAAATTATTGACCATTTACTGCCAAACAATAGGCCAGACGAGAAACAAATTCTTGTTGTACATTTCCAATAACTTCAGGCGGGATAGCATGAACTTCTTGTCGAATTCGTTCCTTTGAGATCGTCAAGATAATTTTGGTATTGTTGCCCACCCTGTAACAATTAGGAGCGACTTGTGATACATTTTTGGAAATAGTTCAGCTAGGAAATTGGAAAAAAAGTGGTTTCATTTAAAAATAAAAAAAACATGTGATGACGTCATTACTCGAAGGTAGTTCACCCTGTATATTAAATTTTTATTTAAAAAAAGTAAATTAAAATAAAGAACCGACCTATTTCGGGAATTTTCAATAATGTCTTTTATTATGAATTTGTGCGTGACTTTAGAGACGCACTGTATTTTCATCAAAATATTTTAGAACGACACCTGAGACTATTAAAACTATAAACTACAATAAATGTTTACACTAAAATATTGCACTAAATTTAAAAAATGATTGTTTTTAACGCGACAAACTATCGAAAATTCGTTGACAATAAAAACAATTGCATGTCAGCCACGGCGTAGGTATGTCGTCTGAATTCTTGCCCCAATAATATATTGCGAGTTTGACAAATTAAAAATTATATGTTGATTAAAAAAATATAGAATATTTAAAAGTATGATAAGCTTTTTGTTTCTGAAAATAGTTGAGTGAATTCTATTTTATCATTATTTATAGTTGTACCTATACAGAGCGATCCCGAGGTAATGGCCCAAAATTCATGGGCATAATTCCTGGTGATGGATATTTCAAGATACAGGGCGTCCATGTAAAATATTATTTTAGTTATTTTTCATTTATTTCTTAATAAACGATAATATCCATACAAAATTTTGGAGTTTGGACATTTTTTGGGTCGAGGAATTGAAATCTGTTCACAGTTTGGTTGTACTTAGTTTATAGAGGGCGGCAGCTGCGCTAGATAGAATGTGTTAAAAACGACAAAACTTTCTGTATAGTTTAAGGTATCTAATCTTTATCAAATTCTTATTTTCCAACTGTTTTACACAAGAAAAGTGTACTTCATGAAAGTCAGTGTCTCGCACCGTTCTCGAGATATATATTTGGCTTTGTAACTTGCATTGCTGACAGTTTAAAAAATTGAAATCATTTAGAAATGTCGAAAACGAGATTATTTAAAATTAAGAATTGTAATGAGCAGTAAAATTGTAAAAAAACATGCCTTTCTCAAAATAATTGCTCATAAATAAAATGTTTACAATTTTACTGTCCATTACATCGAAAACGACATTCATCTGAAGTACGCTTAGCTGAAACACCCTCAAAATTTTGAATAAACCCCAGAAATAGCGAAAAATCATAAAAATCACGTAAGTGAGTGCAAATATGTATATATTTTTGTCTGACCTTAATAAGGAGGGTAGGGAATCTGAAGTCACTTGAGCTGAATCACCCACAGATTATGCAAACATCGTAAGAAATTGTTAGAAAAAGTAAAAAATCATTCAATGTCGCCAAAAAAAATGCTGTTATAAGTTTTGACTACAATATAGTTTTAAAAATATGCTACTAAAAATACAGATCAACAGATGTGTTGGTGATCTATGCAACATATAAAGAAATTACGTAATAAAGAAGGAAATTCGGCGCGAACTCAGTTAGCACTCTTAAACCGTTTACTTTTCGAAATACAGGGGGTTGAATTTGAAAGAGTACAAAATGATGCAAAAACTTGCCCATTAGCAATCACATGGGCGTAGATATAGAGGTTGGGAACCCCCATTTAAAAAAAGTGTACGCCTATGGATATTTCGAAATATTTTTCATATTTTTTTAATCATCATAACTTTGATAAAGAATGTCTTGTCAATTTTTGAAATTGTTAACTTTCCAGAAGAAAGAAACATGAAAACTTATTTATTTATTAAAAAAGTGTTGAATTAAAGTCCTTCTCCTCTTGAATTGCAACTTTAAATAAAATAATAAGAAATAAAATTAATAAAATAAAAGTTGCACTTACTGTTTACAAAAATTAAGATGTTTTAGTCCTAGTACTGATGAAAGTAATATTTTAGTTTTCTGACTAAACATAAGAATGTGGATATTGTGACAAACAATATAACGCGGTGTAGAACTAACTACATCTATCGGCCGTTCGCTACTTCATGCCGGACTGAAAATGTCCAGGCACGAAGCGTTCTACATGCAGTAGACACCATTGAAAGCTGTCGACCTTTATCGCGATCGGCGAGAAACGATATTTTGCAAACACGGAATTCCAGGAAACAACTACTCTGCGGGCTAATGCCCCGACCAGCATTGAATTACACCTGGAAAACCTACAGCAACAGCTAGAGTCATTTGTCAGACGCCCACCAGACATATACCGGTTTCGAGCTTGTTAGCTCTCATCAGTATGCCATAGGTGAGGTATCTGACAAATAATCCTAGCTGCTTTCGTCTGTCTAACCCGACAGAAGGGACCATGAGTACGCGGTGTAGAACTAACTACATCTATCGGCCGTTCGCTACTTCATGCCGGACTGAAAATGTCCAGGCACGAAGCGTTCTACATGCAGTAGACACCATTGAAAGCTGTCGACCTTTATCGCGATCGGCGAGAAACGATATTTTGCAAACAATATGTCTGGTGGGCGTCTGACAAATGACTCTAGCTGTTGCTGTAGGTTTTCCAGGTGTAATTCAATGCTGGTCGGGGCATTAGCCCGCAGAGTAGTTGTTTCCTGGAATTCCGTGTTTGCAAAATATCGTTTCTCGCCGATCGCGATAAAGGTCGACAGCTTTCAATGGTGTCTACTGCATGTAGAACGCTTCGTGCCTGGACATTTTCAGTCCGGCATGAAGTAGCGAACGGCCGATAGATGTAGTTAGTTCTACACCGCGTACTCATGGTCCCTTCTGTCGGGTTAGACAGACGAAAGCAGCTAGGATTATTTGTCAGATACCTCACCTATGGCATACTGATGAGAGCTAACAAGCTCGAAACCGGTATATGTCTGGTGGGCGTCTGACAAATGACTCTAGCTGTTGCTGTAGTTTTTCAGGTGTAATTCAATGCTGGTCGGGGCATTAGCCCGCAGAGTAGTTGTTTCCTGGAATTCCGTGTTTGCAAAATATCGTTTCTCGCCGATCGCGATAAAGGTCGACAGCTTTCAATGGTGTCTACTGCATGTAGAACGCTTCGTGCCTGGACATTTTCAGTCCGGCATGAAGTAGCGAACGGCCGATAGATGTAGTTAGTTCTACACCGCGTACTCATGGTCCCTTCTGTCGGGTTAGACAGACGAAAGCAGCTAGGATTATTTGTCAGATACCTCACCTATGGCATACTGATGAGAGCTAACAAGCTCGAAACCGGTATATGTCTGGTGGGCGTCTGACAAATGACTCTTGCTGTTGCTGTAGGTTTTCCAGGTGTAATTCAATGCTGGTCGGGGCATTAGCCCGCAGAGTAGTTGTTTCCTGGAATTCCGTGTTTGCAAACAATATAACATTTGAACTCGATTTTCTGGAATAATTTCAAAAATTGACGAAACATTTTTTGTCAAGAAAATTGTGAAAATTCAAAAAATATGAAAAATATTTACAAGTATCCATAGGCGCACAATTTGTTTTTAAAATAAAGGCGCCCATGCAATTTATAATGAGCAAGTTTTTGAATCATTTTGTGCTCTTTCCAACAAATTGATAATGCATGCCCAAATTTAAAAATATGGGATATGTATATGAAGCTAAAAAAAGTTATGCTAATAATAATATTTTTATTCCTTAAGACAAATGTATACATTTGTATCGGAATTGTCAAAAAAAAAAGAAGAAAAAAAAATATAATATGACACAAACATTTAAATTAAGGTTATTTACATTTAAAATATTCGTCAACAGTATAAAAACATTTTTCAAACAGGTAAATATTGAGATGTTTTTTAAAGCATCATAGATTTAGAGAATCTTTTAATAAAATTTGGCAACTTATTAAATATATATAAACCCAAGTAAGATGGCGACTTAAAAGTTACATTGTATTTAAAATTCTTAATATGATATTTGTTTTTTTTACGTGTATTTACATTATGTGTATCACTATTTAGTAAGTGTGTAAGAGAAATGCTCTAGAGCTCTCTTTTGACATACTATCAATTCTGAAATTTTCTATATTTAAACCTGATACATCCTGTATACAATATTACATAGAAATATAGATGCCTTAAAAGGAAAATAAAAAATTCTTGTTCTCCCTGTGAATTGAACAAAAATAGCGTCATCTCTTTTTTGCGAATAACGTGTTTGTAGTTGTAATATAATCCCATATAGAAGCTTTTAAAAAAATATTTATCTGCTTTTTTTCAGGTGAAAATTATATACTTGAGAAACCTAGAGGTTTGCCAGAGCAGAGAAGAGCTGCAAGCTATAATACTGAATTTTACTCCAAATGCCACAATTGAAAAAATATATAAGTTCAAAAACTACGCTTTTGTGCACCTCACAACAAGACATCATGCAGAATTTTTGCTGGAACAGTTACAAGGTGAGATGAATTTTCAGAAACTGCTATAGCCTGGAAAACATTGGAAACCGATTTAGACACATTTTCAGTTTGTTCCGCTGTACTACCATTATTCAGCAATATCCTATTCTCTTTATAATTTTTCACTAGTCTCAACTTCACATAATGAATTTACACATCACTAGAGAAGTACCTACTTATAGTCAACCGTTGAAAATCTAGAGAGTGACTCATCGTTCGCTTGTAGACTAGCGTGACGGTTGAAGCGTGCGGAGAGCAATAGTTCATACGCGTATTAAATTTGAAGGTGATCAGATATAAAATATACTATACAAAAATAATTGTGTTACATAACATCCATTATTTTTAGTAGAAACAGTGATAACAGTTTTTGCCAATTTCGAGGCATTAGATAAAAAAAATTATAGTTATTTCCAAATTTAAAGTTTTTATCTTGTATTATCAATTATCCAAGGTCGAAAATAGTAGAGAGTGACTAATTCACATCACATAGATAAGTAATTATTTATATGACGGAGAAAATCTCGACAAATTTTGCAAAACTACAACCATTATTGCTATCCTCTTTCATTATTATGTGGTGTAATAAGTTTGGTTTGAGCTTCTGACAATTTACCATGACAGATTCATGATGAAAATGATAGAAAATGTTATAGTTGACAAAATTCGTTAAAGATAGAAATTTTCCCACCATTAAATAAGTCGCGCAAATATTCGGGAATTTCGCATGCATAAAGACAAAAGGCTTTAAAATACATTGCACTATATATACACACTATGCACTATTGATTACTAGCACTTGTCATTATAACGGTAACACATTGACATTTGTTATATCGTATCGTACAGCCTTCTGTATGACCGTCAAGTATCCATGGTTTGTCAAAATTTAATATATTCTTCGATTCGGATTCTGACCTTTTTCACATACAATTTATATAATTTATATGTTTGGCAAAAGTACTCTTTTATATTATATTCTAGGCAAAGTTTCATCTTGTAAGATGCAGCAACCCAATTTTTTTATTGTTGAAAACTCATTTCTAAAATACCGCAGTTGTACTTCTATGCCACTTTTTATTGCACTATACATATACACTACTCACCGACATTCTTAGTGACATTCTTACCACATCACTTACACTCATATTTTGATCTCGCACCCTAATTCCCTCACAAATATCATCTGATATTCTTCACTTCTCAAATTAGGGCATTTACGAACATAAAATCACTAATAAATTAATTAAATTCTTAATTAATTTAGTGGAAAGGTATACCTGAAATTTTGCCCGCCCACAAGATACACTCGCTCATGATAGCGCTTGAGATGGAACGGGTGGATTCGTCAATTCTTCACAACCACTAGAAATCTAACGTTTCGATCTGGCGCATGCATATTTGCTGCAGCAAGAGCTGTGTTTATAACATGAGTCACTCTCTACATTTTCAGGGGTTGGTATAGTAAATGATGTACTCGTATATTTATTATTCTACCTAATATTTTCTGAATTTAACTAAACGCAATATTCAATATTTTATCATTTCGTTTCCTGCTAGAAAAAAAAATAGTAAAATTAAACGCAGATTTACCCGTTGTTGTTAAAATTACATTGACAAAAAGAAATAATATTATAGCAACTTTTTTGTCGACTGTAATTTTGTAATCATGGTTTGATATTAGCCAATCATAATGCTTAATTTTTAAAATACATCACTTCCTACGCTTCTCAAATTCTTTTATTTTTCTAGGGAATATTGTGACCAATGAAAAATTTTGAATATGTTGTTAAAATCTTTGTGAACGATATTAAAAATTTAATTTCAAATTAAAATCAACAACATACTGCTAATATGCAGATGACACTAATTTATTAATTAGAGGTCACAATTTTCAATTAGGTTCAGAAGCAGAACACTTTGTATATTAGCAACTAATGTAGTATCAATTTTTAGGGTATTACAAAGGAACAACTGTCGAGGTAACTTGGTCAAAACCTCCCAACAAATTCACGACTCAAAATTACCGACACAAGAGAGTGTAAGTATCAGTCTATTTTAATATTTAGGTACTTTGGTAATCACTGTCAGCTGCATCTTTATTCAATATAATATGTATTTAAATTTTAGGAGCCATCTCTCAATTAAGTCGTATGAGAAGAAATTTTCAAATGAATATTCGCAGAAATCAAATTCTTGTATTTGCAGTTGTGGTAAATCACCGGAAAACTCTCCAGTAAGAACTACAAATTTTTTTGAATTTCATATGTAATACATAATTTTTATTAATTTCAGAAAGAAACAGCTTCACACTTCGTTTTGTAAGTATTTATTACATATTTTTTTTACCAGATTTTAAATAAAATAATATTTAACTTCCCGCTGTAGTTGAGGTTACTGTGAATTTCATATAGAAAAACACTTACTTATATTTAAATAATAAAATTATTTTATATTTTTTTATTTTCAGGTCCAGAACAAGTTCATCAGTATCTACAGAAGTTACTAGAAGATTGGGGCCGTACGAGGCTTTTTGCAGAGAACTTTCTGCAAGTGTCGGCGCTTTGCAGACATCTTCTCCGGATCATTTGGATATTGGGACACGAAATGGACAAGATACTGATTTACTGGTAAGTTTCCATTATACAAGATGTTTATAAAATAAGTGTTCCTTCAAAGGGATAGTAACAGAGAATATGAAAATATACAATTTATATTTTGTCATATACAGGGCGATTTACTATATTTTGACCCCCCTTGAAATACAAAAGTTGCTTAATTTTTTATGAAGTTTTTTAAAATGTACAACTGTAGATGTTAATTTAAATAGAACACCCTGTATATTTTTACATATTTGGACAGAATGTTTCCTATCTCTAGCAATAATAATAGTCTTTATTATTCCAACAGGAAAAAAACCAATTACAGGAATTAAAAAACAAAAAATAATAATTATTCGTGGTACATATAACGATAAATATAAAAATCTATTACAAATAACAATAAAAAAAATAATACAAACAAGATGAAATCAACAAAATGTTAACAGTTAACACAACCAAATCATGTTAAACAAGCTACCCAGTTTACAAATACTCTCTAATGAATCATTATGTATATCACAGTTACAAGCAATTTTATTATAAAGACCACACATCAAAGATATAGAAGATTTCATTAAAATGTTTGTGCGAGAGGTAACACAATAAAACAGAGCTTGTTGTCTAGAATTTATACGGGGTATCAAAAAATTTATTCCTTTTAAGAGTTCAATACAATCAATTTTGTTCTTCAAGATGTTATACAGAAAACGAATCAACATAATATTCCGTCTGGTTTCCAACGAATCTAAATTAAATCTGTTAAGCAGATTATTCTGGGAAAATCTGTAAGAGACTTTGCCACCGAGCCATCCATATCAATTGGATGGTTTGAAAAAGAAGAACTCTCTTAGTAAGGAGGATGTACAAAGGGACTAATAAGGCCTAAGTGCTGCAGTGGCAAGCAATTTCCGCTGCATCTCCGCACAATTACATACATACAACACATGCTGGCAAGTAAAGACCTTAGGAAGATCGTTAAAAAAAAATAAAAATAGTGTGAGACCTAAATTTGAGCCTTGCGGAACACCTGATGAAATGAATCTGAAATTTTTAAATCCTACCATAAAACGTCTGTCGCTTAAGTAAGAAGTGAAGAATTTAATCAATCCAAAACTTCCCGCTTTTTGGAAGTCGGTGTAGACAACGTCGACTTGCCTTCTGTTATCCAAAACTTCAGAAACGTATTAAGTGAAAACTGCAAAATTATATATTGTTAACCTCTTCTGCATAAAACCGTGTTGCCGTGGTGAAATAAGCTGCCTAGCAAAACAGTACAGTTTACCATACAGTAAAGTTTAAAAAATCTTAGAAAAATTACACAATAATGAAATGCCTTTATAATTGGATACATCACTGAGTTTTCCCTTTTTCGGTATAGGACACATATAAGTTTTTTTCCAACGAGACGAGACGATAGAATGGCATATGATACAATTGAATAATATATGCAAAGGCTCAGCAAGAGAATACGCACAATTCCGAGCACAATTCTTTCAGAACAAAACTAGGAACACCATCAACGCCCATCGTGAAAGTATCTTAGATCTTCTAAGATTTTGTAAAACATCTTCATAAGTGATTATTACTAAATGTGATCCTAAATTATTATTATGCAATGAAAACTGAGATGCATTAACTGGTTGAGATTTAATGAAGACATTATTAAAGTAATTTCCAAAAGCATTAACAATATTCTGTAGGATTGGATAATTCATTGTCTTATAAAACATTACGGAAGGGATGCGTGAAGATCCAAAATTTTTTGGGATTACTAGATAATGCTTGCTTTGAATCATTTATAAAATTTCTATAGGCATCATTAATAAGACGCTTAGATTGGGAACGATGAAATTTAAACACATCGAGAAGATCAACAGTTTTACATTTTTTGTATCTAGCATATGCAGCTAGACACACATCACTTGAATGGACTTAATGACTGCACCTGGGAACTAAGGAGGATAATGATATCGACAAATATGGATTGAAGACATGTATCTTGGTACAGCTATATCGAAGAGACAGTACAACTTGTCTAAAATAATTAACAGATTAAGAGATTTTCAACATTTAAAAGAAATTACCAATTCGTACAATAGAGGAAAGTTTGTTTTTTTAAAGTTATAGGCAGTGCTGGAAAAGTTCATAGAAAATTGATTATGTGGTTGCAATAGTTCAGTGATTATATCAAAATTAGAAGCGATGGATGGTGTTTTAATATACTGTTATATAAAAAATTTTACGTAATTGAAAAAAAGGAAGAAATGCCTAAATCTAATAAAAGATATTTTCTTAATACAACCTTCATATCGTTTTTTAATAGTTACTGTTAGAGATGGATCCAACAGACTATAAATATGACTATGCTAAGCAGGGAACGTTCTGCCAAAATATGAAAGACCAAAAAAGTTAACCGGTGTCAAAATATAATAAATCTCATTCCTGTCTAGAAAATTAATCAAGAATTATTACACTAAACTGTCGACCCTGCGTCACCCCACCTAGTCAACTGCTGCACTGTTTGTAATGTATCTATCAAATATAATCATTTTGAAAATGGTTAAATTTTGAAAAGGTATATCTTTATCAGATAAAAAAAGTAGAAGAATAAATTCTTTCAGTAGTCAGATGTATACATTAAACTGCAAAAAAGGTCTGCCATTGAAAAGAAATATGATGCCACAAGTGGCGCCCTCTACTAGCAACGTCAAAATTAGAAACAAATTTTGGTTTATTGTTTTGTCATCCTTTTGCTCTATGTTGCATTAATTTCAGCTTACTTCAAAGTTATACAATATTATAGTTGATGAAATAATTTTAATTTTATAAAACTGATTTCAGGATTCATCTACTGGAACAGGAATTTTGTAAGTAAAATCCATTGATTGTATATTTTTAATAGTTTAATATTTTGTTTTTTTTAGAGGACATGCTGTATCCCCTATTACTCTCTCAAGAATTGGAGGAAGTTTGACATCTTCTGGAAGTTCTCCTAAGGAAACATTGCCTGCTATTGGTATTCAGTTAACACCACAATCAGTACCTAGATCAATCTCGTCTCAACAGAATAGAAATACGGGAGGAACTTATTGGAAAAATCTGAAAACTGAAACATCTAGTTCTTTTTACGATCCTAGTATTTTGGTGCGAGATCTTGAAATCCTACCCACAGACATCACTTTGGCCGATCTACCTGTAGGTTTATTTATTTAATGACCGACCAAAACATTTGGTCTCTTCAGACAAGGAATCCAGAATGGTTCCAAACTGTCGGAAATATATCGACCAACGTTATCAATTTATTTTCAGTAAATGTCTCGCAAGGAGTTGTTGGACAAAAGTTTTTGACAGTTTGTAACCAGTCTGGATTCTTTGCTTGAACAGATTTATTTATTACATAATTTTTATGTAAATTTTATAGACAATTATCATTTTTTAGGACATCATTGGCGATATATTTGATTAACCAGAAGGAACCCACCACAACTTCCGTCAAAGTGATAAGTAAGTTTATTAAATGTCAGAAACTTAATCTGGGGATTTTTAACGGGGGTGATTCTATCTGCATATTATACAGGTTGTCTCTTGAAATAAATTCATTCATGGGTTAGAGAAGTGAAAAACAATAAACAAAAAAGTAACGCATAAATTCAATATTAAAAGTGATATTTCTGTCTAAAATCCTCTGACAAGTCGAATTTTATTTTTAATTCCGCTAAATTGTATGTAACACAACAAGATGGCGCACTAAATGTTCCAGATATGACGTCATTGATATATTTTTTTAAAACAGCAACAATATATTTTTCCATTAGATTCTTGTACATAAGCTCATTATGAGTTCGGCCATATAGCACATTTGATAAGTTTGAGAAACGGTTTTAAACGAATCAGTAAAAGTTTCATGATGACAGCTCTACGGGTACACAAAAGTCACTGCTGCATTAAAAATAACAATTGAAAAAAGTGTGCTTGCTTAAAACAAAACACTAAAGTGACAGTAAATAATGTTAATGCGGAGTAGCACAGCTACCTCTAGCGGCCATTTGCTACTTCATGTCGGACTAACAGCCACAGACACGGAGCATTCTACGTCACAGTAGAAAGCCATTGAAAGCTAGTGCTATGGCAATTCGGCGATAACGATTGTTGCAAATACAGAACACCTGGAAAACCTATAGCAAACACCTAGTCACTTGTCAGCAGGCCACCAGACATATACCAGTTTCAAACTTATTAGCTCTCATCAGTATGTCATAGGTGAGGTAAGCGACAAATAATTTTAGCTGTTTTAAGTGTGTCTAACCCTACAGTAGGGACCATGAGTAATTCAATACTGGTCAGGGTATTGGCCCACAGAGTAGTTGTTTTCTGGAATTCCGTATTTGTAATATATTGTTATCGCCAGATCACGATAGAGGTCACTGGCTTTCAATGGTTTTCTACTGTGATGTCGAACGATTTGTGTCTGTGCTATTAGTCCGGCATGGAGTAGCGCATGGTCACTAGAGATAGCTGTGCTACTCCGCGTTATTTATGTTAGGCAGACATAAAACAGCAAAGGTTATTTGTCGGTTACCTCACCTATGGCATACTGATAAGAGCTAATAAGCTCGAAAGTGGCATATGTCTGGTAGGCTGCTGACGAGTGACTGTAGCTGTTTGCTATTGGTTTTTCAGATATAATTCAATATACTGGTTGGGCATTAGCCCACAGAATAATTATTTCCTGAAATTCCGTATTTGCTAAAAGATGTTAGTGTCAAAAGTGTTGTTACTTAAAAGTGAAGTTGTTACTCGTAAAAAAAAGAATTGAAATATTAATTATGATAGGCTACGTTGTTTTTTTTTTCAGTTAAGTTTATTGTTTACTGTATTCTTGTTAATATTTTGTTTGTATTAAAGTATATGTGTCTTCCAATTGTGAAAAATGAAAAATAATTGTGACAAACAGAGGATGTATATTGTTACTGTTATTAATCGTACTGTAGGAAACACGCAGGCATCGAATCAAGTGCTTGTTCTTGTTACTTCAGCCAACTGTTTTTGATTTCCACAGCGTCCCAGACGCACACCACATTTTTTTTAAAATTTTATAGGGCGTCGAAAAAGAACTCATAACATTTTTTTCTTTAAATTTAGTACATAATTATTTTGGTAGTCGTAGAATAATACGTGTTATTTTTTTGATAAAAAAATCCTAGGTTCATTATCATGGTTTTCTCAAAAATGGACTCATAAAATCGTAGCAGGCCTGGTGTTTGCGGCAAAGGCAAACCAATAATTGCCAAATGGTGGTCTTACAGGATCCTGCCTGTAAAAAAATAGTCCCGCTTAATTCCAGCAGCCTTCCTTGGATTTAAAGTGTTAATACAAAAATCAAGACACACTGTATATGTGTCCAGTTGTAAAAACCATTTTTAAAAAAGTTCGGGCTAAAAATATCGTAAACCAACCCTGTTTAATATACCTTTGAATAAAATGCTTAAAATTCATTAAATTTTTCCAATTCAGTGTAAAGAGCTCATTTAAAATGTAATTGTTTTACCTTCATCCATTTCGATAACATTGAACAAGAGTCATCTTGAGAGCTGACCTTTTAAAAAGCTGTAGGTCCTTTAGTGTTCATTTGTCGACCTATGTTTATATAAAAGTAATAATAATATCTCTACCCCTCATTCTAATCACAGGGATTAGCCCAGAAGTCGGAGACTTGTGTGGGAGAGGGGGCGGCATATTATTATTAAGTTTTGTTCGGAGACCCTGTATTTTGCTTTTATTTTTTCTTATGTTCACATAATTTGCATTTAATATTGATTTTCTTTGTGTTTAATTTATTTATTACTTTATTTCTTTTTCAGGAATCCTAAATGGAGATTTATTCAAGTTCCTATTAGATAATCTTTAGATAAAAAATTTAGAATAGATGTGAAGAATATACTTATATTTTATTAAATACTTTATGTACGTACTTTTAAAAAATATACTTATATTTTTTATGCTTTATATAGTTCATATTTGAAATAAATATTATTGTTAACTATTTACTGTTTATTTTAATCTCTGTATTTCCAAAGATTATGCACCTATAAAGTGCATTCATCCATGGATGAAGCTGAAAAAGGTATGTCACGTAAAAACAAATTATCTACTTTTTAAATATTTGATATGTACAATCTATTGCAATAATAATGGCAATCCATCAAATCAGTTTTTTAATTAATTGGGAAGTTCTGAGTAAAAAATTTATTATAGGATCTCTATTTTGGTGAGTGGAAAGAACTAATGTTCTGAGAGTAACTTTACTACAGAATACAGTTTGAAATCAATCGTCAAATTACAAAAAAAAAATCAATTGCTCCTTACTCTATCAATGGATCAATGTGAGAGATTGATACTGGTTGACGTTTGACTACCCCCCTAATTAATGAGGTTTTCCATGTTTCCATCATTCCTGCACTGAATGGTGGTTAGGGCCTACAAACGTAAGTCGTTCCTGGGTGCAAATGCGGCCTGTGTAATAATAATATGCCGCCCCTCTCCCGCACAAGTCTTCGACTTCTGGGCTAATCCTCGTGATTAGAATGAGGGGTAGAGGTATTATTATTATTCTACAGTGATTTGAAACAAATTTTTCTGAAAAATTAGACCTCTGTGAGCAACAAGATGATTCTCTGTGTAGATGAAACTAAGCTACAATATTTGGCTCGAAGAATACAAATGTGCCAATTTTCATCAAACTTGTTATGCAGAAAAAACTAGTACAGCATACACCTATATAGAAAATATTCTTTGTCCTTATTGAGGTCTACTTTAAATTTTCTGAAATAATGATACAATAAATTAGGATTGTTTCGCAAAATGTTAATTTGAATTATAAATTTTTCCTTCATTGCCGACTCTGATTAAAATAATCTGACATCTGCTGATTTTGAGAAACAAAAATGGTTTATTCTAGAGTTAATACTAAAAAATGTGAAAATTAAAGGTGTATGTATACAAACACTTGTTTGGTATGATCAAATTAAATACTTAAAGGCTGTGTTTCAAAGACAATGAATCACATCAAAAAATGTTTAACAAAAGTCACTCAGTAGGTTGAAGCTCTTATTAATAAAGTAATGCAAAATTACAATACTGAAATTGAGTAATTTCCTTTAAATTTTGAAGGAAAAATGTCCTGGAGAACATGAAAGACCGGGAACTTGTACCTTATTACCTTGTACCATACACCGTGAAAAATACTTCATACTTTTGATCAATTCAAGTGTTAACAGTATTTTTAAAAGAATTCTACAGGGTGTGATAATGTTTATAAAGCCGTATACAAACTTGCCAATGTGTAATTGACGTGTAAAATTCAAAATTTAGGAGATTTCATGTTAAAACATAAAAAACGGAGAAAATATGCTTTTTTTTTTCTTAGCGACTTGTCACCTTGTAATCTGTTGTATACCCTGGATAAAACTTGTATAATTAACACAGCAAAGATATTTTTCTTTCTTAGGTTTTTTATACACTGCATCAAAAAAAAACTATAATTGCATATAAAAACAACACAACAGCAGAAATTACAAACTGGAAATATTTGCAGTAATACCTGTGGATTAGGCAGCCTTTTACAGACCACTGTGCGATCCCAGAGGACTTTTTGAATGAAATTCTCCATAGTAATACCGGTACCTCTCATTCTAATTGTGAGAATTGATCCAAAAGTTGTATGCTTGTGCAGGACAGAAGGAGGTATATTATTGTAGGTTTGTTCCTGCAAGTGTAATTATTAAAAATCAATAGGGTTCATATCGGGTGATCTGGGTGGTCAAGGTTGACCCAGTTCTTGAGTGTCTCATCCAATCACGTTATTACCGAATCTCATTTAAAAATTCATGAGCATTGAAACTAAAATGTGGGGGAACCCCATTGTACCCCACATTCTTTTCCTTAGAGCATAGGAAACATTGTCAAGTAATTTAGGTAAAACGTAAGGCCCAACAAAGAAGTTTCCAGTTGAAAAATTGTAGATGAGCGGGATAGATTGTGTTATATGGGTATAACTGTTGATGGTTCACAATGGGCCAAACTCATGATTCACTTAAGATTTGCAGCTATCTTTCCTAGTATCTACTAGTATTTGGATATTCTTCAATTTCGTCTAGATGAGCTTCTTCCATTTTAAGTGTTCTAACAGTCAAAGGTCTCCCACGAATTGGACCTTTCTGAAATGGGCATGACTCTAAAAGACGTTGAAAAACATTTCTGAACATTCTTGAATTTGAAGTGGGATGATTTGGAAATTTTTACATAATTCGTCTAGCCTCAGTACCATTTTCATCTACAAGGCCATACATTTACCATATTGGCTATTTCAGTATTTGAATATGCAGTAAAACTTAATATTTTTTAAAAAAATAAGCTTATAATTTGACAATACACAATATTAATAACGGCTTCTTATTATTACGGTTTTGCATGACCTCCCTAAGATATGTTTAAGTAATTTAAATAACTGTAAAAATGCACAAACTGCAAATATAATGGTGCATAATAATCAGTGGCGTAGCGTGGACTAATCTAGACGTGGGCGCAGTCGCATCAGCGAGGCCCTTTTCTTCCGCCATTGGATGCTGAATTAACTGAATATTGTGACACATAATAGCTACATGCAAGGTCACAGTGTGCATCAATTTTGTTTCAAATATTTTCATACAATCGGGAGAAATTAAAAAAGTTTAAATTTTACAAAATAAATTTAAAAAAATGTTAAATGCTGTATCTTGAAAACAAAAGGCGATAGGACATTAGTATATATAACTTTATTTATTATATTTTGGTCCTCTATCACGTGATACTATGCATTGTAGTTTTTTCAATGTCACCCTGAATATTTTCAAGAAAAGTATGGTAAAATATCAGAAAGTTTGTTTACAAAATTATTCATTTATGATGAAACTAGTTAAAGTAGTGAAGTTTGGATGATCTGAAAATTTCATAATTATGAGGTGTTTAAATGTTAAAAATAATTATTTTTTGTAACCTCTTCAGTAGTAAAATATATGTCGATAATAGAGCACACCCAGCAGGGTGCAAATTAATTATAGTACGTGTGGTAAAGCCTCGCTAAAGCTTATTCTTTCTTAGTAAGGTGTTTTAGGGTGCTATTCGTACTATTTACAGTTCATGGGGTTCGGTTTTAAATCACCCCAAACGGGCCTCGCGCGAGACCCCTTTAACTGCGAGGCCGTGGGCGAGGGGCCGCTTCGCCCACGCCTAGCTACGCCACTGATAATAATGATCTATTTTATTTGTAATATTATACAGAGTGATATATGTTTGTTACCAAATAATAATCGATGATACCCACATCTCCGCCAATGGTAAGTTTCTAATGCTGATGGTGTTTGTTTTTCATACCTACTAAACTGTCATATTAAATATATGCATACTGAATTTGGCTAAATTATCACAAGAAGTTTAGAAATTGAAAATTAAAAACTGATTTATTTTTTATTTTTGACACGCTGTAGCTGGACAATGGCTGTCCTAAGACCCCACATTTATACAGGGTGTTCCAGAATGATGGTCAAATATATGTTACCAGTGTATTTCATACGCCATTTTAGAGGGGGATCTTTATATACAATTTTTCAATTTGGATCCTCCCTGTTGAGATATTCAATTCTCAAAATGGTGGAAAAAAATAGTTATTTTATTTTTCTTTAAAAACGGTTACACTTAGAAATTTCAATTTTGCTACACATTATCAGCTAGTCACAAGCTATTTTATGGTGGTGTCTATTCCTTGGCTCATGTTTCTGGAGGGCGGGAATAAGCAACCCCTAGATAACCCTGTATAACAAAAAATCCTTACCTTTAGCCACAGAATACGCCCTAAATTTTGTACATCTACTTATGAAATACCCTCACATAGTTTAGGTTTCAGTCATTGAATGCAAAAGCCTATTTTGGTATCTAAGTACATATTTTTCACGATCCAAAAACCATACTTATTTACTTAAATATTTTTGTAACAAATTGTTAAAAACTAAAAATTTTCATTCCCTTGCATCTTATTTTCCTTGATTTGTTCCTTTCCGCTATTTGATACTTTCCCAATAATGACAGTAGCCATTTTTGTTCGATATCCCCAATTCCCCACTCCAAGAAAAAGACAGAATTTGATCTGTGGGACGTGGGTGCCGGGTACCGCCGGGTGGACAGAAATCGAGAAAACTCGCAGTTGGTACGGTAGGACTAGAGCTAGAGCATATTTTTTTATATTTTGTGGTACAAATAAATATAAATATACAACTTTTATATTTTCAATTTATAAACGATTCGAAACATGGACAAAAGGTGGTGGGAAATGTGTTTTTTACCTCCGCAGCTTATGCCTTGTTATAACAATCCGCCGATGCCAATGTATTTCCAGCCAAGTTCTTTACAAGATGTACGTGCTAAAAACATTGCCTATTGTCCACCTCAAATGCAATTGTTTAACATCCCCCCGCATAGAATGATCTGCTCCAAGGGGGACTACACTCCGTCCTATGACACCCAACAAATAAACGGGCAGCTCGTCTCTACACTCAGAGGAGCCCATCGACCGAAACGGGGCACGGAAATTTTCGTGAAGAACATCCCCAGAGACGCCTTGCTCCAGGACATTCTGGAGTTCGTGATCTACTGCGGTGATATTTACCAGATACGACTATTGATGGATTTCAGCGGGTATAACAGAGGCTACTGTTTTATAACATACGTGCACAAGAATTCGGCTAGAAAAGCCGCGGTCACGCTGAATGGTAATCTTCTGAAGTCGACTCCCGTCGTCGTCAAATTGTCCTTCGACAATAACAAGCTGGAAATGCGTGGAATTCCACCTGGGATCAGTCGCGAAGAGATATTCAGGACCATGACGCAAATGGGCCATGGATTACAGCAGATTCTCACCTTCCGCAATAATCCGAACGGCCGGAATGTTTGCGTATTGAAATATGACACCCATCGAAACGCGCTCGAGGCCCGGAAGAAAGTTTGGCCCAAGGTGGTGCTGTGGGGAAGGCAGATTGAGGTCGATTGGGCCGTGCCCAATGAAGTTCTGAATGTGAGTACCCAAATATTTTACATTTTATAAATTTTTCAGCAACAACTAGGTGAAAAACGTATCACGCGAAAATTGCACCCCTCCCTTTTTCTCCGTTATATTTGCGATACGAAAAAAAAATCTAATAAAAGTTGTAGGGACTTTTAAATATTTTTTAACGCATATATCACGAAAACAATTGAATATCGCGTTTCCGAGATATAGGTCGTAACTTTGTTTTTTTTTTATAGAAACGTGTATATTTTGCCATTAGAAAGATCATCAAGTAGGCTTTTCAAAAATATATTATGCATGACACATCTGTTACGGTTTCCGAGATACTGCATATTTATTTCAAATATGCAGCAACCATACTTTATTGGTGAAGTATAGGAATGGCAAAGAATCAAAGAAAATAAGGTGGCTATTAACATTTCTATAAATAAACATATTATTTCAATAATTCTTTGACTTGTATAAAAATCCTAGTTATAAACCTTCCTGAAGCCTATTTTACATAAAAAGTTAGATTTCAAGACGTTATTGTAACACTGCCAACGCTGTGGAATACACATCCAACATCCAACCAATGTACAGTCACAAACCTAGAAAAATATAGACTGTGTCAGTGTCATATTGCCAGCGACCGCAAATTCATGGCTGCCCTAGAAGGTACAGAATCGCTAATACTTGTTTTTATGCCAATTTACGTTGGTTGTATTGTAGCATGAAGTTCATTTGTTTACTGTGATTGGTCACATTAATGTCACATTCTTTAATGACATTTAAAATGACAGCAAGTTAGTTAATTTCGTATTGCAATGCAGCCATCATATTTGCACAACCGCCAACATAAAGCAAATAAAATATCCATTTTCTGGACCTTAGGTCCCTAGAAAACGCGGCACCTGTCACGTGATCTATATCATGAACCGACGCAGTCTATATTTTTTCTAGGTTTGTGTGTACAGTGTACAGTACCATGACCAGCGTTGCCAATTTGCCAGGAATGGACAGTGTTGCCAATATTTTTTCCAGTATTGACCTAACACCCGAAGTTTGCCAGTAATACTCATTTTTTATAATAAAAAGTACAATAGCATAGGTATTGCCTAGTAAAATCAAAATGCTCTTTTCTGTGACTCTTCCGTGTTAGCACTAATTATTTGTTCTTTATTTAATTATGTATTATATAGGCCATAGACCTTATAAATCATGGACCGGCCCTATAAAGAGAGGTTCGCTGTCCTGATGTGTACAAGAGGGATGAAGCTAGTCCGGGCAAAACAGATGTTTTATGACACAAAAATATATAAACATAACCTGACAAAACCTTTCCTGTTACTATTGTTAATGATTTGTGTACCTTTTGTGATTTAGTTGTGTTTAGTGTGTTTATTAGCAATAGTTTTTAAAGACTCATAAACTATGGTGGAGTCGGTCTGTCACACGTCTATCATACGTCTGTCATTTACGGTTTTTGTTTTTTTCGGCCAATGATCTGTGGGTTTTTGCCCGGACTAGCTCTATCTCTGTCGCACACATCTGAGCATCAACGATTTGTATAGGCAGAAAACAGTTTTAGGTTTTAGGCGCGTCCATGATTTATAAGGTCTATGATATAGACATATAGATATGTAATTAAATAAACGGTTATATCAATAAAAAAAAACTTGTAAACAGTAAATTGTCAGTCATTCTAAACTTTGCCAGTAATTGCAAGTAATTTTGTAGTGCTGACATGACTCATAAAGACTTTAACATCGGAATCTGATCAGCGATCCTCAGTTATTGTTGTTGTATGTCACGAATTGTATTTAAAATTTTACTTTTTTATTGATGATTTTTTTGTATAAAAAGTATGAATTATCTGCTCTACACAGTGAACTGTACTGCTGGTTAAAATATACTCGCGTCAAGAATTCAGACGTCTTAAGTCACGGCTGACGTTACACATTTGTTTTTATTGTCAACGTAATTTTCGATATTTGGTCGCGTTTAAAACAATCAAATTTTGCAATTTAGTGCAATATATAATGCGAACTTTTAGTGTAGTATATAGTTTTATTACTATCAGTTGCAGTTTCTTAAATATTTTGATAAAAATATGAATTATTCATTTGTTCGTATGACGTAAGTCGTCTGAATTCTTGTCGCGAGTATATCACGTTTATTTAACAGACGGTCCTGTCTATGAGTGCAGGAATAGAAATCTAAACAAATTCGAAACTTTGGAAATACAAATATCTAATTTGCTCGTCTTTTATAGTCCAAAAGACTCTATTTTCGCAAGATCCCAGTGGGCACTACTAAAACGCAGCTGTACGATGAAGTGACAAACTATGTTAGGCCTGAAACTCTGCTGAACATGTTCGTTTACAACGACTTGGGATACTTCTTGTTTATAAACGAATGGGCCGCCAAAACTGCCCTGACTAAGCTACGCGAGGTTCAGATTTGTGGAACGATATTAGAATTCAGTTTTTCTAGATTTGTTTTTCGGTAAGTGTGAATCAGAATATTTTTTTTAGTAAACTATTTCCTGTTGACGCCAACATTTATATCAGTAATTTTAAATCGGTAAAATGAAATATGTGATCGTTTTATTTTTTTAAGGAGGTAACTACTTATAAAAATCTTGTCACAAATCTTGCGAAATCGTGTGAAGTCCCGAAAAGTCGTGTGAAATCTCGATAAATCCCGCAAGACTGTTTATCTTCAAACTTTTTGTTTGTAAACAGTACCACATATACCGAGGGCCAAAATATGATGATATATTATTAAATGAACTTACTATAGTCCAAAATTTTATAGGTTCCCAGATACAGGGTGTTGAAATTACAATTTTATTTTAGATTTACCTCGATAACTTCATATAAATTGCAGTAAATATATCGATCTTGATACAGTATTTTCTGGCACAATAAATGTCCGCAGATTTGCAGTCAATTGTAGTAGGCGCCACCTCCAGTACTTCAAATGGATTTAAATCGTTATAACTTATTTTGCGCCTCTACATCCCATCTAAAAGATCTGGACATCAAGAAAATTATGACGATTTAAATGCATGTAAAATACTGTAGGTGGCTCTATCTGCAATTGATAGGCCATATTTCAATTCCTCGTGCCAGAAAACTCACCAATACTAAGGTATAATGTATGTATTACAATTTATAATAAATTTTTATCAAATGCGAAATCCTTGGAAATTGGCCGACATTCCGTAAAATCCCTTGGAAATCTCTAATTTGCGAAATCTTGTCACAATTTTGATCCGAGTGGTTACCCCCTCGATTTTCTGCCGACGCCAATATTCATATCAGTTATTTTAAATCGTTAAAATTAAATATATTTTTTTGTAAACAGTTGAACAGGATCTGAATAAGAAATTTTTTTAACTTAGCTTTTAAAAGTCTGTCTAACACGAGCATGAGTAGCGCTGAGTGGCAAACCTGCATCTAGTGGCCATTCGCATTAGGTGCATTGGCCTGCAGAGTAGTTGTTCCCTGGAATTCTGTGTTTGCAACATATCGTTATCGCCGAATCGCGATAGAGGTCGCTATTTTTCAATGGTTTCTACTGCGATGTAGAACGTCTCGTGTCTGTGGCTTGTCACTATGACATGGAGCAGTAAATAGCCGCTAGATGTAGCTTTGCTACCATGTTACTCATAGTCCCAACTGTCAAATTAGACAGACCCCATCTATAGCATACTGATGAGAGTTAATATGCTCAAAACCGGTATATGTCTGGTGGGTTGTATTGTAGACGAATGATTTTGTCTGTTTTGTATATATAGGGTGTCCGGGAAAATGTGGGAAATCTCTCGGGTGCAGATAGAATATAAAAATATAAGATAACAAGTTTCTATATTTTTTTTATATAGGCCCTCCCTACGGAGACGTCTATTATTTTTTTATGTTCTATCTGCACCCACGTATATTTATACATATATACATATATTTTTCTACGTTCATGCAAAAAACAAAACTTTATTGAACTGTATTTAGTGGAAAAGTGGTTCTTTATTGCACTAGTGCAATAAAATGTTTATTGCATTCATATGTCATTCTACTACAGCGTTTTGTCATCATGACAAACATAAACGTTCAAATCGACGTCACATTTTCCTAGACTTAGTGTCATCTAAATATATTTTTTTGGTTTTTGCACGAACGTAGAAAAAATATTGTATGTAACTCGTACAAAAAGTGCTTATTGCACTCGACGGGTTGTCCTACTCGGCCTGACGGCCTCGTTGGACAATTTCACGTCGCGTGCAATAAACACTTACTTTTTGTACTTGTTGCATAAATAACTATTATAATTTTAAGAATTAGATTTATTATTATCAAAGTTGATTGCTATTTCGGTGTCGTTTATGGGTTTTATTAATTATGTAATAATTTAACAAATAAAATAATTTGAAAAAGTTCCTAATTAGGAACGAAACGTTATACGAATAAAACTAAAATTTTTCGTAAAAGGACATGGTTCAAGAATAAATACTATCAATATTTATTTTCCCAGTCTTTATAACCCTTTTGAAAGATCACACTAATTTCGCGAATACCTTGTATATTACAATAGAACCACAGCATAACGAAACCAGCAAACGGACTCGGGTAAATAGTTTCAGACGCGCAGGATATGGCAGCTTTCTCCGCATGTGGAGCACCATGTAACTGTCAGTATAAGCGAACGTTCGTTGAGAAGTATTCAGTATTTTGTTGTTCGAGAAAACGCCTTTTGTGACGCTGGCGTATTGCCCCAAAACAATTTTTAAACAGTCCTGTTTAATGATTCTAGTTCATAAAAATTTCATACCTTCTTTTTAGCTAACTCTCCTAATTTAATGAAACCTAATATTGTTATTTTCCACCCAGTAATACATTTTATTCTAGATGTTATATTTTTTGCTTTTGAATCAATTATATCTGTTTGATTTCTGACATATCGAAATAGGTTCTAAAGAGATCGTTTTCGTCACTTGTGAATATGTACGCATTATGAAATATGGTTTTCCAAATTGACTCGAGAAATTTAAAGGGTCAAATAGCTGATGTTCCTGACAAATTTCTCTGTTTCTTTTACTTCTAAATTAAGCACTTTAAATCTAATATAAAGATTCATACACGATGCTGCCATTAAATAGAAAATTTGCATCCTCAAATCCACAAATTTTATCATTGTCTCTTGTATAAAATAAACTTGCTTTCGGACTAATTTCGTCTACACAGACCTTTGAGAACGTCATTAACTTCAGGGGCAATTTTAATATCCTTTATAAATGACTGTAAAGTTGACGCTCTAAGTAAACAAAATAATTTAACAAGTTACCTTTTATACAATTTGGGACCAAGAATATACAGGGTGATTCTTTAATATTGCGAAAAATCAGGGACAGGTTCTTTAGATAAAAATAAGAAAAAAAGTTCCCATTAGCATGTGTCCGGAAACGCTTCGTTTCCGAGATACAGGGCGTTCATTTTTTTGTAGTCTACTTTTAATACTTGTTATTTCAAAAGTCTTTTACTATACGATTAGGGTATCTGTCTTGATAGACGTCTGATTAAATTATCTTATCGTGTTCAAACAAAATAGTCCCAGTTGGCTTGGAAATTGGAATGCCCACCAACTATCAATAATTGTTTTTTTGTCAATAGTTGATTACTATTTGTCACATTGTGAGTGTAGGAATGAGTAAAAATAACTACTTGTTTCGTGTTTTAATAAATCGGTTAAATGACTTTTGAAATAACAAGTAGGTATTAAAAGTAGATTACAAAAAAAATGAACACCCTGTATCTCAGAAACAAAGCGTTTCCGGACACATGCTAATGGGAACTTTTTTTCTTATTTTTATCTAAAGAACCTGTCCCTAAAATTTTTCACAATATTAAAGAATCACCCTGTATAATGACAAACAAATATTTTTGAAATTTTTGTAATAACTGCGCCCCTTTGCCTTTCTACTATGTTCAGACATTTGCACATTAATTTTGGATTGTTTGGAAATCTATATATGCCTCATAATAATTTCGTTAAATTTATAACAACCATGGAGATCCTTTTCCAAGAGAATTTTGAAACACTTTCTTCTCAAAACAATGTTGTGAAAAAGTTTGTTACATTATTTAAATCTTTACATTTTGTTCATCCTTGTAAACATTTTAACTACCTATAAATATATATCATTTATATGCTAGGTTTATATTATACAGTAAAATGTGTAAGTAGAAATTTCAAAGTTGTTAATACAACCAGAAAACAATAATTTGAAGACATAACTGAAAATAAATAAATTAATGGTAGATAACTTGTTTTAATATTATTATAAATTATTTGTATTTGCATTCTAATGCATTTTATGTAAAGGAACGTAATTAAAATATGTTTAATTAAAGCTTTGCAAACAACAAGACTCACGGTCTTGTTTGTATTAAATATTTGTTAAATACGGCCCTGCTAAATGTAAGAGAGAGATAGGAACCGGCAAGCATCCGTGCCGCTAAACGGGCCTGTCTGAAATAGATCAAAGTACCGAACCGACAGTCGAGTCATTTTGCTGGTTTCGTTATGCTGTGATAGAACTCCATTACACTTGAGACTAAAGTTTCCGGCCTCTACACTTGGAAAGATAAAGAAAAGAGAGTATATAAATCTAAATTTTTACAAGCTCATATATTTTATTTTGGGAACTTTGGAACAGAATTTATCGACCGCCCCATATTAGGAAAGAAACTTTTCTCGCGCGAGGTTGTCTCCCTTGTCACGTCGTTTACGTTAGTTGTAGATTCTATCTTTAAACTCGTAGTATTGATCTATGGAAGTTGAATTTGTTGGTGTCTCTAGGGCACTATCGCATCTGCAATCTATTATAATCTAATATTTTGAATGGGCTGCTTTCAGGTTGCCCGCACCATATTCTAAATAGGCCAGGTGCTTTGCCACTCACAATCTAAACTTAGGTAAGGCACTCTGATTTAATTTTGTAATAAATGTCACCTTTGACGTAATTCAGTCTCCCGATATCATACATTTAATCAATTTTTAATGTATACGGGTATGTTAAGGTCGCCGTATATCTCGCTGGAAATAGATCAGATTTGTGTTTTTAGGTACAGAAATCTCGAAAAATAAAACAAAAGTAATTTCAAAAATAAACATCTTCATGTTTTGTTTATACACTTTTACTATTTAAATTCTCCTCAAATAAAATAATAATTTTTAAAAAGTGTTTATAACACACATTATTTTGCTATTCTAACCCCACATTTTAACAATTATTTTCACATACTTATAAATGCAGAACTAAGCAAGTAGCCCAGTCAACGAAAAAGTATAGAGGAAAATGCTTGGAACACAATTTTTGACTTCGTAACTTTGTTTGTACTAGTTAGGAGATGAACATATCAAAGTCCCCGCTCATAGCCCTTAAGTTTTCGGTTTTTTGCTTATATCTCGGAAACTGCCTCCTACCGACATGACCATTCTATTCAAAATGAAAGCTGATTAAATTTGGTACAAGTTTTACTCAATCAAGTTTTTCGATATCTTGTATAGTTTTCGAGATATCCGCTCTTGAAAGTTTGTAATTTGGGAAAAAAACGTCTTCACATTTTTTCTTTTTTTGACCGGATAACTCTTCAACGATGCATCGAAAAACTAAATGCTGGCCATAGGGTTGTAGAGCATTAAATTCCTTTCAATAATATATATTGCTTTACTGAAGTTTTGCGATAACTGTCGACTAATGAATCAATCAATTTCTCACCATTCCCGGTCAACGTATTGGCCGAAATATTCACCATTATGTACACATATTAAGTACTAGACGTCTAAATAGCACAGATACTCATTTTAGAATATATACTTGTAGGCTCGCTGACCAGGTTCCTCACACTTAATTAAAGAAGATCTAGACCATTTTAAGGGGAACATATTTTGCTATGACCATGTTTGTGCATATATGAGTGTCTATGACATTGTGATAGTGTTACAAAACACAACCATTAAGTGAAAACGAAGTTTATTGACATAAAAAAGTGAATTAACATAAAACATTACAACAGTAGGTACCATTCAGTCAATTTCTTGCTTTCTTGGGGTGGGAAGAACCTTGATCCTCGTGTTCGTTTTCATCTTCTTTTTCTATATCATCTTCTCCATCGGGCCCCTGTAGGGAAACGGTCAGAGGATCCTCCTGTTCTTCTTCATCTTCGGAGTCAACTTGAGGGGCTTTGGCATACTGGGGAGCATTTGAGGCTTCCTTTTTTGCAGCCACACTTCGCGCTAGTACAGTATTTCGTGCATCGGCAGAAATTCATTTTCAGGAAATCGTCCAGTGCAGCTGCTAACTCACTGTGCACTGGGACCAGGCAGTTGTTCTCTGCAGGTCATTTCCCAGCCACAGCTGACCCCTACAGGTGCCCGATGGAGAAAATGATAGGAGAAAAAGAAGATGAAAACGAACACGAGGATCAAGGTTCTTCCCACCCCAAGAAAGCAAGAAATTGACTGAATGGTAGGTACCTACTGTTTTAATGTGTTATGTTAATTCACTTTTCTATGCCAATAAACTTCATTTTTACTTAATGGTTGTGTTTTGTAAAACTATCACAATGTCTTATAGACGCTCATATATGCACAAACATGGTCATAGTAAAATATTTTCCCATTAAAATGGTCTAGATCTTCTTTAATTAAGAGTGAGGAACCTGGTCAGCGAGCCTACAAGTATATGTTGTAAAATGAGTATCGGTGCTATTTAGACGTCTAGTACTTATAATGTGTACATAATGGTAAATATTTCGGTCAATACATTAGTCGACAGTTACCGCAAAACTTCAGATTTCGCGCTCAACAGTGAAACTGCTTTAACATTTGAAGGAAAATAGATAAAATAATAAAGCAATATATATTATTGAAAGGAATTTAATCCTCTACAGCCCTATGGCCAGCATTTAGTTTTTCGGTACATCGTTCCGGTCAAAAAGAGCAAAAATGTGAACACAAATTTTGTTTTCCAAAATTACAGACTCTTAAGAGCGGATATCTCGAAAACTATACTAGATATCCAAAAACTTGATTGAGTAAAACTTGTACCAAATTTAATCAGCTTTCATTTTGCATAGAATGGCCATGTCGGTAGGACGCATAGTTTCCGAGATATACCTAAGCAAAAAAACGAAAAAAGACTTTCAAACACAGTCAAAAATTGTGTTGCAAGCATTTTCCTCTATACCTTTTTTTGAGCATTCGTTGCTTGGACTAAAGTTTATGTTATAACAATATTTACATCTACAGTTGAATTTAAAAAAATACGTATTTTGAAAGATTTCTGTACCTAAACATGTGTTGGTTAGACCGCTTTTTGTCGTTATTATATTCATTTTTTTCGGTATCTTTGAATATTCGCAGGTGGCATAAGATAACATTTCTGTTATTTGCTAAACTCTATATCACTAAATACTTATTTCCAGAATATGGCACCCTTAAGCCTAATGCTTCCTCATGGACGCGAAGTTCACGGATTTTTATACGAATTTTGCAGTTTTGGAAAAAAGCAAATTTCAGGTTCGCATGATGCGATTTTTTTTATTTCGAGTCGAGTTTTTTTTTTATATATTAGTTCGCATGTAAGAGTTTCCTAATGTATAATATGTAAATATAACCCACAAAGTATACAGGGTGCTCTACTTTCGAAAGCGGAAACTTTAGAGGCAGACAGTGAACCACAAAATAATATCAATTTGTATTATAAACTATATTCGAAAAATGCTTTGTTACAAAGATGCAGGGTGTCAACATTTTTATCAAAAGTTCCAAATTTATTAATATTTTTAAAACTCCTTTAGATATTTAAATGAAATTTGGAACCTTTGAATAGGTAATCTAGATACATATTTTTACGTAAAAAAAAATATTTTTCTTCCACCAGTGGCGTGCGTACGACTCTTTACCTTTTTTTTTGACAAATAATGATCGATGATACCCACACCTCCGTCACTGGTAAGTTTCTAAAGCTGCAAATTTTTTGTTTCATACCTACAGTCATACTAAATATGCACACCGAATTTGGTTAAATTATCTCCAGCGGTTTGGAAATTAAAAACTGATTTTTTAAATTTTTTTACACGCTGTAGCTAGGCAATGGCTGCACGAAAATCCCACATTTATACTCGCGATGTAATGGGCCAAAATTCATGACTAGATTCCTGACGTGAAAATATTGCGATTTAGACAAACTCACCTTAGTCCAAAAGTTGATACTTACAGAGATACAGGGTGTTTAATGCAAAATATTATTTTAGTTTTTTCTTATTTATTTCATAATAAATGCTCATCTCGAGTGTTATTTGGTGTTAGGGGTTTTCTGGGGCGATATATTGAAATATATCCATGGTTTGCTTGTAGCTCATAGAGAGCGCCACCTGCGCTAGGTCGAATGCGTTGAACCCGACAGAACTTTTTTATCTTTCAAAAATCTAATTCTCAGGTAGCAAATTCTGATTTTACAACTTCTTTTACACAAAAAAGCTATACTTTTTGATAATCGCTATCTTGCACCGTTCTCGTAAAATTTGCCATTGAAAATTCCAATGTATTTGCATTCAATTACAAATCGGCAAACATTTTCAAGTAGGCTTATGTCCAATTTTGACATTTTCCACTTATCTTAGTGCTGTCAGTAATATTACAGTATTATTCGTGCCTTATTAAAAGTATTCTTTATTTTATGATCTAAATCGTAGTGCGAGATAACATGCCACGCCATAATTTATTTTCAAATAGAGAAATGCGCGATATGGTTTGCATTTATGCGCCATCAAATTATGTTGGACGTCGAGCGCTTCGTCGGTATACCGACTTGTATCCGAATAGAAGGCAACCAAATCGGAAACTATTTCAAGAACTTTTTAATAGACTTGGAGAAACTGGTAGTTTTCGTCCTAAAAGACACAACGCAGGGCGTACTGTCAGTGTCAGTGAGCGTCACTTCCAACATGTATTTAAGATAAATGTTTGGTGCGGAATCATAGGAAATCACCTTTTGGGTTCACATGATTTCCTCCAAATCTAAATGGTGACTTGTATTTAGATTTCCTGCAGCACCCTTTAATTGACTACCTCGACGATTTACCACTGAATATACGGCAAAATCTATTTTTCATGCAAGATGCTCGTAGTCCTGACTTTAATCCTATGGATTTTTGTTTCTGGGGCTACATGAAATCAGTTGTCTATAGAGAAACACCCGCGAAGAGCTATGGCAGAAAATTGTAAATGCCGCCAAATCATTTCGTAGGTAACAAGAATCTCTATTTTAAAATACGGCAGTCTTTGAACAAACGCGTTAATAAATGTATTGAAGTTGGAGGCGAACATTTATTGTAATATTCGATATTCAATTGTTCATCACAATTTATAATTTGAAATAAACTCTTGTTCTTTTTGACATTCGTACCTTATTTTGATTACTCGAATTACCAAAGCTAAATATCTTGAGAACGGTGCAAGATAGCGACTATCAAAAAGTATAGCTTTTTTGTGCAAAAGAAGTTGTAAAATCAGAATTTGCTACCTGAGAATTAGATTTTTTAAAGATAAAAAAGTTCTGTCGTGTAGAAGAAAAAACTAAATTAATATTTTGCATTAAACACCCTGTATCTCTGTAAGTATCAACTTTTGGACTAAGGTGAGTTTGTCTAAATCGCAATATTTTCACGTCAGGAATGTAGTCATGAATTTTGGCCCATTACATCGCGACCACCCCGTATACCAAAAAACTCTTATTTTTGGCCACAGAATACGCGCCTTCTTTTTCCTCTACTTAAGAAATACCCTGTATAAGCGCATGTCGGCTCCGGCTTCCGGTAAGCAGGAACCCGCTTCCATTGTGTTTCTACCCTATCTCTCAGATTGTCAGGATGTATATTCCAACTGGTTTGCAAAATTCGCAAAAACTGCGAATTTCGCGTTCATGAGGAATAGACCTTATGTAAATATGTTAATAAGTATCAATGAGTTAAATTGATGAGATATAATGTATAGGGTATCATTAAATAGTCTACAATAGGATGAGGATGAAAATCATTAATATATTCCACAATGTACTTTTTATGCATTTCTAGGTACAACAACACCGTTACAATTCCGAGGAACGACTTTTTTTAACCTTTTTTATATTCTTATATAAGAATTTTTATATATTTTCATGTATAATAAAGCTTTATTTTTGCGAAGCACTGTTTTATTTATCCATTTACTTAAATAGTAAGTACGTTGAAAAACAAACAGCCTCATGTGAAAAATGTACGTCCCTCACGCATACTCGCGTTTTCTTAAGTAATTAATTCCAACTGGATCCAAACAGTGGAAGAAGGGACTGTAATTAAAACTGAGATAATGAAATTTTGTTTCCATTGTTTGTTTACAAACAACGCCATTTACTAAATAGAAACGTATCCGACGTTCCTTTGTCTGGAAGGAAACTAATGGCGAGCAAGGTGCCAAACAATAGATAAAGAATTGTGTGCACTTCAGGAGAGAGAATAGAAGAAGCTTTATTTGTCCTCATAACACGAAATTTGAAACATTTTTGTGTTTGTTTTTTAATTTTCTTGTATACAGGATGTTTCACTGGAGAAACACGTGCATACGTTAGTAGTGAATATAGGATATTTAGGAGCATGGGCTTAGTTAGGGGGGGTTCAAATTAGACCCCCCAAAAATATTCGTAAACAACTCACACACATTTCACAAGCGAAATTAAAACATAGTTCACCCGGGATTTTAGCCCCCCCAGATTTGATGACCAAACTTCGCTCATGCCTAGGAGGTCTCAAAAACCTTTTATTGACGGGGCTAACCATTGTCATTACCGAAATACGTTTGACCAATTTTGGCTATTTTTTTACCTTGTCATAAAAGGCATGAACTGGCAGGCAGGAAAGGCATGAACGTAGAAAAAATCTTTATTGCACTAGTGCAATAAAATGTTTATTGCATTCATCTGTCATTCTACTACAGCGTTTTGTCATAATGACAAACATAAACGTTCAAATCGACGTCACATTTTTCTAGACTTAACGAACGTAGAAAAAATATTGTATGCAACTCGTACAAAAAGTCCTTATTGCACTCGACGTGTTGTCCTACTCGGCCTGACGGCCTTGTTGGACAATTTCGTCGCTTGCAATAAACACTTACTTTTTGCACTTGTTGCATAAATAACTATTAATCGCCAATTTATAGCCATACGGTAAGTTTAAACATATTGTTAATATATACCTACATATCGTTTGAAATAAAACTGTTACCTACCTATTTCAAATTTTGTGATGTTGAGTATTATTTTCTTTTCACTGTTTCTCATGGTACTCTAAAATTTGTTCTTTATCAGATTTATAAAAAGAAATATCTTATTTAAACGTACTTATGCTTTTATAGGCTTGTATTTGTACGTTCTGTCAGTCTTATTAATTTAGCGAATTACAGTGCCTTTATACTAAAATAGCGAATGTTACACATAATACCATCTTCCGGTGAAGTCCAAGTACTTGTTTAAGATAATGCAGATTTCTATTATGTTAGTTTCATACCTTAACATTAAGCGTAGCTATAAATTTTATATGAATAATCGCTTGTAAGAAGTATGTTACATTACAATAATTAGATATTCATATTATATTACACACAAGCAATGTAACTATCATCTACTATTAAAATACCTTTGTAAGGAAACTCGGATATCAGGGGGCGTAGCTCAGATGGTAGAGCGCTCGCTTAGCATGCGAGAGGTACCGGGATCGATGACCGGCGCCTCCAACTTTTTTTTATCACCGTTAAATAATGTCATCGATTTAAAAACATAAATTATCAACGTTCCCCAATGTATTATTTATATAAAACATAAAATCAAGGACAGAAAGTTCTATAATTGAAGTCGTCATCAGAGTTTGCAATTTAATAAATTTTGCTAAACAAGAAACTATAGAACGTGTTTAGTTTTTGATTCAGTGCCCCATATCGGCTCTAGCTTAGCAAAAAAACTATAGTGAAACATAAATATTATTTCATAAAATATAAATAACAACGAAAAACCGTTGGCGTTTTAAAAGTCTCAATATATTGTAATTTTTAATTGATTTTAAATATGTATATGCATTATGTGTATAACAGAAATGAAAATTAAAATATGTTACCTTTTAGCGAACCACAACAACTTAAATCCAGTATTACCTGAAAAGAAAAATGCATTTAGAACAAATTCAAATAATACCTTCACAAAATAAATTTTAGAACGTGTATCAAATATGAACGACAAATTATTGTTATAATGCTAAGTATACAGAGTGACCTACTTGAAAGCGAGGCACCTCTCTAAAAGTTTTATATGTTGGTAGATTTATAAGATTTTTGTTTTCAATGAGCGAGCTGCAATAACTTGACTTCGGTGCCAAATTTCAGATTTAAAATTGAATTTTCAAGACCTACTTCGAATTTTTTTTCCGCAAAAAGATTAGCGATTTTTTTGTTTCAAATTTGAGTGCGCCACCGAATTTAGGATAGTTTATAATGGGTCTGATCAAAAATTAGGAAAGATGTCCCCAGATCGGTGAAGCGACTCTTAAGACAAAAATTTTGGTGGTACGATAAAAAGTTTCGCAGAATGAAAAACTAGATGTGTGTAAATTTTCAATGTTCTAAACCTAATTTGATTTTTTGCTTGATAATGAAATTTTGCACTTAGTTTTTCATTCCAAGAAACTTTTCTTTTCGCATCTCATTCAAAAGTATTACTTTACTGATTGTTTCTTGACGGGTTTATTATATTTTTCTGTTTTCAGAATTTTTTTATTTTTGTTTTCTTTTTTAATGTGGGATTTTAAAATTACTTTACTAAAACTTTATTTGCAAATTCTTTCTCCAAAATTAAACATTTAAAATCTTTTAAGAATAATATACTTTATATTCTTTCTGTAAGTACTACATGTTCAAGACATTTGTATTTCATATATTATTGTGTATTTTTCTTTAACTTTTAACAGCTTGATGATGACTTTATAAAAGTCGATACGTTGATGACGTAAAATAAAGAAGTCTTTTAGGGTCATTTACCATTTTTATTAATTACGTTTTCTGAACGATTTTGTAATTTTAATGGACATGGACAACGTCACTTTTGGCATTGTCGATATTTAATTTAAAATAACTTTAATTTGTAGGTGTAATAATTTTTATTTTTAGATATTTGTCTCAATTTAAAGGAGGCCACCTGAAGAAGCAATCTTAAAAATGCAGAAACAGATCAGATCATTGTAGTTGAATTTTCGAGTTCACACAGTTTCAAATGTCAATATATTTATAGAATGTTTTCATTGAACCAGGTTAGTAAAATTAGCTTGATTAATTTTCCATTAGATAATTATTGAATAGAGCTTTGTCTGTGGAATTGTTCATTAGCATACATTCAGTCAGTATGAGAGACTATATTGATAGGAATTGTAAGAGAATTGATTTATTAGCTTAAAATACCTTTACAATACAGTAAAACAAATTGTGTTGTATTTGAATAGTATTTGAGGTTCAACCAAATGACCCTATTGTTGACCTGTTTGCATCTATTATATTTTAATATGGAATACAGACCCGTAGTTATTTATTTGTTCTTGGTGGGGTATACCAAAAAAACAAACAAATAACTACAGATCTGTATTCCATATTAAAATATAATGCAAATCCAATTTAAAAGAAAAACTCATGCTCTCCTTCGACCAACCTTTCGTCCAATCTCCAACTGGACCTGCTGATGTCGCTCCAGGCACTCATGCTCCTGTTCCTCCTGGGCACGAACAGGGACCTGCTGGGGCGGCGATCCAGCATCTCCGGGGGAAAATTGACCCTAGCCCTGGATACGGGTAGCGAGGGGGACTGTTCGTTGTTGGGCAGCATTTCGTACGTCCAGCAGGCCCCCCCGCCGCCGATCCTCGAACTCCTTCTGCTCTCCAGGCTGTCGTCCGTTTGGGGAGCCACGGTACTGGCTCCTAGCGAACCGGAACTGCTTGAACTTAGGAGATCGATGGTGGAGGTTTTGGTAGCCCCTCGAGGAGGGCTATCTATCTGTATCACTATTACTCGGATTTTTTTGCAGGGTCTGTATTTCCGCACTTGTGTTTTAGTTTTGGGGTTATCTCAACAGTAACCAAGTTGGAGTAAGGAGGAAAACTTCATGTTCAATAAATTGTATATTGTCTAGATGTAGACCATCTTTGACAGCTTGAACTACTTCATAAACCTTATGGTTCAGCTATAAATGATCTAGAGGTCAATGGCCTCTTATTTTATCAAGAGAATAGGAACAATCTTATAATAAGAATATATGAAGATGTTACAGTTTCATTTACCCGTAAATTGAAGCGATTTACATATTTTTCACATAAACTATAGCTGCTTACATAACGCCATCGAAAAACTACAAAACAGTGCGTTGTCAATCACGGACTCAGTGCAAATAGTGGACGAAATAAATCGCCTGCTGAACACACTATAGATGATGCAAAATATGAGCGCGTTAGGGCGAGTATATTAAGGCTTACGATGAGCGCTCTGCTATCAAACGATATATAAGGTCTGTTCCAACAACCGTCGAGAACTGGTTCAGAACCGTGAGAAATGTTTGAGAGTACATTAACAACTGAACTGATTGACTAATTCTGGACGGTTCGGAATCGATTCTTGCTGTGTTGGAACAAACCCATAGTTTTCACTCAGTAACTCCTTAACGGATAATGATAAAAATATATGTTTTTTTTTAATAGACTATAAATATTATTTTACGTCGACGCTGTTTTGAAATTTTAAAAAGTGTAAAATTAATTTTTTTAAATGAATTTTTCATATTTTCAAAATTTCAAAACACAGCGTCGACGTATAATAATATTTGTAGTCTATTAAAGAAAACCGCATATTTTTATCATATTTGGTGAGGAGTTTCTGAGCTCTCGAGCTACTCGATTAAAACAAATTTGTGAAGATACTATTAATGATTATTTCATTCACACATGGCTCCACTTTATAAAAACTCATAAATTTAGTTACATGATATGCAATATGATCGACTATTTAGGTAAATAAAAAAATTCAGCGGCTAGTTAATTCAATTGTATAAGAGTCAACATTTTAAGAAAGATTCAGTCAAATTTAAAAATGTCTTGGTTTGGTTCATGTTCCATTACGGAAATTAGTGAACACATAAGTAAATCAATCCCAAAAAATACTAAAAAGAGTAAATAGTCTGTCTGGAGACAATGTACTCGTATGTCTTATGACTACGTTTAACATGATGCGTACGCCCATGCCTCGCGGCTCATTTCTGACAGCCCTATTTATTTACACTTCGATAACCATCATTAAACGAGAAAGAGATGGACGGTGAAAATCAGTGGCGGCTCATAAATTCCATATCAGGGAGGGCGGAAAAGTTTAAATACAAACTGAAGTATTGAAAACAGCTCACAAATATAATTGCTTGGTTTTGTTTTAAGCACCTACTAGAAATATAGGAAAAATGTAGCTAATCAATAATATTATTGTTTTATAGTGAATCCATTATTTTGCTTTTATACCAAAGCTTTAACTCAACTTTATTATTAACTTACCACCACTTACCATTGAAGTTTGGTAATTTTCTCATCATTAATTTTTCAATAGATAGTCTAATGCTATTAGTCATAAAATTCAGTTCGGGTTAGGCTTTTTACAATATTTCATTAATTTGCTGTTACTATATGAAGAATAAAAAATGTATTTACATACATTATTACATTTATAAATGTATGTATATACAGGGTGATTCATTAATAATGAGACTAAGTTTGAAGGCATGTTGCTGACCTCAAAATAGAGCGATTAAGCCAAATATGCCTTATCCGAATGTTGCTCCTTTTCGATCTACAGGGTGTTAAAGTTGAAAAAATATTTTCGATTTTTTTAAATATCTTGAGCATCTTTGAACGGATTGTCTTGAAAGTTTGTACATCTATGTTTTCTGAGGTGGTAATTTCGAAAATGGTAACTATTTTGCAATCACATCTTGATGTGCTAGTTGTAGTGTTCCGTCGGAGTAAACATATGTCAAACTTTTCTGTTCTTCAAAAATCTGAATTTTCAATAAGAAATTATTAGACTACGTTCAATTCTAAATAAAAAATATATACCTGTTAAAAATCGATAAACTTCGTTTTCGAAATAAGAACGATTTACTATTTCTTTACAAAATTATTTGTGTGAACGTACGCTTTTAAATAAGACAGGAACAGTGAAATAATTGAAAAAAGTCAAATTTACTATGTAACCGTAGCAGATACGAAAAAAATGTAGACAGGGTTTTTGTTAGAAATTAAAATACACATTTAAAAACGTCATAAACTTTAACATTATACAGGGCGATACAACTTTTTTTCCTAAATTAAAGATACAAACTGCCCATATATATATAATATATAATAGTTATAATAAATAAACTGCCATTATTTTCCAGTTCTACTTATCCTCGAGGTTTGTTCAATAAAAACTGAATCACTCTGTATACTGTTTTAGCACAAACAATTTTGTAAAAAATACCACAACCGACTGTGGTTTCAGGTACCTGTTAATTTATCAAGTATTTGAAATGTGGCGGCCATAAATAAAACAGAAAGAGTTGGGCGGTTAAAACTCGATTTAGAGTTTGAAACCCTTTAGTTATCTGTTAAACCTCAATAAATAACCACTGGTGCGAATAACGTCTATTCTACCCGGCCGCTAGGATCGCAAATCGACCGTGGACTGGCCGCCTCTGATCGATCTCTTACAAAATTAAGCGCTAATTGTTAATCTAAGTTATGCAGCAGTGACAGGCGAATTGTTGGGTCTATTGTTAGGGCAGCGGATCGTGCGATTAAAATTTCATAAACTGTGTTTGCCGTACAATTTGAATTCGATTTTGCATAATTATTTTCTGCCTTGCATAAAGCGACTGAACATGTTTTGTATGCCATGATCGTTTGAATACTAGAATAAGCGTTCTGTTGTACACACACTGTCAAAAGTCTTGGACTCCCCCTCATTCTTGATAAAGAAATCTTTTTGTCAGATTGACTGGTCATATCCTGTGGTAGGCGAATTAGTGGGGTGCGACGGTTGAACATTATTCCACCCCAAAACATTACAGTACCCCTCCATACGGAGTAATGTCACGGAGAAAATAAAGTCGCTGTTGACGACCTGGTTCACTCCAGACTCTTTGTCGATTGTCATCAGTAACCAGCCCAATTCTGGTTTCGTCTGCAAATAATACCCACTGCCACTGACGTAAAAGCCAACACCTATGCTCTCGCGTCCAGTGGAGACGGGCAGCACGATGCTTTTGAAGAATAGTGGGAACCCTTAATGGTCTTCTAGCACATAAATTTGCGTTGTGGAGTCGTCTTCGAATAGTAGGTGTCGATATAACACGGCGAAACGTACCTTGAAAGTGGGCCCTGAGAGCTGAAGATGTGCGGTGTCTATGGGCATATTGCACCAAATACCGATCCTCCCTTTCATTAGATACTCGAGGACGTCGACTACGTGGTCTGTTTCCCACTGTATCAAATTCTTCAAATCTGTGCGCTATTCGTACAACAGATGATCTAGGAATGCCCAACATGTTCGATATTTGATAATTACAATGCCCTGCATCATATAAAGCAGTCATTATTGCTCGGGTAAACCCAGAAATTTCACGTCCTGGCATTATAATGTACAAAAATTCAAAGGAACGTTTGGCTGAATACACTGCCAAACTGACCAGATTTGTAAATACATTGGTAATAAAATCTATTTTGTTCCCTAAGTGCATGTACTTTTTACCACATTAAGATAGGTTTAATCGAATTATTTTATATACCAAGACTTTTGACATTGTATGTGATGAACGAAAATTGTATTCCATCTAAACTTATTTGTATACACACATACACGGTGTTCCTAAAATTTAACAATAGAGGTTTTCTTTTGCACAGTACACTATCAAAGAAACAAATTTTTCAAAAAAAAAACTTCACAGTGACCGAGCAATTGGATCCAACAGAAACTTATGGAGAAATCCTTTTTTTTCTTATTCATAGAGGCGGATAGCTAAAGGTTTTTTAATGAAAATAAAGAGAAACAAATAAATAACGGTCGCATTTTGGATAATAGTTTTTTGAAAGAATTATACAGGATGTCTCAGGTATTACTAGCATCCTTAGAAGGGGTAATTGTACTGTGAAAATAAATGAGATGTATCCAAATATGCCTATATCTAATAGTTCACCGTTTCCGAGATACTGGGTGTCAAAAATGTCGAAATTTTAATTATACTTTTTCGAAAAGATCATCAAAGACGGGCAAAAATTAAATTTTGTCAAAATTTTAAGGATTTTTATGCACCTGAGTGTATAATGTGTCAGTAACATTTGTAACCAATTCAAGGCACTTTTAATTTTCAGCATTTGAATCGTAATGTATAAAAATGTTTATCATCAAATATTTCATTTATTCTCAAAGACGATGAAGATTATCAATATCTTGCTGCAGTTTGAGTGATTTAGATCCTCAAAAGTACTTGTTATTAATATTTTCTATTTACCATTAAAAAATCCTTTCCGAGTTCGGAAACATCCTGTATTTTTATACAAGAAAACCCCCTTACATCTTCACCATCAAATTTATAAATATATAAGGAAAACCCATTACTACACAAAACTGTTGCACTAAAATTTGCCTCCGCCAAATTTTATTTAGATCTGATAATCAGTTTATTGCTTGCCAAATGTAGACGTAGATATTGAAAAGAACTTGCGGTGTTTACAAACTAGTGCCAAGAAAAGGATGTAAAAACTATGAAAGAAGCCTTTTTATCCTAGTTTTCGGAGTTTAACAAGGTATGTAGGTCAAACATATTGTGGTCAAGATATTTGATACTAAAGTCAAAAATAAGCTAGATATAAGTAAATTTATTAAAGTAAGTTCCTATATCAAGAGACAAAATGTGGGATTTAGACTCAAACAGAGAAGTATTTGATAAATAAGAATTAACAAAATTTCTGAATGAGGCACCAGATGAAGTGTATTTGACGATAACACTCGCTGATATTTTCGGATTGGCAGGTGCTTGTCGTCAGGATGAACTTGCAAAAATGGCTATACTTATAAATATTCCTGGATGGAATAATGAAACCTTATGTCCCTGTATAGGAAATATTTAAATTTGCGTAAGCTCAACACTTCCCATAGACGATTTGTTTGTCTTTACAAAAAAGAGACATACTGTCCACTGTGTTGGGGTCAACAACTTTGGGAAAATACTATATAAAATCACTTCGTATTTTTAAAGCTTCCTATTCCACGTTTGTATACAGGCATAAAAATTGGCCGATTTTGTCGAAGAAATAACTATAAAAGGACTTGATGTTGGAAATCAGCATCTATTGCTGAAGGTTACTTAGAGGAATCTACTAAACACAAAGAGGACATATCAAATAAAATCTTGAACAATCAATCAAATTCGTTGGAGTAAGACAGCGAGATATGTTTGAATATACCTCCTCTAACCAATCCGCCATAGTACACTCAAATAATCAGTTAACATTTGCTATAAACCTGCAAGCAAAATTCGTGCAAAAATCCGTGAATTTCGCATCCATGAGGACAGGTAGGTGTAAGTGGGTGGTAGTGAGCAATCGCCGTCCATAAGGACAGGGGAACATTTAAAGTAAATTGTTAATGTGCCAAGTTCACCCGACGTCAACTTATTTTTGATAATTTTGTGTACTTTAACTCTTCTCAAGTGGCACGCTTAGGTAATCATACCACCCGTATCTTCCGTACTTATCTCTGTGTTGTGAATTAGTCACTCTCTGTACGCGGTGTAGAACTAACTACATCTATCGGCCGTTCGCTACTCCATGCCGGACTGAAAATGTCACAGACACGAAGCGTTCTACATGCAGTAGACACCATTGAAAGCTGTCGACCTTTATCGCGATCGGCGAGAAACGATATTTTGCAAACACGGAATTCCAGGAAACAACTACTCTGCGGGCTAATGCCCCGACCAGCATTGAATTACACCTGGAAAACCTATAGCAACAGCTAGAGTCATTCGTCAGACGCCCACCAGACATATACCGGTTTCGAGCTTATTAGCTCTCATCAGTATGCCATAGGTGAGGTATCCGACGAATAATCCTAGCTGCTTTCGTCTGTCTAACCCGACAGAAGGGACCATGAGTACGCGGTGGTCCCTTCTGTCGCGATAGAGGTCGACAGCTTTCAATGGTGTCTACTGCATGTAGAACGCTTCGTGTCTGTGACATTTTCAGTCCGGCATGGAGTAGCGAGCGGCCGATAGATGTAGTTAGTTCTACACCGCGTACTCATGGTCCCTTCTGTCGGGTTAGACAGACGAAAGCAGCTAGGATTATTCGTCGGATACCTCACCTATCTAATAAGCTCGAAACCGGTATATGTCTGGTGGGCGTCTGACGAATGACTCTAGCTGTTGCTATAGGTTTTCCAGGTGTAATTCAATGCTGGTCGGGGCATTAGCCCGCAGAGTAGTTGTTTCCTGGAATTCCGTGTTTGCAAAATAGTCACTCTCAATTATTTTCGACTTTGGGTAATTGATAATACAAGATAAAAACTTTAAATTTTTGTAATATTCTTATTAATTTTATTATCTAACGCCGCGAAATGGGTAAAAACTGTTACATCACTGTTTCTACTAAAAAATAATGGATGTTATGTAATGCAATTATTTTTTTATATTTTTTATATCTCATCGCCTTCAAATGTAGTACGCTTATGAAATGTTGGTCCCCGCACGATTTGCCCGTCGCGCTAGTCAACAAGCTAGCGCGACAGAAAATGTTTAAAATCATTATTTAAACCGCTTTTCAGGCTGTCACTGACCGATTCATACTGCTCCGGAATCAACTCGTTAATCGCCTGAAGGCAACGTTGCCAAATTTAAAAATTTATTTAGAATTTATTGCCATAATAATGACACTCTTTAAAACAAATTTGATGACTTGTTTCAAATTGCAGGAGTATTTGTAATGCAATCTACTTTCAACTTTTGGCATAAATTCTTAATTATTCTACTGACCAATAGAGATCTAACGCAAAAATTGTTTTGAGGGAGTACCATTATAATTGTAATAACTTGTACGTCTGTATCACCGACGAAGTCGAGGGAAGTATAGCTATGCAACTAGCAGTACACTCTAAAAGTTAGAATACCGCCTAGATACGACCGTACATTTTTTGTAATAGTAATTAACAAAAAGTCGAGTGACTTAGTAGGAAAACAACAATGTTAGGAAAATAAGAAATGTGTTTTTGGCAGGACGCATTCATATAAAACATTTGTCTAATGTAATATTGTCCATATTATATATATTAAAAATGTGCTGTAGAACTAGTAGAAAACAGTTAAGATCAATAACTTTTTTTGTCCACAGCTGTATGTTACTTAAAATACAACCGAAATTAATTGGTGACGTGAATGTTGCTCCCATTTCGTTATATATTTTCTTGAATAAAAATAGCACTATAATCGATTAGGCCGTTTACAGTACATAACACTGATCATACCACGCAGGGAATATTTAACTTTTAATATTGTGTATTTCCATTTAAAAGTTTTTTTACATTGAAATATGTACAAACGCTGTTAAAAAACATTTGTATTCGATTTTATACATAACGTGCATTGTTTACAGAGGCCCCCTTGGTGGTACGGCACTGTTTTAGATCAATTATTATTATCATTTGTGTGAATATTTACTTTGGTAAATTTCTATTTATTAATCGAGTAATCAGTTAAAAAACAAGCAGTTAGCTACTAGGCATTTTAAGGAATATTATACATTTTACGACATAATCGGTCAGTGTGGGATAGAATCCTGCCGCCAGTAGACCGTGTATCACCTATATTCGTGGAGAGAATAGACACCCTCTTTGCGGATATGGTAGGGTGGAAGAATGTTGGCTTGGGTCAATGTGAGAGATTGATTGATTGAAATAAATTGATACAGTACATACTATTTTAAATTTTTATACACCAATCAAAATGATTTGGTTGTAATATTCTTCACTAAAAAATATAATGTTTTTTTTTAAATAATACCAAAATACAGACTACAAAACGTTTTTATAGTTGCTGTATAAAGTTATTTTAAAAGTGTTGTATACATTTTTTATAGAACTGTTACATTACCAAACTGTTTTATAAAAGTGGGCCCTTTTCGATTCTATTAGCATCGTATAAAGGCATTTAACCACGTTATTTGAATCTGAAGCTCCTATAAGATTTATATTATACCAATTTATACAACCTTCATAAAATTTATTTTGCTAGTTGGGCAGTTACGGGAGAAAATATTAATAAAATCACCAAAGCTCTTACAAACATCTGACAAGCAAACCGCTAAATCAAGTAATAAAGTAGTAGTCGTACATGATTAATAATAATAATAATAATAACTTACAATATCTTTTGCAACAGCATACCTTCGACTCAAGCTAAAGTTATACATATAACTTAAAACAATAAATCAACAAGTATTCTCTTACCTCATAATTATGATAAAATATAATGAAACTATAATAAAATATTGAACAGACAAGAAAATAATAAAATGAACACGATGGCATTCAATCTTTAAATATAATATACAAAAACAAGTTCAGACCTGTAAAATTAGAACAGATGCACCACTTATCAACATTCACTGTCTTCCAGCCAACCTGCCGAATCTCGCTCAGCGTTCCCGTGTTTATTATTTCTTCGTCTACAGTTTCCCCTCTAGTCAATGCGTATATAATATTCTATACAGGGTGTTATTCATTCAGCAATACAGATATAACAAAATAATATTCAACTAAGTTGATTCCTACCTGTTATAAACAAAACTGAGTTTTCGTTTTTACATTTTCTTGTGAAATAGTGGTGTTGATTGAAATAATGAGTGATTCAGAAACAGAAAACTTGCCCCTTGAAATTGAAAACGCTGGTGCAACTGCAGTAGCTTCAATTTTACCACATAAATCGAGAACCAAGTACCTATGAACAATTTTATAAACGATACAATGAACAAAACAAACGGTATTATTAGAATTTTTTGAAGAATTATCCAAGGAGTACAAATCATCTAGTCTTTGGGCGTTCTATTCTATGCTGCGGTCTACAATTTGTATGCGGAAAAATGTCCCAGCCAGCACAGGAACGTACTGACGATGTACTTTTAAAGTGCATCTAGTACATGCGATGTCGCAACAAAAGTACTGTTTATGTTGCATAGAAGGACATACAATCACCAAATGTCCTCCCTGGTGCACCTTAAAAGTACATCTCGGTGAAGTATTGTTGTGACCTTTGTGAGACATCACTTTAAATGTTCCTGGTAATGTACTTAAGGGATGTCCGTTGCTAATGTAATGCCAACATTCCATTATGAAGTACTTATTATGTACTTGTCGGACATTTAAAAGCTATACATTACATTCTGTTGATACATATCGGTAATGAATTTAAGGCATATTTTTCTAATATTACTATTTATGGTAATTATTTACATTAGCGGAAACCTCCCTTGATCAAAATTCAAAATCACTTGAAATTTTTTAAAAACAGTTTTCTTAAAAATTAGGAATTGAAGAGGTGATAGGTAATGGATTAATCTCATTCAGTTCAAGAGGGACTGTCAATATCATCTTGGGGGACTGTTGTTTTTCTGATCAAAAAGGGTGATGGAGACGATCGTTTTTAATACCTGCTGCCGCAGTCGCAGTAGTGTCATCTTCTGTGTCTTGCCGAAAGGTTTTTATCGGTTTATACATGTTTACCGCTTATTGTTTATCACTGAAAGAATGAATATTCTTTCACAAAACTTCTCACCAAAGACAAACACAAACATAAAACTGCATAAAACTATAAAATAAAAACAAGTTTTGAATCTTGGATGGCTTTGATTGAATAAAGCAATGACGCCAGGCACAAAATATAAACTACTAGAACTAATAGACTGTGCTAGAACGCCAGGTCAGGAAATAACAAAGTTAAGGTTATGTTACGTTATGGGTCGTGAGTGTAGAAAAATTGGAAACATTAAAGGTACTTATATGTAACATGAATAAGGCACGTTTAGTTACAGTTACAAAAATACATACATGTTATATATAATTTATGTTATTCATATGACCTCAAATTTCCACATTTTATTAATATCTCATAGATATCACACAAGTATGTAGCAAAAAAGTCACTATGGTACATTCTACATCTAGGCACTATGTAACTGAGCGGTTTATGGCACCTTACAAATGAATGTAACTTTGTCACCTAAAAGGAACATCACAAAAGTGCCCAGTTACGTTACATGCTGGCTGGGAAATAAATGCTGTAATGAGGCTATCATAAAGCAGTTGTAGATAAAAACAATTATTTTCATTTAATTACTCCATTATTCAACAACTATGGCAAAAACTGGTATAACCGTACATAGCAATCATTTTGGGACACACAGTATATTCTCCGTCAACTTATTTTTGTTTTCGCCCCTGCCATTTCAGTTATTCTACTGTCGCTGATCGATTAAACCCAGTGTCCAATTTCCTCGCGACTAGCTGTGGGGGAAGCAGAATAAAGGCGTTGTATTATTAACGAAAATGATTTAGGTTTGTTGTCGATAAAATACGGTTGGATGCTCATGCCAAGCTAATTAGTGTTCTTATCCCATTTCCTCTATCGTATCACAGTAAATAATTGGATGATGTGTGACGTAGGTAACGTTAGGAAGATCCTAAAATAATTTTTTCTATATAAAAATCAAAGTTATCGATGGATATACAGTGCTTTCGAAAAGTAACGAATAAATTCATCATTTTTGAAATTGAGAAGTTTTCGAAAAAATCCCCTGGCACATCGTTTTTGTTTTTAAAAAAGACACTTTGACATACGACCCACATTTGTGACGTCATCGTTGTTCGTGATATGGCGTTATCGACAATTTTTGTAAATAGCAGCCCCAATTTTAACCATGCCATTTGAAAGAGCGTACCTATCATTCTACATACCCATCGTCAAAAATCATGGTTGTCTGGCCGTAGCCTTAGCGACCGAGAATGTTTTTTATTGCTGTCAGATAAAAATTTGAAATCTTGAAACCGTACTTTATTAAATAGGTTTTTTTGTTTTTTGAGTTATTTCTTTAGTTCTCATCTTTTGTTTGGCAAAAGCAGTGCATTTCAAGCGTTTATTGAGTAGTAACTTTGTCATTTTATAAAAATAAAATGGTTAAATTAACTGAACGAGAACGAATTGAAATCCTTTGCATGATCGGATTTGGAGACAGGATCCCAAAAAGAAGTAGTTGAATTGTTCAATGAAACTCATCCTGATCGATATCCAGCTCGATTAGCCAAAGCATGGTGAGCAATATTGAGTCTAAATACCGTAACTTTGGACATGCTCGTGATCTTCTTAAATCTGGTCGACCGTCAAAATCAGTAGATGATGAGCTTAATGTTTTGTTGGCAATACAAGAAAATCATCACTCAACACTTAACCAATTGGCTTCTGATTTCAATATGGCAGCATCCACAGTTTACAAAATTATGAAAAAAGCAAAGTATCATCCTTATAAGGTATGCCTTGTTCATGAGCTATCTGAAGACGACTTTGATCGGCGAAATCAATTCGCGCGAGCAAATGCAAGAACTCGTAAGCCTCGTCGTAAAAAACGTATTTTTTTCTGACGAGGCTAGGTTTGTTTTGAACAGCCATGCCAATAGGCAAAACTGCCGTTATTGGGCTACCGAGAATCCCCGATGGATGATGGAGTATCATATTCAAAGTCCCCAGAAAGTAAATGTGTGGTGCGGCATAGTCGACGGAAGAATTCTGGGTCCCTATTTCTTTGACGTCAACCTAACTGGTGCAAGATATTTGGATTTTCTTCGAGACGACCTCATTCCTGAACTAATAACTTTATATCCAGATATAGAGGGACATGATCTTCCAAGAAATGACATTTTCTTTCAACAAGATGGTGCACCTCCCCATTATGCAACACCTGTCCGTGCTTATTTAGATGAGCTGTTCCCGAATCGTTGGATAGGGAGAAGGGGGCCGATTGAGTGGCCAGCCAGATCGCCTGATTTGACACTCCGAGATTATTTCTTGAGGGGATACTTAAAAAGCAAATTATACGTTACTAGACCGGTTAATTTAGAAGATTTAAAGCAGGAATTAGTCACGAGATACATCGTATACCTCCCGAAGTTATTGATAATGTCCAAAAAGAATTTATTAATCGTCTTGGCTACTAACTGTCAGGCAGCCAACGGTGCACAATTTGAACATTTAATTTAGTCGATTTTTTACATAATCATCATCATTTTCAGTATTGTGAAAATTAAGTTTTAAAATCGCTCTCTGGCGACCGGAGACGGACTATCAGAGCTAAAGGTAAAATTACTGCTTTCTAATTTTATTATTTGATAGGTGGATTAGTTTTAGTATTTGCAACCTGATTATTTTTAACATAAGGCAGTCACCAGACATGTATTGGCGATAATTTTAATTTAGGACTGTCAAAAATTAGTTAGTAACTGTATTACACAGGTATGCTGTTACTGAACATTTGTTAGAGAGATATACGGTGTATTTTCACAAACTCAGCAAACAAGGTATCACATAAAAACAGAGTAAACTATATCAAGAACAGTTTAGTTTAAACACCTTTAATTTTATCATTAAATTATATTTATATCATATTAAAATTTAAAAACACAATAATCGAATTTTCAACAATTATCATCCCTGCTACCTGCATAATGCCATTCAAGCAACTTGCTGAAGGCAGCTGTGTGCCTCAATAAATTACCGTATTGAATCTTACTAAATTTAAATAATTGTTTATACTCTTCAGGCAAATCAAATGGATTACTTAAATTTAGTGTCCTTCTTCGTTAAATGTTTTGATTTAAATTTTACAACTAATTTACTTTCGATGTGCATTTATAAAACCGCGAATTAATTGTAAATATAATATAGGTACCGTCCATTTTCACAATTCAAATAACACATGAAACTATAGCGGCACCTAATTCCTGTCTTTAAGAAACTGTTAAAATTCTATATAAAGTGTAAAGTCCGCTTTACGTTAACAACTTCTTTGTCAATTAATTGATCAAGTGGCTTGGTCAAGTTAATTAACAAATGTAATACTAAAACTTGGACGTCAAATAAATTGATGAAGAACTTCGTCAAGTTATTGACGACTCAAAACTTTAATTTTTCATCAATTTTTACTTCAATTCAGGAATACCAACCTAAAATAAATGTAAATATTTAACCAGCAGTAACCGATCAGTAGCAATAATAGGTAAATGCAATGGAAGCTTTTTCAATTATTTTAAAATTTGTTTGCCTTAAAATATAATTATTAAAGTTACTTTTAATTTTTAACAGTTTTTGTTTCGTATACAAATGGAAATGATATAACATCAAAAATTAAAATTACTTTTAGGTTGGTATGGGTGACATCTGACAGCAAAATTGTTGACAAACTTGACAAAGCCCTGAACACATGTAAAACCAAAGTGCGGCCTTAAAGAAATTCATGAATTAATTCATCAATTTCTTCGACAATAAATTGTTAGTGAAATGCCCGGTTAAGAAGTAAAATCGCCGTTATTTCTTAACACTTACAGAGGGATACCTACAAAAATTTAAGGCGATGAAATATAACACTTAGCCTTGAAATAACGTAAATATGACCAAAATGAAATACATACTCTGATTTTCTAAAATCGTTATTTTTAGTTTTTTCACAATATTTCGGCAACGGCGGCAGATATCTTGGATCTATTTAGTTTGCCTTAATGGCGATAAAGAGGCGCAACTTATATGATTTCTGAAATTCCAATGGTGAGCCATCAAAAATTAACCACGCTGTATACCTAGGTATATCATAAGTTTTATGTACTGTAATATAAATCGTCTTATTTTTATTGAAAAAATTCATACTCAGAATGAAGCAACATTACGGTTATAGGCAGTTACTTAATACAGTTGTAAATTAAAAAGGTCGTCAACCTAAACTCTTCATTAATTCTACGGGGCATTTCTAAAATATTGTCCCCAATTAAAACTAATAATAGGAAACGTCATACTAAAAAAAATGTTTCATATGAACATGCGTCTGAAAATGATTAGTAAATGAGACATAGGAAAACAAATGCATCCAATCAAAAATATGTTTTTTTTTCAATAATACCATGCATTAAGAATTTTCTTAACTAAAAAAAAAATCAGATATTTTTTGGGAAAGTAATATATTTTTTTGAAGATCGTTTTAAAAGACATAAAATGGGTACTCTTGTTATATATGAAAAGTCTTCTCAATTCTGACAAAAAAAAAACATTTGACGGCAAGCATTTGTACACATTATGATGATTCATACTTTGAAAATCAAAAGTTGCTTTCAAATTTTACTTAAATATTGTATTATTTAAAATTAGAAATTCCCTACTTCTATTTTAGTAAATTTGGATAAAGAATCAGTTGTTTCAAATAAATAATTGTAAATGTAAATAATTAAGTTAAGCAATTAGGCAAAAGTGCGGGTAAAATGGTTATTAGTTATAAATTATTTTTTTAGTTGCTAAAATTACTAACTTTGGGATCCTCATACAAGCTTTTTCAGCTGAATATAATATAAACAAATATGAAATTCTTAATCCTGAGAGGGAGGTAAGGAGATATTTTGTGTTAATATAAAATACCAACTTTTGTCGAAATATTTTAAAACATTGGAGAAATTTAACAAAATTTACTCCCTCATCACAATTTTCATACCCTTTTCTCGTACGAGAAGATTTTATCTTATGAAAGCATGACTAATGTCTACTACATCAATTTAAATGGACTCTCATTTCTGTGTCTGTAAACAGAACTTATAATTGAGAATGATCTGACGTTTTGTTTCGTTATTTCTTACACCCATACGCATTTATTTTATTTTCAAGCGCAGACTAACATGAGCCATACAAATTAAACTAGTCAAAGCAGCAGTTAAGGCTATAATAAAATGTTATGCAATTTGAACGCTGCAAGCTTGCTATTTCATTAAAGATGAGCGACTGCCAAAGCAACTCCAACTTGTTTACCTCTGTCGTTTAAATTTTTCCTATTTTTTACACTGTATTATTAAATAGAGCACATTGGGCGCATTAGGTTACACAATCACACTTTTCAGAAGATAAGGACAGAAGAACAGAGAAGTCACAGGTAGGTATTGGAACAGGAAACAGAAACGAATCCCTGCAATTTTTCAGGTGCCCCTAAACAATCGGGGGTTGGGCGATGTGTCGAACATATTCGTGCAGGTTGATTGGAAAGATAGGTTAAGTAGACAAGCACACCGAAGATTTGCCCAAGCAAGGGTTGATCACGGGGACTGTCGGATTGCAGTAAGGGGTGGCTCTCCTCGCTCTCGCACATCGATCGGGGTAGCACCGACTGCGGCTCGCTGTTCGCATCATGCGGACTGCTGACTCCTGGTGCCTCCCACCCGAAAGGCTGGGTGAAAAAATTCACACGCACGTCCTTGTATAATTTGGTACCCGAGCTCCGTCCTACTGATTTATCTCCGAGTTTAGTGAAAAATCGACGATGCGAGAGTTCCAGAAGTCAAAGACGATTTTTAAAAAACTACAAATTGTGTACGCACCCTATTACGTCAAACAGTATATAAAAATTTGTAATCAGTGGGCACGTTAACCAAAAAGTCCGAAAATGCAAAATGTGGGCTAATGATTTATCTAATTACAAAAAATCGACAGCTGTGTGATATGTTGAAATTTCGGTCACTGTTAGTAACTACCGATTTTTTAAGAAAACGATTCCATTTTAATGAAAAACGGACTAAAGTTTTTGTAATGTTAGAAGAAAATTGGCGCTAAAATTAACCTAAAATTCGATTGTAGAAATGTAAAATCAACTAGATGTAGTATTTTCTTTATTTAGTTACCACACTGATATAAGACATATCATTTAGTAGCTCATATACAGGGTGCGCCACTTCCCATATAATAATTATTTATACAGTGTGTTAAAGAAAAAATTATTCCGTAAAATACCTTTTCAAAAGCGGCTTTTTTGTAAAAATACTTTGTTTTTTAAAACTAAATGGTTGGCTTCTTGAATAGCAAATAACGGAGAAATAGGCTCAGGATGTTTTACGTGGCGCACCCTGTATATGGAATATTAAGTAAAATTTTGTCCAGTTCTATTTCAATACAAGTTAACTTATACTACAAGTTTTGTGTCCTTATGTCCTTACTTGTATGTACTAGAAATGTCATTACCTGGCGAAAATTGTTATGGGACTTTTCTTATGCCACTTTTCATTTTGGAGCTCCATTTTCAAAACACAGGGTATTAAAATTAAAATTTTAAAAACGATTTTTATTGATAGCTCTTGAATTTAGAAATATTTGTTTGAAATTTGGTAGGTACCTACATATTTGTATCTTCAGTTGACACACTTTTTGGGTAATTATGGTATAAAATATCAAAGAACGAACGCAAAAATGACATGGTAAGAATGCGCTTACTTAAGAATAAGAAAAGATGGCAACCCTACTTCAATCTAAAAATAAAAAGCTTGCTTATGAGACAATCTGTGCATACACTAAATGAAACATAATTTTGTAATGTCTATAAGATTGAGCCATCTCGAATATATTTCGTAACCATCAAATTATCCCAGTTTCAATTTGGTAATGGGATACGAAATTCTATTTACTAAAGCTCCTTCGAAGAGGTTCGGATTTTATCGTTATTATCAGACGTAAAAATATTCCTTACTAAAAAACTCTATAAAACAGACAAATCTGCTTCTCCATTCCCAAAAACTAAACAATTATACTTTTTGCATTAATTTAGTAAGTAGGTGAGTCACTTTTTATTTACCAATAGGGGCTACTTTATGGGTAATTATAATTACTGGTTGCATAATTGTCTATAATATATTTTACAACTGATTAATTTAGTTTTTTACATTTTACAGGTGATTTGGTGGAAAATATATTTCATTTTTTTGTATAAATTGGTTATATTTATATAAATTTTTTGATGATTTATCAAGTATAAAAATAAAATATATCGTTTAAAATTTCAACTACAAACAGAATAAATATTATCGTCGGGGGCGTAGCTCAGATGGTAGAGCGCTCGCTTAGCATGCGAGAGGTACCGGGATCGATGCCCGGCGCCTCCAATTTTTTTTTTTTACCAAATAGGTAACAAATATCTCTATAATAAAACAATACATGAAAATTCCATTTATATATCGACTATGTATTGAAGCTATTATTTTACATTATTTTTAAAAAATAAATAGAATATTTTTTAAATTATTCCTTTAACCTTACTTCACTTAAGTATGTAATAACAAAACTAATAATAAACCAGTTAATTCAGATATGCCAAAAGTAGAGCATACCAGCCTGAACATCGTTCTCAAACTGCAGAGGCTGCAGTAACTTTACACATGCAGAAAAGTATTTCAAAATAATTGTGAAATTAAAAGATTTCTTTAGATTCTCTAAAACGTAGATATGTAATTGTTTTAAAAACAATTAACTACCTATATAGGTATATGTTGATTGATTATGAATATGAAGAAAATATTAAATAATAGAAGTATTATGATTTCTACGTTGACTTAACCTGGAAAACGTCACATAGAAAATATTTCAAATAATTTTCAACTGTCAAATCTATACTTTGACGTTTGGCTTCTGAACATAAACTCAGTGTTACCAACATGGCAACGTAAAAATTCTTCAGGGTAACTGTCAAAATTCTTCACAACCCACGGAGTTCAAATTTAACAGAAATTAATCTTATTCTTTGCTCAGAATAATAGAAAAAATATAAAATGAAAACATTTGAAAAAACATATTTTTATATTTTATACACTTCATAACATCTCTATGTAACTACGGAATGGATAGATGGCACTGATAAACTAATAAATCAAGAATGTTGCGGTAATACAGACAGATACCACTGAATCAACACGAAACATAAAAATAAATCAATTTATTTCTCCAACCAAGAAACATGCAGAAAACTAAACATTAAGAGAAAAAATTTATATTGTGAGGAAAAATCTTCACAACTGTGTTTTTCTCTTCACCACTCAACAAAAAAACCTAAAAAATCTTCACTTTGAAGAAAAATCTTCACAGTCGGCAACACTGCATAAACTGAGGAGGTGAAACCGATCCACTTATATATGTTTTTAGGGTTCTCGAAATTTCCTAGGTCCTCGAGAACGTGTCTAGGACAAAATCGAATGTAACCTGGAATATTCTAGAAAACGTCAAAATAAAAGTATTACAATAAAGAAATTTAAATTTGAAAGCAAACAGGAACATAATTAACAAATTAAACAAGTAGTTGATATTCCTAAGTGTGCAAGTATTGAATATTGTTGCGGGTATTTATGTCAAGTGCTTTAAAAGTGTTTGCGTCATTAATACGTACTCTAACATTTTGGTATAAACATTAATAAAAAGAGAAACAAATTACCTAATGAGCTTATACATAAAGGGCGCCTTTACTTTACTTTAACACCCTGTATATCTTTTTAACCATCAACTTTTGACTGAAGTGAGTTTGGCTATATGACGTTATTTTGCCGTCAGTCTTGCCCTATGGTGCATTAATTTTGGGACACCCTATATTACTGAAGCATAACCACACACAAACTACAAAATGCATAGATAATTTTAAAGAGGAATTACCTAAATACAATGCATTTTAAAGAATAATTATTTGTTCAAAATTTAAAGCATCTTATATTTTTTTATAATTAAGGCAGTGGCATATCATTTTTATTTCAAATAAAAAAAAGAGTGTCCCGAGGTTTCTACGCCACTGGTGACAATGGAAATATCTAAACATACTGAATAATTAGACTAAAGATATCTGAGTACAACCTAGAACTATTGCTATTTTATCACTAAAGGTTTACAAGTAAGCAAAAAATATAATAAAAATTTTGAAATCTTTGATACCCTGTATCTTGGAAACGGTGAACTTTTAGATATAGGTATATTTGGGTATTTGATGGTACAGTCACCCCAAGGACACCAGCAATACCTGAGACACCCTGTATAACACGACAGTAAATGATTAGTAATAAATCTATAATGAATTAGTAATTAATTGTTTCACTCACCAATATAGATTTAATGAAATTTATACTTCCAGAAGTTCAAAGGCTGTTTTGAGGGAGTGCCATTATTATGGCAAAATCATGTACATGACTTTTTGTTGTATCAAAGTCTGAATCTGAATCAACTGAATCCCAGAATAATTCAAAAACCTATCCAATCAAAGACTGCAGCCCATTAGTGGAGTGAACCTAACTGATGAAGGCCGTAGATAGGAAAGACCACAAGGTGTCTTAAATAAACAGGAAGACAATTTATATCCACGTGAAATGATCACGTATTCAAGTATTATTATCTGTTTGGGGCGTACTTGTTTCATCTAGAAAGGGAAAAAATACCTTAAAAAATGTACATCTAAACGTTTTTATCAATTTATTATTTTTTCTTCCAAATGAAAAAACAATTTGAAAGTTATTTTCTGGTTTATCGATTGCTCAATTCATTTTTAAGTAAAACCTTCAGTCGCTGGCTTCTGAAATTTTCTTCCAATTAAAGGCAGTCACGTTTTTCCTTTATAAGGTTATCGATTAGCGTTCCCTGACTACCTACGCTCAAAAGTAGGACTTTACTGACCTAGGACAACGACAATGCATACTGTATGAATATTGATTTTTAGGGCAAGTTAAATACCGACTCCATTACAACAAGCGATCCCGTCAAAATCGAGCATGTAACTCAATTTAATGAAACATCTTTGCATTTTACAGAAACTAGACGAAGCTTAGTATCACTCTTGTTCAGTGGCAGCTCATGTTTTTAAATTGATGAAGGAGTAAGGTTGAAATATATATCTACTGCTTCAAATACGAATATAATGTTTAGTATTGTGTTTCTACAAACGTCAGTAAAAGTATAATATTTAACGTATGCTATTATCAGTATCTAAAACGTCATTTTAACGGAATGTCAAAGATTGGTAACAGGCAATTATTTCAAATGACACACGCATATACTTCAAGAAAATGAAAAAAACAAAATATGCTATAATAAATTATTGTCTCAATGAAATGGCAAATAATCATGTTTAACCTTACATATTATACAGGGTGTCTGTAAAAGGTCTTTACAAAAACATACCACATATTCCTTAGACGAAAATCAGTCGATTTAAGTAAAATTACCTTAGTACAAAGTTGCTTCGTTTGGGCTCCAGAGGGCCTTGAAGTTACAATTTTTAAATCGTTTTTCCCATATAACTTTAAAACGGCATATGCGATTTTGCTGAAATTTGGTATATTGGTAGAGTTTTATGTGGCCAAAAAAATGCTGTTAAATTTTTGTCCGATATTAATCCATAGGCGTAGAACTTGATTGTTTTTAATAATTGCACCTTTAAAAATTCTACGGCAATGGAAGAAAAGGAGTTTGAGTATGAAATTTAGATTGCTCAACTCTTTTACTTTAAAAAAGGTACTCTTGATAAGACTCGATTACTCTCATGGTTTTGACGAAATTTGCATTTTAGAACATAAACAATAATTATTAAAATACAAACTTCGTAAAGAGTCTAGAGTAAATCGAGTGTTATCAAGGGTACTTTTTTGTAGTAAATGAGTACCCAATCCAAATTTCATACTCAAACCCCTTTTCTGCCATTGGCGTAGAATTTTTAAAGGTGCAATTATTTAAAAAATCAAGTTCTGCGCCTATGTATTATTATCGGACAAAATTTTATACGATGAAAAACATAAAAATGTACTTTTTTCATATCTTCTTCAACACCTCTAATCGAGACTTTTAACAAAAATACTCGATTCTTGCCATGTACGATTTTTTTGATTATGTTGTAAATAAATATTTTTGTGAAACCTATACACTCTAAATTATTAAAACAGAAATTTAGCGAAAACCATGAGAGTAATCGAGTCTTATCAAGAGTACCTTTTTTAAAGTAAATGAGTTGAGCAATCTAAATTTCATACTCAAACTCCTTTTCTTCCATTGCCGTAGAATTTTTAAAGGTGCAATTATTTAAAAAAATCAAGTTCTACGCCTATGGATTACTATCGGACAAAAATTTAACATCATTTTTTTGGCCACATAAAACTCTACCAATATACCAAATTTCAGCAAAATCGCATATGCCGTTTTAAATTTATATGGGAAAAACGATTTAAAAATTGTAACTTCAAGGCCTTCTGGAGCCCAAACGAAGCAACATTGTACTAAGGTAATTTTACTTAAATCGACTTATTTTGGTCTAAGGAATATGTGGTATGTTTTTGTAAAGACCTTTTACAGACACCCTGTATATTAATGGAAAGAGAAAAAATAACGATTCCAACTGGCCCATGGCCTCCTATGTTTTATATTTAAAAAAACACAACTATAGGTTATAACTCAAAAATTAGTAGTTACAAAAAAATTATGCACGCCACTGGGCTCTACTAAAAAAGTATATGAATAACGTATTAATTATTTTTTTCCAACTTTGCAAAGAACCAAGTAGATGAAACGAAAAGTGGAAAATTTGAAATTTTGTTTATTACTCGAAAACAAAAGAGATCGTGGCTGGAGGGGTAATTATTTTCTCCTATAGTTAACGTGATAGCTTATAAATACATCGAAATTTGCCCACCCTATACATTAAAAAGTTCTGAATTGTCCTATATTTATATGCAAATACCATAATTTTAAATGCAATTTCAAGGGGTTCTAGGATCTTATGTATTCAACACTATTTCTAGTATTTTCGTGCGTGACGCCACCGTTTCAATTTATTAAAACTTATGTTTTTCCATGTCAAATCTCTGGCTACGCCACTGGACGCGACATGCTATATAACATGACAAAGCAGTAGTTAATTTATTTATCTATATTATACGTTTCCTTCATTTATTTGCATAGTGAACATTTTTTATATAACAATAAGCGATTATCTGTTTTCATCGAGTTGATCTGATTTTTTTATATTCCAAATATTTTTACATTTCTTCTCTAGGGAGAACTCAGATCCACCTGGCGCCCTCCTGATTACGACCCTGGATTATATGATTAAATTAAGTAGTTATTAATTTTTATTTGTTACTTGTTATTTTCAAATTTATACTGTTTCACCTGCTTTATCGTATTAGCCACCACTGCTCTATCCCCTTTCTTTTCGTCAAAGACGTCTGGTTACCAGCCGCCCACGCTTGATAGCAACGAATATCACTTTCACGAGTTTGCATAATAATTTACTCATACATATTTATTAAATTTATCAACCAATCAGTCACTGTTGCCTTAATAGCGAGAAACAAACGATGCGTGATGATTAGCACCGTTCTGATGTTGTTTATTTCTGAATAATTTATCAGAGTGGGTAATTACAAAGACAATTCTGTTAACATATAAATATCGCAAAGTGTAGTGTTGCGTTTAGTTTTGCAATGTTGCAAATTGTGTCAAAATGATTGGAGTACGTATTTTATTTGCTGTGACACTATTTGGAGTTACTTTGGCATCTGACATTGGTAAGTACAACTTATATTTATCTGAATATTAGAGCTTTTGATAACCATTAAATATATATTTCTATTTACAACATGAACACCAGTTCTATTATACCGTTGCTGTTGTCCCTAAGACGATTATACTTACTGAGAGTTCTTTAATGTTTGAAGATTTTTTAAAGGCCAACAACTTAATATATTTTAACCTACTTAAGCAACCTTGTATTTGTTGCAAGGTAAAGAAATATGGACTTGATAAATATACCCAATAAATATGTAAATCGAATTCTGGGAAAATTAGGTTAAAAATATTACGTAAAAAATCTATCAGTGCAATTTTCCATAACAAATCAATAAGTAGTTATATGTAGAACAATGTTGGGGAAGGGCTGAAGGAGTAAATTAGGTTAAAAATTGCTACTTGAAAAATCGGCCAATTAAATTTTCTACAACAAATCACTTATTAAATTAAGAAAAGTAGAAGAGTGTTGATAGAAATCATAAAACATTATATAAATTGTACGTATTGACTTACACACAAAATGTAATGGGAAAAACCTATCCACCTTGAAAATATACAATACCGTATACAGCTGAATTTCATTGGAATTTATTATATGTCAATGTTTACTGACGTACATACTATTGCAATAATAATGGCACTCTGCTTGACTACAGTTAAAATATGCTGCAGGAAAGATTGGCGGCATTGACAATGGGCGTTCGGTACAAACACTCACAATGTCTGCCAATTCTTGATTTGAATAAGATATTCTTGAATAAAACAAACAACCTTGACCTGGTTAGTACGTAAATTTTATTTATATATTTTCACACTTTACACTCTTTACAAAATTTAAGGACTAATGTTGTCGAATTTCAATACTACACAAAAAAACATTGTAAACGATACTTATGTAAATAAATTTATAAATGCACTAAAGTCAGCGGTCGAAATTGTGGACAGTGACTAATCGCTAGCTTGTGGACTAGGGCACCGGGCGAAGCGTGCGGGGAGTAACATTTCATATGCGTAATAAATTTGAATGCTATCAGATATAAAAGTTTACATAAATGACAAAAATAATTACATTACATAACATCCATTATTTTTAGTGTAGAAACAGTGATAATATGACAGTTTTTACCGATTTCGAGGCGTTAGATAATGAAAATAATAAAAATATTTTAAAATTTAAAGTTTTTATCTTGTATTATCAATTACCCAAAGTCGAAAATAATAGAGAGTGACTAATTCACAACACAGAGATGAGTATGGAAGATACGTGTGGTATGATTACCTAAGCGTGCCACTTGAGAAGAGTTAAAGTACATAAAATTATCAAAAATAAGTTGATGTCGGCTGAACCTAGCACATTACTTTAAATGTGCCCTTGTCCTTATGGACGGCGATTGCCCACTACCACCCACTTACACCTATCTGATGCGCACTCCGCAGATATCACACTTAAGCCTTGTCCTCATGGACGCGAAATTCACGGATTTTTGCACGAATTTTGCAACTTTTGTTTTAATTATTTATGGCGGGAAAACCTCAACTTTTGACAATTGCCATTTGCGAAACTGTAAAACACTACATATATTATTGACCCTTTCATTATTGTGGCGTTAATAAATTTGTTTTGAACTTCTGATAATCTGCCATGGTAGTTTCATGATGAAAATGATAGAAAATGTTATAGGTAGATAAAATTTGTTACAAATGGAGATTTTTCCATCGTTAAATAAATCGCGCAAATATTTGCGAATTCCGCATTGAAAAGGACAAAAGGCTTTAGCAGGGCCGCGCCAACCCGGGGGTGCAAGGGGTGCGGGGCACCCGAGCGCCATGATCCAGGGGGCGGCAAATGACCGTTGGTTAGTAGCAGACGTCAGTCAAGCTAAACTGCACACTCCCTGTTAAAATATATTTCTTTCCCTTTTTTACCAGTTAGATCAGATTCCCTTACTATAAATAAGTACTTTCTGAGATCTTAGTTGACTTGTTAAAGTGCGAGGTTCACTCGCCGTCAACTTATTTTTGGTAATTGTTTGCTTTGAACACTTTTCAAGTGGCACGCCTATAGAATCTTGTCCTCTCATCTCTCGTACTGATCCATGTTACTGTGAATTAGTCAAATTTTAAAAATCCTATATATATCTGACTTGGACGAGGAATTTGCAAAAGAAAGGCCCGAAAATTCTTTTTTAATGACAACTACTATTTAAAAAAGTCAGTAATACTGATATCTGAGCATCATTTTATGTGTTCTTGTAATTTTTACACATGTATTTTATATATTTAGTTTTGTGTTACTTATGAAGATTTAAGTTCCTATTCTTAGCTCTAGTTTTTTTAATATTGTTTATTTTCTATTACCTAGTTGTTGAAAAAAATACATTTATTTTTATTATTATTAATGTATATTTCCATATTTATTTCATTGCTCCATTATTTGGTGATTAACCTAGAATGCTGCTAGGGTGGCAGTGGCAGCAAAGGTTCCGCACCCCGGCGGCAGCTACCCTTGGCGCGGCCCTGGGCTTTAGAATACATACACACTATTTACTATTGGTTGCTGTCACTATAACGGTCACACATTAACACTTATTATATCATACCGTACCGCTCTCCGTATGACCTTCATACGCCCATATTTCGTCAAAATTTAATATATTTTTCGATCCAGATTCTTATTTTTTATTATTTATTTTAGTTTATAGTTTCTTCGCCATATCACTATTTCGTCCTTTCTATCAGTATACTCTTTTCGATTTCATTTATACAGACTAAGTTTCATCTTGTAATATATAGCAATCGAATTTTTTTTGGAAACCTCATTTTAAAAATACAATCTTCCTTCCGCGAGTTTCCATCACTTTCCGTTTCACAATTGTACTTCTTTACCACTTTTTTATTTGCACACATATGCTATACACGTACAATTTTGTTAATGAAATATATTTCAACATCACTTACACTCATATTTTGACCTCTCGCACTAAACTCTTCATACATGTCATCATCCGATATTCCTCATTTCGATCAAATCACTAATAAAATCCATTACATTCATAATTAAATTAACGAAAAGATATACCCGAAATTTTGCCCGCCCGAACGATATACCCGCCCATGATAGCGCTGGAAATGAAACAGTTGGATCCGACAATTCGTCGCAGCCAATGAAATGCCAGCAGCGCATGCGTACTAACTGCAGCGCATGCGTAGCAGAAGCTGTGTAATCGGGTATGCTCTCAGAGATATGTGGCACACGATTTTGTTGGAAAAATATAAGGGCTGCATGTCTATTTCTTTGTGTTGACTACTATAAATCGTGAGCAGGTTTATAACATTAGTCACTCTTTACAATTTTGAAAGTCTGGTATAGACGAGAAAATCATACAAAAATGGCGTATACCTATTACCTTCATGTTATGCAATCTTGTAAACTTACGATAATTTTACAGTATGCTTACAATAATTGTAAATTTACCATCTACAACACTAGGCTGCAATAATAGTTTATGCATTTCGACTAATCAAATATCATAGTGTTGTATTTTTTTATATTTAGTCACAAATAATTATTAGTAAAGTACCTATGCATTAAGTTACTTTTTTTCCAGAATCGAACTTTTTTTATGACGAGTCTTGTTCTGCAGCTGAAGGAAGGTGCGTATTAGAAAAGGAATGTCCCCACCCAGTGGACAGTCACTATAAAAACTTATGTTCTGGACAAAAAGATGCCATTTGTTGCAAAAACTGTAAGTATACACATACAAGACGTGTCACGACGAGAGCGTGTAAACATATGAAAACCAAACGAAATTTTGTACTTGGGGGTTTCTGGCAATAATGGAATACCCTGTATAAGGTGTTAGAGGTTTGATTACTTCAGCAGGTTAAGTACAAATGAACAAAAAGTTATATATTACATGGGCGTAAGATAAATTGTCTTCTTAATCGAGTTGTAGTACCAGGCAAACTCTGCATATAATTATTATACAAAATTGGTTCATGATCTCTATGTATGCAAATGAAACAGTTGGTTATTTAAACAATTAAGTTCTATAATAAATAATTTTTTATCCTACATCTAGCAGATTTTTAACCCCCAATTTTAACTGCAGATCCGTGTTCAGCGGGAAAAAATACAAAAGAAAAATATAGTCTAACTTCCAGCACACATGACTTTTTTTTTGTGGACCTGTGTAAACTTTTGATGTGATTTTTATTGTTTTATGTGTTTTCTCTAAAATTTGCTGTTCGACCGCCCCATTCTGACTTCAGATTCGCGTTCAGCGGGAAAAATACATGGAAAAAATATAATGGGACCCTCAGCACACACCACTTTTTTGTGAACCTGTGTTATCGTTTGAGAGGAAATAATTGATCAAATTTTGGCCTGGCTCCCAGACTATTAACTATTGTCATCGTTATCCTGTCAAAATTATTTCATGTCTACCCCACACTTTTTTCAGTGCTATTTCCCGGAAAACAAATAAACAGCTCTTTTGAACTATCCGAAATTGAAATCGTGTGCCTGATGATAAAGAGAGATGGTTTAGAACCCACGCCCCTATAAAAAGCTGCTTAGTGCTGAAATAAAATACATAATCCACTATCTAATTACTAATTAGTGTAATGCGTCTCGCTACACTGGGGATCAGTTTGACGAGGTCGTCGGGGGTTATAATAATAATAATATTTACTGAAAAAGAGTATTTACGCAATCAAAATCTTTACAGATCGTTACAATTTGGTACGGTTAAATCTATGCTGTGGTTAAATCTCTAACGGTGTTTACCGTGTGCGTTTGTTATTCGGTACCTAACCTACTGATCCTGAACAATGGATTTCATTCTGATTCATATTAATAATCAAATGCGATTTGCATTATTTGGGAATATCAACGTACAAGCTCAATTTGATTATGCTTGTAAGAACATAACGAGAAGGTGACAACAAATAGATGTTTTTAATGTTTATCCAAACTCATCACTATTTTTAAAGATATGTCAGAGCATAATGTACACATTTTAAATTGTAAACAAGAAGTTGGTCATTAGAAAAAATCTATCACTGCAGTACCGAACATGTATGTATGTATTATTGAATTGAATTGAATTCAATTGTTTATTCAGTGTTAAGTATATAGAGTATTTACACGGGTCAGCAGTACAAATGTTTTATACATATATGCATATATATAATACAGAACATGGTATAAAACGGTAAATGTAAAAATGTAAATAAATGATCTAAATACCTAAGTAACACAAATGTAAAATAACATCACAGTTAATAAGACAAACTAATTGTGTAAATTCAATTTACATGTCGGAAAAATCATTTTGTAGATACTCCTCAAGAGTATAGAAGGATTTACTTATGAAATATTTTTTTAATTTAGATTTGAATAAGTTAATGTTTAAATCCCTTACACTTTCTGGCAGCACATTGAAAAATTTTATTCCCATAAAATTTGGACTATTTTGGCACTTCTTTAATCTTACAAATTCTGGATAAAGCTTTTTGTTATTCCTAGTTGGATAGCTATGAGTATCTTGGTGAGATTTGTATTTAAGCTGGTGTGTTTTAACAAAAACTACACAGTTAAATATATATATACACGGAAATGTCATGATTCTGTGGACCATAAAAGCATTCCTACAGTCATCCCGAAAACCTAACCGGGATATAATTCTAATTGACCTACGTTGTAGTCGAAAAATACGGTCACTTGATGTTGCATGCCCCCATATTATTATTATAGCATAAGATATAAGCGAATGCACCAAAGCAAAATATGCTGACTTTAACACAGTTGTGGACACTACGTTTGATAATGTATTTAATAAAAAAATACTACTACATAATTTGGATGCCAAATTGTTAGTATGTACCTCCCACTTTAAAGTGGAGTCTAGATGCACTCCTAGAAATTTTACAGACTTGCCCGAATCAAAATCATTCAGGTGCTTCAAAGAAAATATCATGTTTTCCGTTTTTGCAGAGTTTAGACATAGTTTATTTGCATCGAACCAATCTTTGGATAATCTTTGTAATTCATTACATCTGGCCCGAACCTCAAATAGGTTGTCCCCAGAATTAGTAAAAGTGGTGTCGTCAGCGAATAGAACAAAACTTGCATTCATACATAGAGGTAAGTCATTAATAAAAATTAGAAATAATACTGGACCCAGTATGGAACCTTGGGGTACGCCCACAGTCATTTCCAATTCATCTGAGACACCACCAATACCACTGACAACTTGAGTCCTGTTGGATAAATATGATTTAATTAAATCAATACTCGTGTGGTCAAAATGATCCTGAGTGGCAACGCTGCTGGACTTCTATACAGGGTGTTTCATAATGATGTGCGCTATTTTGGAGGGTGTGTTTCTTGAGTCATTTTGGGGGGGGGGGTACTTTATTTATTTTTTCCAAATGTCTACAAGGGTGGCAACCACCAACCTCTGTTGTTTTTTTAATTAGAACTTTTTATTCTAAACGTTTCTCGATATAAAAAAATTACAGTAAATAGAACAATCAATTTACAACATTTTTATGCAGACACGCGTTTTCTTTTAAAAAAATAAAATCCACATACGTACCTACATATCCTCGGGTTTGGAATATGCAAGCAAAATAATTCATATGAAATGTAGTAGGCTGCTGTCACTTTGATGATTTTATTGTTGGGATTGTCATTAACAATTAATGTCAGTTATCTACCACCAAATTAGTTATTTTTTTCTGTTAATTTCTATTGCAATTATGAATTTTCAATATTTCCATCGAAATCAAAAATTCCCGTCAGGTAAATTTGGCACATGTCTAAAATTGAAACCACCAGCCTTCTACTAAGTTTCATATTAATTATTTTACTTGCATATACCACACCCGAGGATATGGACGTATGTGGATTTTATTTTTTAAAAAGAAAACGAGTGTGCATAAAAATTTTGCAAATTGATTGTTCTATTTACTGTAAATTTTTTCACATCGAGAAATGTACACACAAATAGCACCTTACTTTTTATATAAGTATCCATCCCTCTCTTAGCATATCTCTTTTGACATAAAAGATAGCCCAAGCGTCTGATGAAAGCAAGCTGGAAAAATATGGGTCACTGGGTAACAGGCTTTCCTCCATTATAACTTTCTTAAGCTGATAGATGATGTTATTACCCTTTTAAGAAATTTGCATTTGCTCGGCAGCCTTCTAGATGAGATTATTGAATAATTTAGCACTAATGGCAATTTTACGTAATTCGAATTTATTTTCGGCTGGCTTTAAGACATTACGTTGGACATATTTTCAATATAAGCATTTATATGTTCTATATTATAGAGTATTCCCTGATAAGTGAAATCACTTATCAGACAAAAAAAATGTGTGTGAAATATGGTTTTTTGGGATTGCAAATTGTCTTGAAAATTAAAAAAAAAAAACAATTTTTTCACTACAGCTGTATTTTAAAATACTAGAAAATGACTCTTTCGTAAGACAGGCCAGGGTTGCAGGGGACAAGGTTCCATAGACGTACCAATTGAGAAGTGTAATTATTAACTATAAACGCACCCGTATCATCTACTCACTCGATTTATATGTGAAACTACATATGAAGGAACAGCCAGTTCAATTGTCGGTCATCTCACCTATGGCATACTGATGAGGGCTAACAAGCCCGAAACCAGTCTATGTCTGGTGGAGTGGCCGACAAGGGTTCTTGGCTGTTTCACACAGATACTGCAGGTATAATTCAATGCCGGTCGGGGCACTAGCCCGCGGAGTTGTTGTTTCGTGCAGTATCATTTATAGATTTAATGGCGCATCGCCCGGGGCGAGAGGTCTGCGGTTAAGGACCTACGATATTGTAGATCGCTTTCTGCAAGTCGAGCCGCTTAGGCCGAGCAGGAAGTAGCAGACCAGTTACATCTTACCTGATGCGTACTCAGCGGATCTCACACTTTAGCATTTATGATCTACTGCACTATACATACAGATCACTCACGACTGGTTACTATTACTGTCACACTTACGAGTATTATACACTAAACTACAGCTATTATACATATTGTCTTAATCCGAATGTCAATATTAAAAAAGATAAAAATTAAAGATAAAGCAGAAATATTTTAAAAAGTATCTTTTGAAAATTTTCATATTCCCTTATATCGATGATATAGACTATACATGTTAACTTTATAAAAATATTTAGAGGTTTTTTTTGTTTCAGTTCCACTGGAAAAGTTGAATTGTTTCCAGTTGCACAACAGCTGCCAGGAAACGTGTCCAGAACAATTAAATCTTGGAAAGAAGGGCTGTCAGAATAAAGAAACATGCTGCGTTTTGGTATAACAGAAATAAATAATAATAACTAGATTTGTACTGCCTAATTTTTAATTATATATCCAGTCGCGGACAGAAAAAATAACCATTTCAAACTGTTTGTTTCATGTTCGGTTCGGAAACTTTTTTGTCCACGACTGTGCCTGTTTCTTAAATAAAAAAATTGAAAATTGTAGTTTAAATAAAATATTTCTCCACCCTTTCCAATAAATCTATTACCTACATTTATAATAAATAAATAATGTGTAAAGTAAAATGCATATACAGGGTGTTAAAAAAAGATTGTAAAATATTTCAGGAGGTAATAGTATGAACCAAAATAAGCAGAAAAGTCTTAATAAACATGGGTCCGCAAAGTAACGGTTGCGGAGATATGGACCACTATTCGTTTTTCAAACACAAAGTTACAGAAGATGTTCAAAGTGCCCTCCGTCCATTTCCAAGCAGGCACGACATCTTCGTCTCAACGATATTCGAACTGTTTCGAAAACACCCTCCTCGGTTTGGATTTCTTGACACTTTTGATTAATCCGTAGCTGCAGCTCTTCCAGGCTATTTACAGGAGATTTGTATCCTAGAGCAGAAGAAGAAATTCTAGCACTAGAGCAGAATCCAGGTACGAGTGTGCGGAGAATATCAGCCGAGGTAGAAATTAGTGGTTCACTTGTTTGGAGAATCCTTCACGAGCAACTGCTTTATCAATACCATGTGCAACGAGTACAGGCCTTAAATCCAATAAATGATCATCAAGCACATTTGGTCTTTTGCCGCTGGTTTCTACGTCATGATGCTGAAGACCCTCGTTTTCTTGCAAACATTCTTTTTACTGTTGAGGCCGGGTTCACAAGAAATGGAGTGTTTAATTTTCACAATACGCATATTTGGGCCGATGAAAATCCTCATGCACTAATAGAATCTGGACATCAGACACGTTTTTCATTAAACACTTGGATGGGTATTGTAGATGACAGGTTTCTAGGTCCTGGTGTTTTATCAAACCGATTAACAGGCGCTGCTTACCTCAACTTTCTGCAGAACACACTGTATGAGTTTTTGGAAGACATTCCTTTGAATCAGAGGCAACAAATGTGGTTCCAGCATGATGGTGCTCCAGCTCATTTGTTCATGGCCGTTAGAGAGCATTTAGACCAAAGTTTTCCACATAGATGGGTAGGAAGGGCCAAACCTGTTTTATATCTCTCCACCCTTTCCAATAAATCTATTACCTACATTTCATTTGGTCAGTGGTCGCGCGGTTTAAGGCGTCAGTACTTGAATCGAGGTGACTGGATCGCTGTGGGTTCGACCCCCGCAGCCGGTAGACCGTATATAAGCTATATTCGTGGAGAGATTAGCACCCTCTCTGCGGGTATGGTAGGGTGGAAGAATGTTGGCTTGGGTCAATGTGAGAGATTGATACCGGTTGACGTTTGACTACCCCCCTAATTAATGAGGTTTTCCAGGTTTACCTCATTCCTGCACTGAATGGTGGTTAGGGCCTACCAACGTAAGTCGTTCCTAGGCGCAAATGCAGCCTGCTTAATAATAATATGCCGCCCTTCTGCACAAGTCTTCGACTTCTGGGCTAATTCTTGTGATTAGAATGAGGGGTAGAGATATTATTATATTACTATTTATAATAAATAAATAATGTGTAAAGTAAAATGCATATATTACACGTATTTAATTAATTATTAGGTATTTTAAGCCAATACCATTACAATAAACTACTTTTTGTATTGTTTCAATTTCAGATGTAAAATACTCGCGATAAAAAAAAAACAAATTTCCGTACAACTGCGGACTAATCAATAAAAACACCATTTGTGTACCGAAATCAATGATGTTTTCGTTAATATTAATTATATTATGAATTTCTAGGACATCGGCATTTCGAAATTGACAAAGGATTATAGTAAGTAAACCCATTACGCTTTGACAATTCCTCGAATAAAAAAACTGAACAACACCGTGTAAAACAGCTATTATCATTATCAATTTGGGTAAATGCCTACCCATATTCGAGGTTTTATGTCTGTATTAATACACATGTCAGACTTGTAAGGGGATGTCTGGAAAATAACTCAATAACCTTAAAATATATGTCTATATTGTAGGAAAACTTAATAACCTAATAAAAATTTTATAAGCGCCAGGTGAGTGGTTAGAATGAATAGAAACTACTTTAGTCAATATATCGCGATAAAAGACGAATAAATGGAAGGTTTAAGAATATTACTTTTAAAATTAGTTTACATTGAGATTATATACAATATTATTACGTATTGATTTATATGGTAGAGTAATTGGTTTCAATTTTAAAGTTAATGTGTAGCTAATTTTAGATATTTTACATATTTAGGTATTAATAATATTGTGTGAAACTAACTACTCTGTGGACTAAAGTCCAGCCACCAGCGTTGAATTACACCCACAATATCTACCATATATTCCTTATTATTAGCTTTTGTAACATTTTTGGAACTACTAACTTGGCCATAAATTGTATAGGAAATAAAAAGTACACAATAGAAAAAGTACAACAAATGGAATATTTAGGAGTAACACTATCATGGAAAGGAGAAGAAGAAAAAGAGATAGAAAAACGATTAGCAAAAGGAAGTAAGGCTGCAGGAGGGTTATCACGGATTTTAAAGGCAAAACATATACAAAGAGCTACAAAGATAAGAATGTATCAAACAGTAATAAGACCTACAGTTACCTACGCTTGTGAAACGTGGACAATGAACAAGAAGGAAGAAATGAAACTTGAAATATGGGAGCGCAAAATTCTAAGGAAGATCTATGGAGGAGTAAAAGAGAATGGTGAATTTAGAAGACGGACAAATAAAGAATTAGAAGAGTTATTCAAAGAACCGAATATTGTACAGGTTGTGAAAATGCAAAGAGCTAGATGGCTGGGTCATATAGCCAGAATGTCTGAGGACAGATGGGTAAAAAAAATATTAATGAGAGGAGAAGGAAGAAGAAGAGGACGACCTAGAAAGAAATGGTTAGAAGTCAAAAAAGATATTTAGGAGAGATAGGAGTTACCGACTGGGAAAAGGAGGCGAAAGAGAGAGTAAAATGGAAAAGGAGAGTGAAAGAACTCGTAGCCAAGGGCCACTAGGCCTGTAGTGCTGATATATATATATAACATTTTTTACTGTATTAGAAAGGTATTTTAAGCTAATATAAATCAAATCTCCTACAATTCCTATCAATGAAGTCATATGTATGCTCTCTGATACCAAACATCTAGGTATGCTAATGAACAATTCCACATACAAAGCTCTATTCAATAATTATCTAAAGAAATTAATCTATATAAATTTACTAACCTGGTTTAATGAAAACACTCTATAAATATCTAACTTCACTTTTGAAACAGTGAGAACTCGAAAATTCAACAATAGAGTCAGACGATGAGAGATACGATGCTGATAGAGATGGAAAATGTAAGGGAAGTGGGTTGTACGACTGTATCTAGTATGGTTTCTTACATAGAGTAATGCAACATAAAGCAAGAGTACATTAATTTTTTTTAGCACAAAAGGCACTACCTGAAAACAAAACAGTTTTTACCCGGTGCATTGAATATTTCAAATAGGACTGTTTCGAAAACAATTATTACTCCTAACAACTTCAATAAGGTATATCTCTTTCACATAAAAAAGGTAGGAGACTCGATTATTTCAATAGTCAGACGTATATGATAAACCAAAGAAGAATTCTGCCATTTAAAAAAGCGTGATGTGGTACAAGTGGCGCCCTCTACTAGTGACATCAAAATTAGAAACAAAGAGTAACCGCAAAAAAAAACATTTTTTCGCCCGTTTTTGCATAGTGTATAGCAAGAACGGGGAAGGTCGTCCAGAGGTCTCCGTGAGCTTAGATTGATCGTCATGAAAAATCTAGGTGAACATAATTCGATTTTTCCAAGCCCCTACTTAAAGGGTGGAAACCACCCCTAAAACAAGAAACGTGAATGGCAAGGAAGAGATCAGGGATGTTCTACCAAAAATGCTCAAGGTGAAAAACACACCCCACGTGGGGGTAAAACCACCTATTGCCGAAACCGGCGGCAAATGATGTTCCCTTTCCTGTTCCCTTTTGCCTTTTTTGTGCCACTCTTCCTTATAACTCCAAATGATATGAAATACATGCCCCCATAATTCGTACTTCTGTCGGATTCTGTTACCTCTACTAAAGGGGTGGAAACCACCTCTAAAACAGAAAAATGGTCACCAAAATCTGGGTAAAAATTAGCGGAATTCCACATGGCAAGGGTAACATCAAAAATGGCCTCCTAAAAATGCTTAAGGTGAAAAACACCCCCCGCGTGTTGATAAAACCACCCCTATTGTCGATAGCAGACGGGGAATGATATCCACTTCATGAAGTATTTTGTATCCCCCACTACCCGACAAATGATACAAAAGACGGGCCACATAATTCGATCTTTTGCGAAATTCTGACCAGTTTTCCCCGACTTCAAGGGTGGCAAATATTGGAAAAATCAATTTATGCTCACCTAGATTTTTCATGACGATCAATTTAAACCCTTCCCCGTTCTTGCTACACACTACGCAAAAACGGGCGGATTTTGCGGTCACTCTTTGAATTTCTCGCCCCAAAACCTCCCGGTCTCCAAAATATATACAAATATTTGAAATTTTAAAATAAGTGTTTACAAATATCAAAAATAAAATTTTATCGTCAGGAACTCTTGCTGTATGTTGCATTAATTCGTGACACCTTGTACATTAAAAAAGATGATGTTACTTTGGCAATTACAACTTAACAATATGTATGTGTAGGACAAAAACAAAAACAACACTACAAACACAAACACGTTATAGCTAATGCCATCTATCGGTGAGAACCAGTTTTGGAATGAAGCATGGTTCCAAAGAATTTTCCATTCCATTAGAAGAATTCCATTATAATTTTCAGCTTCTTTCTTTTGTTTCTACTTTGACACGGTGTAGACACCATAGAGAATGTTTTTTGGTAAATTATTATAAATTTTATTTTTGATTTTATCTTTATTACAGTAACAAATTAGTAGGTACATGATGTTATATACAGGGTGAGTCAGTCATAATGTCATTAATTTTAAGAGGAGATAGGGAATAATGAGTATAATGCGAATACGCGATTAAAAAAAATCTAAATGCATATTTACGCCGAAAAAAATTTTTTCAAATCATTATTTAAACCCCCTTTTCAGACTGTCACTGACTGCTCACAGCCTTGGTCGTTTACAGCTCACAGTTCAACTCGATGTCGACCTGATGCAATGTTGTCAAGTTGTAATATTTTTCAAGTACCTACCTACCTAGGACATCACAAATAAACTATTTTAGAATATCATCTTTTCTTGCTCTAACCTGTTTAAAATGCTAGTTCGAGTAAAACTGCACTCATCCGTCCATAGCACTTTATTAATAAAATTAGGATCAGTCGCATTTCGTAAACATTCTCCGTATAACACTACCATTTCCGCATATTCGGAATTTGTAAAATTATGCGTTGGGAATTTACGACAAATACGCGAGACCGAAATAAACAAACTACTGCTTACTGCTTGTATTCTCTCCATCCCCCTCGAAATGTGTGGCGTGATCTACAAATTTGGGGAGAAAGAAATGCGGGAAATGCAGAGTGCTAAATGGAGGTAAATTTAAATAACACGCTGATGTGTTATACGATATTATGTATGTAAACATGATGTGGCATCGATGTTTAATCCGGCATTCGATTGTCGTATGGGTGCGTCAACAGAAAGTTCGTAGCGCACCAGGAGCGTCGTGTTACTGATTTTTATAGGGTGATTTGTTTATTTTTTTAAAAGTCGAGTAAAACATTTTTTTTCGATTTTCTACCTTTATTAGGCCTCCCGAATACGCAGTTAAAATTAATGACATTATGACTGACTCACCCTGTATAAAGTGAATAACAAAAAGTATCTGCAGTAGCAGTAAAAAATAGTTCTCTATCTGGAACGTTCAAGAAGGCACGAAATTAATAAAACCCTACTTTATATTGTCCACAGCTGAAAATTCACTGAAACTGGAAATATTTTTTGAGTTAATAGCAACAAGAAATAATGTTCTTCAACTACAATAATGTACCAGAACCGTTTTCCCATTTATATTCGTATAAAAATAAGTATTTCTAAAAACAGGGAAGCAATTATTGAAATAGTTTCACTTTAAAAACCATTGTCCTTTCCAGGCTACAGCAAAAACGAATCGATAACACATTAACTTCTAAAAATAAACCAATTTTAAAAATGATGTGTCAACCTACCCCTAAATAGAATAATTCCGGATAAAAGTTCAGTTGATACGATATACGTTGTTTATTTATGCACACTTAGTAGTAGTAATAACGTAGATATCGTCTATTTTATCTATGTTTATATAATAATGATAGATATGCTTGATACTTTCCACATACATGTTAAGTTTTAGGAGAAACATTATTAGTATTATTTCAATTTTTTTAAAGCAATTTTTAGTAGGCACTTACCTTTCTCCATCGTCGTTAAAAGCCCAGTCTCCAAGAATAAGGTCTCGAAAGCGGTACCTAGGTGGGAGAGGCAGTGGTGTGGCAGCCTCCATATCTTTGTCTCTTCCTAAGAGGGCCATACTCCCGCCCTCTTCATCGAGCCTCTCCTCCAGGATGCTTGCGCCCCACGGGCCGACTTGGGGCACAACGAAATTCAACCTTCTACGTCATAAAGTTGCTTTTGTTGCGATAAACGTTATTTTTAAATAAAATCTTCTGTACAAGTCTTAAGAACATTGCATTTAATGTTGTGATATTAATTTTTATGTCAGTCAAACTAATGCTTGACAAAACACGAGTTAAGAATGTTCACTAGTAATTTAGAATCTCGCTTACACTTATTTCTTGGTTGTCATCGCGTAAAATGGGGCAAATTGACGAGGTTCTGTGGAAGAGGTGAGATCTCGGCGCTGTTACAAATTCGAGCACGACGCGTCGAGACGCCAACAACGGCCGAATTGAATGCCACGCGGTAAAGAGTCGTCACATGACTTGCGCCCCCGTAAAGTTGCTTAGAAACAACGCCGCTCACCTAGCACCACATGTTTTATTTAAAAAGAGCAGTTCAGACATGCACGATCCATCCCCGTCTTCTGATACTGGGTCATATAATCTATTTACCTGTGATTAAATGATACATTAATTAAACTTTTCATTATACGAAAAGAGATCGACCAGTAAATGAGTTTTGCTAAGAAAATATGTGCCATCGTTGGGGTTTTTCTTGCTTGTAATGTATTGGACGCAATATTATGTATACTTTATCTTATCGATATAAGGGAATATAAAAAATTCAAAAGACGCCGACATTAATTTGTGGGTGCACCGAAAAAAAGATATTCAATAATAATAGTAATAAATATTTTATTATTTCCCATTACATACAGGGTGTTAAAAAACGAGTGTAAAATATTTCAGGAGGTAATAGTATGAACCAAAATAAGCAGAAAAGTCTTAACAAACATGGGTCCGCAAAGTAAGGTTGCGGAGATATGGACCACTATTCGTTTGTCAAACATTTTATTTTATTAGGAATAAACCGACAAAGGAAGCTTTTAACAAACAAAAAACAAACTTACAGAAGATGTTCAAAGTGCCCTCCGTCCTTTTCCAAGCTGTGTAAGTTGTGAAGGATTCTGGCGATTTGGATAAGCGTCAACATAAAGACGTCGCGCTTCGGTGGCGTTCCATTAGCACGACCATACATGAAATGCATGTCTGTTAATTCTGCGTTAGAGTAACCAGCCATAGCGAAAGAAAACTTGTACACTGAGAATAGCTATCAAATACGTACTGCTTTATTTCACTAAACATCAACCAATTATTATAAGAAAATACACAACGTTTTTGCAAAATAAAGAAAGGGGCTAAAAAACATAAAACATTCCATATCTCCGCAACCGTTACTTTGCCAATCCATGTTTATTGAGGCTTTTCTGCTTATTTTGGTGCATACTATTACCTCCTTAAATATTTTACACTCCTGTAACATCCTGTATATACCTCAATACAATACACATTTACACGTGATAAAAAATGAAAAATAAAAGGTGTTTTTTTAAGCTTACTGCTTTAAGCTAAGCAAATCAGGAGCTGCTTAACCTTTACTTACACAATACAGACATCTCTTAATAATAATAATGTATTAACAATAACTAAATATGTAGTAATATGTAGTAATATGCAGAAAAAAGAAAAAAATTCTAATTTTATATCAAGTACAATACAGGAAAGTGAGAAGAAAAATAATTAGTTTAATAGACATAAAGCGAAGAAAGGAAAGGAAGAAAAAGGAAAAAACAACAAAACTACAAAAACAAAAAAAAACGATGTGGGATCATTGTGCAGATAGGAGTTTTGCATGTAGCTGTTGCTTAAATAACACATAGGACATAGAAAAATTAGTAATATAATTTCCTAAAATCCATAATATTGAGTATGATGCTAGTTTGAACAAAGATGAATTGCTGTATACAGGGTGTCCGGAAAAGACGTGTACAACGGAAGACCACAGACTCCTGGGTTCAAAATAAGCCGATTTAGCCCAATTTACTTAATAAGATTAATATAGCAAATAAAAAAGTTATGATCTCTTTACAATAAATGCTCAGTGACCACCGTTTTCTCGTACGCAATAAGTAAGTTTTACGAAGTTGTAGTGCTCTCAATAATTACTGGATTACCTCGTAAAATATTAACTGCGTCTTGGATTCGCCTAAAAAATTCCTCTTTATTATTAACTGCGTAGGCATATACTTTACAAAAAATAATCGCAAGGAGGTAAGTCTGGTGCTCGAGGTGGCCATTTTATAGGAGCATCGTTTTCTCTTCCAATCCGCCTGTTAGGATACAGATTATGTAAATACTGACTAACGGGTATTGTAAAATGGGGGGGTGCACCATCGTGCATAAACCACATGTTACGACGAAGTAGTAACGGTAAATCGTCCAATAAATTAGGTAATACTTGCTGTAAAAGATTTAAATAGTTGACCCCATTTAATCGATGTGGAAACAAAACCGGGTCAATAATAAAGTTGTCTATAATTCCCGTCCACACGTTTACTCTGAATTCATATTGAAAATGTCTTATTTCAGGACAGTGTGGATTTTCATCAGTATAAACGTGTTTGTTATGGTTATTAATAATTCCTGACCTAGCAAAATATGCTTCATCTGTAAATAAAATGTTTTTGCTGAAATTGATATCATGAGCTCTTTGATCTTACAAAATGCTAAACGTTTTTTAGGGTCAATGGGTTCATGAACCGATTGAATGTGGTACGGATGTAGTAATTGGTCCTTCAAAACATCATGAACTATGAATTTTGGCATCCCTATTTCCTATCCAATGCGTCTTGCACTAATTTTTGGGTTCTCTTCTATCTTATCTAGGATTTGTTCCTCCACCTTTATAGTTTTCGTAATACGTTGACACCCTTGAACCGTATTCATTTGGTGGAAGGAACCAAATTCGCGAAGTCGCCTTTCGATGTTGGCAAAAGTTTGATGATTTGACACTCGTCGATGAGGGAATCTGTCCATGTAGACCCTAACACTTTTGCGGCCGTTATCTTGACAAACTCCATAAACCAAAACATATCTACTTGTTCGGAATATGTATACGTATCCACTACTCATCTGTTCAAAATTCTGAAAGTGTAAAAAAAGTTTCTAAATAAAGTCAACTACTAATAGAAAAAAACTAAGAGTAATTGTACAGGGGGTTAAAAAATATGTGCTTATAATAATAAATATGTAATGTCAAAAAGTGTCGGCTAGACGTATAACTGCGTAGCCCAAAAATGGTTAACATCGATCAAGTCGTTTTCGAGATATTCGGAATAAACAAAAATTTTTTCGTGAACTTTGGCGCTCCCTAGCGGCGAAACGAAGCAATTTTGGAAATAAGTAAATTGGGCTAAATCGGCTTATTTTGAACCCAGGACTCTGTGGTCTTCCGTTGTACACGTCTTTTCCGGACACCCTGTACATATACAGGGCGAACCTTAAATAAGTACAAATATTTTAACTGCTGGTGTAGTTGGACATATAGATGAGTCTAGTGAAAGTTAATTATATAAATTTCAAATATTTACGGATATCAATTTTTTTTAAATACCTATATTTTGAGGACCGCTGACCAGATAGACCACTGACGTAACCTAATAAAATAAACCATGTGATTTACGAAGGCGAGGTTGCCATATCGTTCGATACTATCAATTAAAGTGTTTAGGAAGTTACTTTGCCCAATGATTCCAAAGATTATCAACAAATGTGCATAAAAGCTCACCTACTTACTGAAAAAACAACTATTTAAACAGTTATCCATATTTCACAAGTTATTCCCTTAAATTATTTTGTGAAGAATAACAAAAAACTATGACTTTCGCACATCTTAGAGTTAATTTGCGCCACATAACCTCAAAGAAAGTGTCAGTGCTAACCATTTCGTACTTCGTAGTTTCGTAGTGTATGAAACAGATTTAAAAAATAAACACAAAACATGGAATAACAAAATAACTAGCTTGATGTATGCGTTCAATATCAAGAGAAGGCAAAGTAAAACATTTAAAAGCAGAATCAATCGCATGTAAAAAAGAAACTGGTGTAGGCACAGGTATCAGGTAGGTGTCACGAGAGTACGCGAATTGTCCCGTACCAGTCCCCTCTTTTAGGATGGATAGAGGTTATATGTTGATACCAATGCACTAGTATGGTCCAGGGCAAAGAAATAAGCTGTGGCAAAGGCAAGTGGAAACAAAACATGTAATATTTGTGGAAAGGGATTTGATAATTTCAATACACGTAAATTGGAAGTTAATACGAGATACTTGGGTTTTAGAGGACGCTGAACAAGACGACGTTGCCAGATTTTTTATAAAAAAATCGCTAATATGGAATTCCGAAATATGACACGGGAAAAAGTCACAGAAGGCCGTGGATTGGTAAGTTATCCGTCATGGTGGGACGTAGAAACACATCTCAAAGGTATTTGGTTACAAAAATAATCCTCAGAATCTCAGTACCCACACAGATTTACAGGGGTGTGAAGATGAGAAGTGAAGCACGTTGTAGTACAAATAATACACACAACTAATGCAACAGTAGTTAATAAAAAAAATTGTCTGCGTCGGACCAGACGGTGGAAGTTATACTTCTTTGGCCATTCTCATACACCCACTCGTACGTACAAAAAAAAATCTTAAAAAAAAAATTCTTAAAAAAAAAATCTTAAAAAAAAAATATATATATATATATTATTATATTAGTTCTTAAAAATTTGTTCTTAAAAATTTGTTCTTCCAAATTTGTTCTTTCTTTTGAGCGTGACGCGGTTTCTCGACCAACATCCCATCCCAATGTGTCTAACGGGCGCAAAGAAGTATAACTTCAAAAATACAAATAATTATCCAGTTAAAAACTCCTCTTCAAATACTTTAGGTAAAAATCAAATAAAAACTATTTCGATTCTCAGTTCGAAGAAGGCCACTTTTGATAAATAGTATTTGAGGTAGAGTTTTTATTGGAATAAAACGTAAGTTTAGATGTATTAATTTTTCTCTGAAACTAATCTATTTTATCTCCAATATTAACTTGAAGTTTAATTGAAGATCTGTAAACGTAAACAAAAAAATTAAAATAATCGTAAAAGTCTACACATGAAAAAACTTACCGCAAATATAATCTTTATTCGGCTATAAAAGAAAGGCAAACTATATGTCGACATGAAAAATATCAAATTCTAGGACTATGTCAAGGACTTTGATATTGATATTACGTTGAAGGTTGCCACGTAGAAAACTGAGCAAAAACTTGGAAATAGAGTGGAAAAGTTTTTAAATGGTTTCTAACAAAATTAAAGTCACGGCTGAAGTCCTGTTTACTTTTATTTGTACATATAGAAATATTTCTGATCTGATTTATAAAAGCCGTAAGAAAATTGGATTTGATCGAACTTAGATATGGGATTGAAAGAAAAAATAGAGGATTATCCATAAATTAGAAACCATTTGGCAACTGGGCAATGAGCCATTCTAATAAATTTAAAAAATAAATCATTTTGATAAGATATTCAGAAATACTCGACATAATTCATATTTAAATTATTATTCTCTAACTAAATTGAGAAAATAAATAAAAACTGTTTAAATTTGATGGCAAAAGTGCCGTATCAAACTTAATAAATAATAATAATAATATCTCTACCCCTCATTCTAATCACGGGGATTAGCCCAGAAGTCGGAGACCTGTGCGGGAGAGGGGGCGGCATATAAGCAGGCCGCATTTCGGCCCAGGAACGACTACCCTAACCACCATTCAGTGGAGGGAAACCTGGAAAACCTCATTAATTAGGGGGATAGTCAAATGTCAACCGGTATCAATCACTCACATTGACCCAATCCAACATTCTTCCACCCTACCATACCCGCAGAAAGGGTGCCAATCCTCTCCACGAATATAGCTTATATACGGTCTACCGGCAGCGGGGCGCGAACCCACATCAATCTAGTCACGTCGATTCAAGTACTGACGCCTTAAATCGCGCGACCACTGACCGAAAAACACACATGGAAAAACACAAGCATTATCCTGAGATGATCATTTGTACAGGGTGGCCAGAGAGGTCGGGACATCTCTCAACGACCTATTTCTGAAATCAAAGATGATTTAGGTCAACTTACGTATACAGAGTGTGTTGCAACACTGGTAGGATTGAAATTAATCGCGAAATACTACAAATAAACTACTTATCGAATATCGATATTATATTAGACGATTATATAAACATAGTTATTTCAGTAATCATGCTTCTTAGAGGATGTAAAAATTATGTCTTTTACACTGTTCTCAAATTCAATTGTTGTCTTTTTGCGTAACAGTTTGCTGCTAATTATTGATTTGATAAGGCATTTAGATATAAAACAACATCGACGAGTCGACGAAATCAAGCAAGCATCCGACTAAGCAACTTGGCCTGCAGATATCATCAGTCTATGATGCAGTCAGCCGCATAATAATTCCTGTTATTCATTTAACGACAATAAACCTATTTATTAAAAAAATGTGTTTTCACATTCTCTATTGCGCCTTTGAAGGATTGTTCTTATGCTGTTGGTAAATTATTTTTTTGTTATTAAAGATATTTATTAACTATATAGAGACTGCTACAGAATAATGTTAAGACATTCTAGGGTCTAGGAGCAAGTTCTTTATTTTAAAAAAATAGAGAAAAAAAGATTATACAGAGTGTGCGGATATGAGTGCCAAAGCTCAAGTCAATACCACAACGGGTTTTCAGCAAATGAAAAATAGACTTTAAAAAAGAACATTTTGAACACTCTGTATCTTGTAAACGAAAAATTTCCCAACCCATGTTTATATATAAGCTTTTTTCTTTATTTTTAAATATATACGCTTCCCTGCCCTTAACGTCATTCTGTAACACATTGTATAACAATAACAAAAGTCCTTACTTTAAGTAAGCTGTAATACCCCATTTATAAAAAAAATACTTCGAGAAAGACAAGAGAAAACAGTGTACCAAATCCTCTCCCTAACATTACTAAGATGATTTTAGAAATCAGTGGGGGAACATGATTTAAAATTAACGTAGTTAAGAGAAATAAACTACAAAAAATGGCTCCTCCACTTTTTTGTGAAAGGGTGGTTATCGCCCTCGCATCTACACTGAAGCGGGCGCTTTGGGTTTGGAAGGCGAGGAAGGGATATCGCTACTGGAGTTACTCGAAATCACAGCAAATAAAGTTCTCAACAACTTCAATCAATGGTGCTACTCCAACAGATTACTCATCAACGTTTCCAAGACCCACTATATGACTTTTCATAAAATAAGAAGAATTGTTCCAGATCTCCATTTACTCCTAAATGACAAGACGTTAGTCAAAGTCCATAACTATATATGTCTAGGATTAAATATTGATGAGCAACTGATATACATTACGAAACTTCAAAAAAACTGAAGTCATTATTTTATATCATCAAAAATCTACAGAACAAACAACAAAAACAACATACAGTGTGTCCACGGATGGAGTTGACAAGAGGAGAAACTCTTTTGTTTTTGACTTTATCGAAAAATGCCACTCTTTATAAAAAGTTCTGCTTCCTGAAAAATTGAAATTCTCATAGAAACTTCTTAGATCAGATGTACAAGGTGCTCATAAATTAAGAAAACAAGAAAATACTCAAGAGAAAAGTACCATTATTTATTATTGTATACATTTTTATGAAATAAATCTGTTTGTAACTTCAAATAGAGTCCCAATACAAGTTTTAAAATCAAAATTTAAATTTTCACATTCACTCTACCTCTACCTCCCACCTCAACACATTTTCCGCTAACTTAATAAATTGTTCGAATATTTAGCGGCTCATTCAGTTCATGTATTCCTTGGCGTGTGTGCTCTTTTAATACTTCCCTATCATGTGGCAAACCATTTGAATAAATGTTTTGTTTAAAGGCACCTTGGAGAAAAAAGGCAAGGGGTGAAGGTTAGGATTGGGCCAAATTTTCCTGTGAGCAAGACAGCCGTCCTGTTGGCAACACATTTTGGAAACATTTGGTTTACCATTTTTAAATACTTGAGAGCCAGAAATACGCAATAACCTGTTTTGGCAACAGGACTGCTGTCCTGCTCATTTTACAGCCTTTCTCAGACAATGGTGAAAGGTGGATTGGAAGATTTGGCCCATTATCCTGCTAGACCACCTGACCCTAGGCCCCTTGACTTTTTTCTTAAAACAAAAGGTTTATTCAAATGATCTGCCACATGATATTAAAGGAGCGCATAAAAGAATAAATAACAAACTATTAGTAATGTGTAGACTAAAAAGTGAAATTTTGATTTTAAAATTTGTATTAGGTCTCTATTTCGGGTTAGAAACAGATTTTTTTCATAAAAATGTTGTATACAATAATAAATAATGGTACTTTACTCTTGAGTATTTTCTTGTTTTCTTAATTTATGAACACCCTGTATATCTGATCTAAGACGTTTTTATGATTCTATACTTATGAGTCTCATTTTTTCGAAAAGCAGAAGATTTTATAACGAGTCATATTTTTCGATAAAGTCAAAAACAAAAGACTTTCTCCTCTTGTCAACTCCATCCGTGGACACACTGTATATGTTACTTGATCATCTGCACTCTGCAGGGCAGTCAGTTAATCTTAACCGCATCTGTGTGCTTCAAAAGCGAATAATTAGAAGAATATATACTTAATGTTTATTTGTGAAGAGAAAGCTTCAAAAATTTCAGTTAGTCGCCTCAGTCCATGATGATCTTACTAGGTCCTTTGATAACATTTTTGTTGAACATCTTAATCTTAGCATTAAATACAAAACATTCAAATTGTTTTCAAATTTTGACGTCACTAGTAGAGAGCATCACATATCATGGCTTTTTTAAATGGCACAACTTTTTTGCAGTTTAGTTTATCCATCTGACAATTGAAACAATCGATTCTCCTATCTTTTTTATCTGAAAAAGGTACACCTCGTTGAAGTTTTTAGGAGTAACAGTTTTTGAAATAATCCTATTTGAAATATTCAGTGCATCGAGTAAAAACTGTTTTGGTTTCAGGTAAGGTGTCTGTTTGGCTGAAAATACAGCGAAATGTTACTTGAAACTAGATAATATTTTTGTATCATCAGAGTTCTACATTCATAGGAAGTAGATGGTATTTCGTATATTCTTTATATTCTATTTACGAGCTGTTTAATCAAAATTTAAGGCTTTGTTTTTCTTTTTATTCAGTTGTAAAAATTGGTTGATAAACACAATCTCACAAACTCTATTAGGAGTATTAGGAGAACGAAATATACGAACAATGTTCTGTGCTCTACCGTTAATAAGATGAGTAGGTTTCTCTCAGCCAATCAACTCTTGGAAATACGGCTACCGATGCAAGCTAGGAAAAATCACCGGACTATCAACGTACCTTGAAGAAGAGAAAGGCCGCTGCTGTGATCGACCAGGAAGTGGCGCCATACGGTTCAAAGCGGATATCGCTGTAACTAGCAGGTTACACCGATTGCGTTTAGAGGGAATTTTGTCGTTTTCTGACTATAATTTCAAATAAATAGAAAATATGAAGAATTTAAATAGCAAATAAATATGAATAAGATGAAATATTTGTTTGTAATTGGACAGAATCATAAAATTAAAGGCAAATTAATATGCATTTTTATTATTTTATCTTTAAAAAAGATTCACAGAAGAAAAATAAAAAGATTACTAATAGCTGCAATATCTTAGTTAATGTTACGTAATTGACCAAGCATTCAGAACAGTTGATATTAGCTGAAGTCTTGAATCAATAAAACCAGGACCGTAACCAAAGTTTTTTTTTCGGGGAGTATTTAGTGTAAAATATATTTTTCAGTCAAACTGACAACATAAATATTTGAAAATTCTAACAATGGTATGTTATTGTTTTCAACTAAAAAAATCAGCAACTCTGATTTTAATAAAAAATACAGTGTTAATTACCACTAACTACAAACATTTGAACCATATGTTCAGGGAGGACTAAAAACAATAAAAAAATTATTTCGGAAATCTAGCTTGAAGTTTGAAAAATGGAACAAAACCCTCTTGTCCTCCGGAAAATCGGCGCGTATGATAACTATCGTCCGAGATGGCTTAGATCTGATAACTACCATGCGGTAGTGATCATGTCATTATGAAGCAAAATACATAATGCAAATGAATTGTATAAAAATATACATAATGTTCTATTTTAAAAAATGTATATTTGGGCCATATTTTAATAGAGCCCTGTAGAGAAATTATAAGTTCGCCATTGAATTATCAGTATAAAAGTCTATCAGGAACAGTCCTATATCTCAGATATTCTCTGAGATACTAACAATCCCAAGTAGTTTCTTTAAATTTTGCCCTGTATCTTAAAAATGAAGAGGTCAATGAAAATTCTAATTGCGACATTTTCAGTTTTTCGAAAAATAGCTCAATGTGGCCAAAAGCGCATCCTTATATCTCTTGTAGGTTCTACAACTGCGACGAAGTTTAAACACCCTGTACAATCACAAATATCAAGCAAACACTAAGTACAGAAAAACGAAACGCACTAGTCATAATATAACTAATAGTAATTTAAGGTTAACAGAAGCAGGTAATGGATTACAGTGTTGTCGTACGTTACAGTTTTGAGGATTTTGTGGGAATCTTCTCGTAACACGGTTCTGCATTTTATGGCAGTTGTATTTTTATTTTTGAAATGTACTGATAGAAAAACTATTCGGTTTTTTCTCTTATAGTAGGATTAGGGCGTAATGTTTTCAAATATTCTTCAAAATAATGATTAATAAATCATTATTTCAACAGTCGCAATAATATATTCAGTAAATAAGTAGATAGCTAAGAATTCGCTGGTATCAAACCTTCTTTATGGGGAGAGGCAGAATGTACATGACGTGATTAGTGGTATCGGCATTTGATTGGCTTATTTATATATGCTTATTGTGTAGTTCGAATTTTTGTTGTTTTATCGTAAAAAATAAGTAGATTACACCATCTACATTGACCTATGATAGAATCTGAACTTTCTCAATAAATTTTTTTAAAACAACAAAAACAGTACATTGTACAGGGTATTCACTTTAATTTGTCAGTAGCGTGTGCGATCCATCTGAAACTGTCGAAAATTCAACCACAATAGATGAGATCTGATCTATTTCTGCATTTTTAAGGATTGCTTCTTCAGGTGGTCCAGTTTAAGTTGGATCAGATATCTAACTATAAAAATTATTATACCTACAAATTAAAATTATTTTAAATTAAGTATTTATAGAATGTCTTCAATAAACCAAGTTAGTAAATTTCACTAGATTTTCACAGTTTTGACTATGGAATTCTTCGTTAGCATAGCTAGATTTTTGGTATCAGAGTGCATACATATGACTTCATTGTTAGGAATTGTAGGAGAATTGATTAGCTTAAATACCTTCACAACACAGTAAAAAAAATACAAAAGCTAATAATAAAGTGTATATGGGTAGATATTGTGAGTGTAATTCAACGCTGGTCGAGGCTTTAGTCCACAGAGTAGTTAGTTTCACACAATATTTTGTATACAGAGTGGCGCATCCAAAACGAAACAGGCATTTTCTGGCAGCTCAGCTCTCTTTTTGAAAAACGCTCAAACCCGTCGATTTTGTTTTCGAGGGGGACACAAAATTGGCATAAAATCACGTTTACACGTGCAGCCCCCTAGGCGGGGATGACACCACCCCTAAAATCTTAAATGGGAAGGGGGGTCAAATGATACATCGCTTTAAAGGTCTTTCAATTCCCTTTATAATGATGTAAAATACCATGTACTTCAGTTCAGTAGTTTTGGAGATTTATTGATGAAAAGCTTAAAGTAGACTTTAATAGGTACATCAGATTAGTTTGTACTTATTTAAAGAAATTTTAGTAAAAGCATTTACTTAATCTTTGTTCACTACACCCATGGTTTGTTTATTATTTTAGTGTTGAAAATAGCGATTGGAGCGATTTTTGTGACAAAAAAGGTGGTATTGTGTTAATTTTTTTCTTGAAGAAAGATAAGAAAGGAATGCTTTCCAACATCTACTTGGTTGCGGGTAAGTTCATTTTTGTTATGTTCCACTACTTTATAATTTTTTTGAGAGGCAAGTTTTTAAAATCTTAAACTTAAGAACTCCGTAAGTGCCGCACAAGTTAAAACTGCATAACAATAATAACTACTCATTTATTCATTTATAAACTACTTTGCTGCCAAATTTAATGCACTAATGATAATGTATTAAAGTCTACTTTAAGCTTTTAATCAATAAATCTCCAGATCTACTGAACTGAAGTACATGGTATTTTACATCATTATAAAGGGAATTGAAAGGCCTTTATAGCGATGTATAATTCGACACCCCTTCTTTTGTATTTTTTTTACTGTATTGTGAAGGTATTTAAGCTAATCAATTCTCCTACAATTCCTAACAATGAAGTCATATGTGTGAAATGTTTCTATTCTATGATCCCATTACAATATTAAGTTTTTCTTGCTTGAAATGAGTTGAAACTTAGCCGCGTAACTGAAAGGCAGAAATTACACTTACCGATTTTCCAAAAATTTCAAATAGGAAAAAACTATTAAACGCCATCATCGATACATTTGCAGCTTTGAAAGATCAAAAAATAGACCTTACATTTAAAAAGAAATGAGTTTATTAGGTGCTTTTTCACTATGAAATACCCAATATCAAATTGGCCGTGAAGTATTATTTTTTCCCTTCACCTATTAAGTCCACGAGCCACCACTTCTAAGGAGTTAACAGTGAACGTAAAAATAAACAATTTTCATTAAGCAAATTGTTGTTTTTTTCAAGATAAAATTGTTAATTCAAAGAATCTCACCGTGAATGTCTTTTTCTGGTAAAATGAAAACTATTTTATTTTCCGTTCATATCAAAGCAGGCGGATTTATACAGAAATCGAAATGATAAATTATTCAATTTTAAACAACTTTCCTTATTAATATTTCTTTGTATTAGAATTAAAGGCATTTATTCTAGAACGTTTTTCATATTTATTGATTTTTTGATCACCCAGATGCAAGATTCAACCAACCAACTCCTCAGTCTTGCACTGCACTCTTCTGGCTTTTATAACTTCGTTTATTTTTGGTGCCTGGTACATTGCATATATTTCCTCATTATTTCTCCTTACGTAGCCTTCCTTCGTCTTCTTTCCCCCTAGAATTCTTCTTAATATCTTCTTTTCGCACCTTAAAAGGGTTTCTCTTGACTTATTGAGGACTCAGGTTTCACCGCCATACAGCGCTGTCGGTCTCAAAATTGTTTTATACATTCTAAATTTTACTCTGGACAAATTTTTGATTTCATGTGGTTGACTGCTGCCGAACTTATATTTGGTTTTATTATTCTCCTATTAATGTCTTGCTCCTCATCACAGTTAGCTGATATCAGCGCGCCCCCAAATACACATATTCTTGAACTTCTTCAAACTCCATCTCTCAGTGCCGCGTTCTCAATTTAAATTTGGTATCTTTTCTTTGTTCTACTATTCTCAAAAGCTTACTTCTCTCTTGATTTATCTGCAATCCCACTTTACGTGCTTTCTCCACAAGTTTTCTCGTTACTTCTATAATTCTCTACTATCTCTAGCGATTATGGCCACGTGATCTGCATAGCTTTGACTATTTGGTGACTTTTAAACATTATGTGTCCTTCTCTGTTCAACTGACTATCTCTTATGACCTCTTCTAGTACTAAATTAAAAAGAAGCGTTGAGAGTTTTGTCTCAGTCCTGTGTTAATAGTAAAACCTTACTCCTACATTCACCTTTTATTTATACTTTGCTTTTAGTATTTTCTAAGATAATTTTCAATAGCCTAATCAGTTTGGTTGGTATCAATATATTACTTAGTTTATTCCTTTTGACGGAATCATATGCTTTCCTGAAGTCCACCAATAAGACCATTGTTTTAATTCCATATGCGTAGCATGTGTTCAGGATTTCCTACACCATGAAGATTTGGTTCGTTGTTGACCTCTCCTTTCTAAAACCTACTTGATACCCCTATCTGTAGTTCTGATATAGGTTCTATTCTCTGTTTACGTTACCCATGATTTTATACCCTATGTCTAGCAATGACATACCCCTATAGTTTCTGCAGTCTGTTGCATCTCCGTTTTTTAAAATTGATATAATCATAGCATCTCTCCAATCTTCAGGCATACATTATCTTCTCCAAATCTTTCGGATCATTGCGTATATTATTTGTTTTAAATCCTCTCCTGCGTACTTAATGTGCTTTTTACGGTTCGAAAAAATCGGAACACTTTGTACATCATTCGACAAGCGCCAAACGGAGATAAACAGCGTCACCCGTTGGCAGAACGGTCTCGGGGGCATTCTTTTGGAGAAATCCGCCGCCGGATGGCTGAGGGAGTCCGGTCTGACCTAATTCAAACATGTCGCGGGCCGAACGGCCAGTCTATGACTCGGTGGCGAGAGAGACGGTCGTTTCGCTCTTAAATACACGTCGTTCGCGTATGAAACTCGACAATACCTCGAAATTACCACTCGCGCAACTTTTCCCGAATGCCCATGCGTGCTTTCCTCATATTATAACTACACAGTAACCCAAATAAGTGTTCCCACATACGACTTGGAACTATTAGGAATATATTCGTTTGTCTTAAAGCAGGTAAGCCTCTCGTCTTAAAAATTATCATTTTCAAATCAATTTAATCAACTCGGTCTTTGCTAAGCCAATACTCCTACAATTGTTTCTTTCTACGGTCACTCGTTTTTTTAGGTAGGTTTTTAAACGGTGGACGCGCCAAAAAAGATCTAGTGTGCGTTAATTTATACTCACGGCTAACCGCGATTAACTGTTCAGATACAGTTTAACCTAAATTTGAACTTAATAACCGGCCACGATATAGTGTTTGTTGCTTGATTCTGTTACGTACACCTACTTATTGGATTTTGGAAGTAACTGGATGCGATTCGCTTCGTTGTTTGTTTCAGGTTTTTTTTATTTTGTCTTAACGGTACTCTTTAAAAAATACTATCGTTCAGCATCGAAGAGGCAATTAAAAAACAGTTTAATAGGTGTGTTTAATTAAAATCTGCCAAAACTGTATTTAGAAATACAGGGTGTTTCTTAAGTAGAGGTCAAAAATGTGAGGTTCCAGGTTCATAGATTAGGTTTAAGGGCGCCGTTTTATAGGCAAATTTTCAACGAATTTCATAGCTGTTTGTTGAGACAGTCTAAAAAAAATCTAAGTAAGTTAGAAAGAATATCTCTTCACTATGTCAATTATACAAGTTTTCTCCGGGATATAAAACAATTTTCATGCTAACAAGTCATTTAGAATAAGAAAAAAAGAGCATCATTTTCACCTATTACGTTTTATCATAAAATCTACTGAATTTTACAAGTCAACTGCACATTGAGAAAATTATATACAACATTATAAACATAATCGCATCCCGCAGAATTCTTTTAAAAACTAGTAACACTTGAATTTATGTAAATTTTCAAGTATTTTTCACGGTGTATAGAACACAGTTTCCCTTCAAAAGTTAAAGAAAATGATTCAATTTCAACATTATATTTTAGTACTACATTAATAAGGACCTCCACCTACTGTGTGTATTTTTTGTGTGCATATTTAGATATGATTATTTGTCCTTGAAACGCCAGCCTTAAGAAATTTTTTACCGTTTCATACAGATTTGGCAAGAACAAATATTCTGGAAAAGTCACCGGTTCTTAGTGCTTGCAATAATTTTAATAATTACTGTTCGTCCTGTGATATCCATATTAGTTGTTTAAGAGAAATTCATGAAAAGATATTGGAACACATTAGTGGTACTTGATTGATGTTCTACCATAACTTATACTCTTATCACTGCGTAGAGCGTTGTTTTTATTTTATTATTTTGTTAAATATTTGTATTTTAGATGTGAACTGAATATTATTGTTTATATTGTAACATAACATTTCCTGCCATTGGGTTTTACCTGTTGGAAATAAAATGTATCTATCTATCAAAAATCCAGGGGCGTATTCTGTGGCTAAAAAATAAGGGTTCTTTGTTATACAGGGTGTCCGGATGAGGAGCAAAACATTCAGGGGATAATTCTAGACCAAAAATAAATTATACCTCTTTCTATAACATTTTTTCCAAAACTGATTATTAACGGAGTTACAGGGTGTTAAAGTTAAAATTTTATTTTCGATATTTGTAAATAACTTATTCTTAAGAAATCCAAATATTTACATAGAATTTGTAAATCGGGGATTTTTGCGGACGAGATAATCAAATATGTTTCTAATTTTGACGTCACTAGTAGAGGGCGCCACTTGCGGCACACCATGTTTCTTTTAAATGGCAGAACTTTCTTGCATCTTAAGGTATCCATCTGACTATCGAAACAATCGATTCTCCTACCTGCTTGATTCGAAAAAGGTATACGTTGCTAAAATCGGTAGGCGTAACCATTTTTGAAATAATCCTAAAAACTGTTTTGGTTTCAAGTGTCTTTTCTGCTGAAAATACAGCAAAATGTTAATTGAAAAAGTTGTTCAGAATCGTAAATTATGGAGACGTGCAAAAAATTTCAAGAAGATCGGCGCGGTTTGATGAACCCATTTTTTAACAAAGCACAAGATTTTATCAAAGCAGGCCGATTTTTTAAAAATTTTGCACATCTCCACAATTTACCGTTCTGAACAACTTTTTCAAGTAACATTTTGCTGTATTTTCAGTAGAAAAGGCACATTAACTGAAACAATAACAGTTTTCAGTCGGTGCACTGAATATTTCAAACAAGATTTCGAAAACAGTTACTCCCAAGTCCCAACGACTTCAATAAGGTATACCTTCTTCAGATATAACAGGTAGGAGTATCGATTGTTTCAATAGTCAGATGGATACATTATGATGCAAAAAAGTTCTGTCATTTAAAAGAAACATGATGTGCCAGAAGTGACGCCCTCTACTAGTGACATCATTATAAATGCTAAAAACAATTTAACCCCATTTTCTAAGATGGCGGCCAAACCTCGAGGGTTGTGACCCCACAAACTTCAAGTTAAGCTTTTTTTGACCCCCCCCCTCACATCCAAACAATAAAATTGCGTCCTCTGAAAAATGCAACCCCAAATGTAACTTTTCAATGGACTAATACAAAATTAATTTAATCTATTAGTTAAACATTGCATCGCATGTAATGTGAAAAATATTGTTTGACTAATTTAACTACGTTCGAAGATAATTAATGTTATCTATATTATTAGAGTAATAATTCTTCAATTTGAAATATGTGTTTAATATTTCTAATATAAAGAATGAAACCGCTAAATAAATATACATACTTGATAAGAACTACAAACATAAGCAAATTACATATTTGTTTATAATTTACAATCGAATTAACAAATTTGATGATAATGGTCTACTCGTTCTTTATTATTTTGATATTAAACTCTTTGAAGAAAATAAAGTAAACTTTGTAAAAGTAAATTCAAAATCCGGAAAAATGTTGATACAATAAATGATGACGGGAGAGTAGACACTTCCTTTTTAAAAGCGGTATTCCAAGAAGTTTCACAAAGAAAATTTAATAACGACACATCTAATAGGCAGTTAAGTCAGTCGTGCATTTCTGTGGTTAAAATTATTATTTATGCACAGAGATCGTAAAACAAACAATTTGTTTAAAAATTATCGACTGAATAATCGCGGAAGTTCTAACCTTAACAGTGACGTAAGGTACACGGTCACTTCAGTGCACTTCAGTAGATACAAGAGCACGATCTTGGGCCGCTCACTTTTCACATTTATGTACAGGATGAGCCACAATTAACCTCTCAGTTTTAAAGAGACAGTCTTATAAGATAAAATACAGTGCTTTCGAAAAGTAACGAATAAATTCATTAGTTTTGAAATTGAGAAGTTTTTGAAAAAATCCCCTGGCACGTCAATTTTGTTTTTAAAGAAGGCACTTTTTGACATACGACCCACATTTGTGACGTCATCGTTGTTCGAGATATGACGTCATCGACCATTTTTTTAAATGGCAACCCCCAATTTTGACCATGCCATTTGAAAGAGCGTGTCATTCTACATACATACATCATGAAAAATTATGGTGTTACATAACAAAAATTTAAAGAAAATGATGTTTGAAGATTTTAAAATTTAATTTTCACAATACTGTGCACTTCCCCATTACGAAACACCTGTCCGTGCTTATTTAGATGCTGTCTGAAGTTTGACTATTTAAACTTGCCACCCTGTATGTAACCTAATCTTTAAATAGGTATTTAAAATAAAAATTAGTTCCAAAATTGTAGATCGCTACTAAAATTAGCATTATTCTATTATTCTAAGTCGTCAATGTATTTGTTACATATTACTAATGTACTGATGTAATTTGACCAGTGTCTCAATCAATCTATTGGATAAAAACTGGTAAACATGAAATAGCTTTTATTCTTTTACCCCATAGTATACAGGGTTATATTTTTCTTCGCAAAACGATCCATTTTCTTGTATAATACAAAACAAAATAAATTAAGACCAAAAAGTGTCACAACCTTGGTAGCATTCTCAAGGACAGAGAGAATAGCGTGTAATCTCTGGTGTTTTGCTTGGCACGCTTTAATTGACCCAAAAACCTACCAAAAAGAGAGCTTTCCATCTCCTGCAATACGTAAACAACACTCTGTACCCTCATATTTATATATTACTACGAATATTCAGTTTTTGTCATTTTAAGTTACATGTAGCATATGTAGATCACACACATTTTAATTTGGTAGGTAATTCTTTATATTCAGGCTTAGAACTTATCCAAAAAAAATTTAATGTACAGGGTACTCTTACAAATAAAATTTTGTAAAAAAAATAAAAAGGGGAGTTCGAAAACGCACGGAAATTATACAGGGTGGGTTGTAAATTTCTACCTTAACTTCGAGCCAAATTCAAAATTTCAAATAATTTTGACATACATTGTACAAGGCGCCTCTCTGAACCTTTATAGTTCATAAATTTGTTGCTACCCTCTGCACCTTATTTTCTGAGAGCAACATTATTTTTTCCATCGCTTTTACATCAAAAAGGTATACATTCTTAATGTATATTTATCCTCGAACTACCTTTTTGTCCACAGTAACATAAAGTCACTAAATAAACAGTAAACTTCCAATTTCTGAAACCGCACTCATTGTTATTCAAAGGAAAGTATAAGCGAGGATAGCCAGTATGAGTCAGCCAAAAAACCATTCACCTCGATGTCTTCCGCAGCGCCTGATCCGGTATATCAACCAGCCTCTTTCGAATGGTTCTAAGAAACTTGTATACACTTTGTTTGTTGGAACACTTAATACTGATATGAAATACAAACACATGAATGAGTACGCGTATCATACTTGCTATTGTGATCTTGAACTTGAAGGCAATGAACTTTTTTTCATTCAGTGCACGATGCTGAGACTGAATGAAACCTAAAGGTACATACATGAGTACTTTGTTACAAACTAAGTTCCGTTGTGTTAACATGTTAAGAGAAATATTTTACCTTTCAAATTTGATGACCCGAAAAGCGTTAGTAAATTTCTAAGAATATTTTGATATTCTTGTCACGTAAAAAAGTAGTTAGTCTGACAGCGTTGATGCACCTACTCAGACAAATGAAAATAAATATTTTTAACAAACAATCACTTCTAATCGGAAATAAAGTCTGAGTAAACAAATATTTGACCCAAAAATATCTATGTACAATTGTTTACAATAATAAGGCACTCTATAAAATCAATTTTGCAATTTATTTTGAACTGCTGACGTATTTGTAATGAAATCTACTCAAATCAACTTTTAACATTAGTTCTCAGTTGTTTCACATACCGATAAAAATTTAATGAAGTTTCTACCCAGAACTTCCAGAAGTTCAAATACTGTTTTAAGGAGTATTATTATTATTGTAAAAGCATGTACGTACTAAGCGCAGAGGTTTTATTTGACATATTCACAAACATTTCTTTTAATTATAAAAATGTATATCATATGTATTTGCCATTTTGGCAATATGCAGTGATTCAAAACTTATTAAAAAAATAATGTACAGGGGACTTTACACATACAGTTTTGTAAAAAATATCAAAAAGGACAGTTCGAAAATTATTTAAAAATACATTTCTGCACGACACTGAAAACTGGTCCATTGTAAACCCTGACCTTGCCCAAGCCAAAACATGTCGCGACCGGCACGGTGGCAAAGTGTAACAAAAAATTAACGAACAAAAAATTTAAAGAATTTCCCAAGAAATGAAATAAAAAAACACTTATTTTATATCAGCAAATTCAATTGTCTTTGCCGCTGCTGTTATTAATTAATAAAATTAATTTGTGGTTTTAATTAATAAAATAATTTGGTATTTGATATTACAACAACTGTTCAAAATGTTGTCTATCGATTTGTAAGCACATTTGGTTCCGTCTTACAAACTAGTCTGGTTCTTGTCTCTTTTTGTACTCGTACGTTATTCGCAGCAGCTATGATACGTTTTAAGTCAGGAGATCGCGGCGACCACGGTACCTGTCTTCCTTGTCCATAATCCATCGCCCATATAAGGAAAAACAATTTGTCTTATTTTATCATTAATCATGACGATATCCATCAACTAGTGTAAGCTATAATTTACACTTAAAAACTAATGTAGACACTATCGCAAAAATGTTAATACTAAAAACGCGGACAGAAAGCGTTCCGATGACGCTAGAGACTACAGAAGACCAGCGCTGTAAAGGTTGAAAACAAGTTAAATAATTATTTTCTTGGCGTATCTATTTGCAACTTTTTTAGATAAGTTGTAAATTACCCTTTATATTGGGATCTCAGAAACTGAGATAAAGAACCAATTACATAAAAAAGGTTGAGGTCCTTGGTTGTTATAAACTCAGTAACTTAAAAATACATACAGTGTGTTTCCTAACTCGACAGCCAAAATTAAATTTCATACGTAAAATCGAATTTTAAACATAAAACAAAGAGTAACTTTTTTTCAAATTGGGCTTCGTTTAGGAGATATTTAAAAAAATGTTAAACCAGGCAGCTATGAAAATAAAAGTTTGTTTATTACTTGACAGCTTGTCTTCAAGTAATTATTTTTGTATAACGTTGAGTGACTGTTATGACTTTTATGTTAATGTTTCTTTTATAATGCAGTTTAGTAACAAAGAACTTGCTACTAGAGCTGCGTGTCGGGAATATAGTATAAGGTATCCAAATAGACGGCAACCTTACCGTACAGTTTTTTCGAAGGCTTCGTGAGTTTGGAATTAATGAACGGCGTAGTGGAGGTCCACATCAACAGCACACTGCTGTACAAGAAATTGCCATTATTGATGCAGTACTTGATGATCCAACGGCCAGTACTAGAAGCATTTCCACACAATTACAATTGCGGCACAAATTTTTTGGAAAACTCTTAATCGAGAAATGTTATATCCATATCAATATCAAAAAGTCCATCACTTGCATCCAGGGACGAGGTACAGCGGTGAGCATTTTGTCATTGGCTACTTGAACAGAATGAACAAAATCCTTTATTAGAGAAACACTTTGGACAAATGAATCAATGTTTACGAATGGAAATAACAATACTCATAACGAGCATACATGTCTTTACAAAATCCACACGCAGTTAGAATTAGAGGTTTCCAACAAAGATTTACTTTATAGATATACTTTAATAAAATATTTTTATAACTCGTAATCAAAAATAATCACATTTAAATAAAGGATTGTGGAAAATTAAGACTTTTCTTTAACAAATTCTGACAATGAATCCACTTTTATTAATTACTCAATTATTTTTATAACTGAATATCTCCTAAACGAAGCCCGATATGAAAAAGTTACTCTTTATTTTATGTTTAAAATTCGATTTTACATATGACATTTCAATTTGGCTGTCCAGGAAACACCCTGTATATGCTGCGTTTCCAAAACCTGCTATAATCTTTTATCTTTATGAATTTTACAAATAATTTAAGTGTGAATTAAAATTTTCTTTCAACATTTCGATTTCAATAAATCATCAACATTCTTATTCCTTATCGGCCCCATATGAATTGTATGTCCGAACAATAGTATCGTAAAAAGTCAATAACGCACTGAAAAACATAATAATATCTCTACCCCTCATTCTAATCACAGTGATTAGCCCAGAAGTCGGAGACTTGTGCGGAAGAGGGGCGGCATATTATTATTAAGCAGGCCGCATTTGCGCCCAGGAACGACTTACGTTGGTAGGCCCTAACCACTATTCAGTGCAGGAATGAGGAAAACCTGGAAAACCTCATTAATTAGGGGGGTAGTCAAATATCAACCGGTATCAATCTCTCACATTGACCCAAGCCAACATTATTCCACCCTACCATACCCACAGAGAGGGTGCCAATCCTCTCCATGAATATAGCTTATATACGGTCTACCGGCAGCTGGGCTCGAACCAACTCCGTCTAGTCACCTCCATTCAAGTACTAACGCCTTAAACCGCGCGACCACTGACCGAAGACATAAGAAGAAAAAAGTTGATAAGGATTTTTCGGAAATGAAACTGCAAAAAATGCAGTAGTATTCACTTTACACTTCTACACAACGAAAATCTGCGAAATAAAAAATATTTTTTTTTAAAAAAAAGGTAACAGATTAGTTGAAAACTCTCACTGAACTGTTTCTCTATTTCTTATTAGTTTCTGGGATACCAGTGCATGATCACCAAAGTGAACCCGTCCATTTTTTTCCGTGCCATTGTCAAATATTCTAATCCTCGCTCTAATCTATTCCCATTTCTCAAAACACACAATACCTGGAAGTGTCGACACTGTGAGGAGAAAGTTCTGAAATTATTATGACAGTGTTGATGGCCTATGATAATGATGAGAAAGAAGAGAAAATATCAAATTATTACATCTCGCAATGGCATATAAGTGGAAGAGGAGGAGAACAGTAAAATATAAAAGAATACCCTTGAACTACTGGGTCATGCATAGGGCTGTGCACCTAAAATTTTCTTCCACGTGCCCATTGTTCTTCTCTTTGGTAGAAGTAATAGTTACTTTCTAAATTAAGGTATTGCGCAACGGCCAACAAGTATTGAATAATATGTATTCGGTTTGTTCATATAGTGATGTTAACGTATTCATCTACGAACGGTACTTCTTACAAAAATGTTAAGGTGAACCTGATAATGATTTTACGAGTTATGATAACGTTTGAAAATAAAAATTCGCATTCGCTTCACAAAAACGTTAACACCTACCATAAGTGATCGGATTTCAATATTCGGGATCGTCTGGCTAAAGATTACAGTAGCTCAGCGATATAGAGGTTGAAAATACAACTTCAATAATTTTTTTACTCGGGAACTACAAGGATTTTCACCCTGTATAAATTAAATCGATATCTAGATATAATTGTATTAGAAAAAGTATTGGTACAGGACGTATTATTGTGTAATAACTTATCAAAAAAATTCCTTAAATATAAAAACCTACATTAGTAAAAAACGTAAATAATTAGTTTTAAAAAAAATCTTGGTTACCTGTATCTATTATGAATATACAAAATCATGTTAATTTTATTTATGTTTATTTCTACATAGGCACATACATTTATTAGGAAACAAAGTAGATATATATTTAAAATCTTCAAGGGGGCGACGTGCATTGGTCTAGCAGTCCCCACTACTACGATAATCAGTTCCGTATCACCAACGCCAATTCGCCATTGCAAATCTACTCGGTCAACTGATGCCAGTGTTATCAGAGGTCACGCATTCCGAGGAAATCTCATGCTCTCATATTTTGATTACAAAATCTCAAGCTTTTTAATAGACACAAGAAGAAATAATAAAATTATTAAAATTACTCTTTGAAATCTACCAAAACAAAGACCTAACGAGAAATAAAGGTAAAATCGAGGGCAAAATTGAATAGATAGAGGTAGGTATCTACAATATTTGGGTACTTGAAATGTCCTTTATTGTAAACTGCTCTCTTAATAATTAGCAATGAATACATAAACGGGTATGACAGTCTACGGATATGCGGTGTGTGTGCTGTATTCACGCTATATTGCAGTGATTCTTAACTCTATTCCGTAAGGGTACCTACATTTTCTGGAAACAACAGATTTTACGACCCGTGAGTCACCCTGCGTCACGTCAACTGCGCCTCAACGTTCGCCCGGCCTAACAATAAAATAAATTAGAAAGGTTACGTGGTTAATAACTTTTAAGTAAGTACCTGTAACTACCTACTTACAATGTACTATTATGATAAAATAGCAGAACGTAATGCTTTTTAATGAAATAAAAATGGCATTACAAATGTAATTAAAAATTAAGCTGTGTCAAGAGGTGTTTTTTGATAAATTAAGCTATCTCATGCTTTTTTCTCCAAATCTCATGCTTCTTTGAAATTATTCTCATGCACTGAATTTTTCCCACCTGGCAACACTGCTTGATGCCAACACGCTGTGGTCGAAGTATGCGTGTAGCATGACACAAATACACGCAAGCGGCAAAATACAATTCACCATCAAGATCCTCACTTTCCAAATCTGTATAAGATATGTTCCAACAACCGTCGAGAACTGGTTCAGAACCGTGAAAAATGTTTGACCAACACCGTCTTACGTCGAATTCGCCGAGAGTACTGAACTGACTGACTAATTATGGACGGTTTGGAAACGATTCTTGCTGTGTTGGAACAATTCCATAGTTTTCGCTCAGTAACTCCTTAACGGATAATGATAAAAATATGTGTTTTTTTTAATTGACTATAAATATTATTTTACGTCGACGCTGTGTTTTGAAATTTTGAAAAAATGTAAAATTATTTTTTTTTTAAATGACCAGACGAAATCAGCGAGCAAAAGCAAACGAAAGCAAATATTTCTCAAAACACTAACCATAATATATTCACTATTGATCGAGGTATTCTGTACTCATACAAAGTAAAAATAGTTGTTCGTGTTTGGTGATAAACAACGACAGCAGAAGGTGGTGAACATAACACGTTTTAAGAAATCAACGTTTTCATGGTGCAATAGTTTAGAGATATATTCTGGAAAATGAATTTTGCGATTTCTTTTCAATTGCTGACGTATTCGTAATGAAAACTACTTTCAACTTTTAACATTAATTCTTAGTTGTTTCAGTCACCAATAGAGATTTAATGAAATTTCTACTCAGAACTTAGAAGAACTCAGAAGTTTAAAAACCATTTTGAGAGAGTGTCATTATTATTGCAAAATCATGTACATGCAAGCAGAAGATTCAGACAAATGTATCTGTCCACACTACATGAACATTAGTGGAAAATATGTTTTTGCTCGCTTATTTGGTCTGGACTTCTGAACGCAGCTTTAAATATATAATAACTAGAAAATAGTGTGCGATGAAAGTAAAGGAATCATTATTTCGTTATTGGTCATGGCCAGATTCATTGTCACGATTCAAATGCTTAATTTTCATTGCACCGCCGCCTGAGTTCACTATTATTTCACTTCGCTGATTGTTGGTTTTCACTTCGAGCTTCGCCTGTAATGAGTAATAATTACAAGTAATGAGATGTAAAAGAAAACCGGCCTTCACGAGAAATGAGAAATGCGGCAGTCACTACATTGTTTAAGATGAATTTAGTATTGTCGAGGTCAATGCGGACTCTAGAATTGTCGCATTTTTTTAACCATATACAGTGAAGGAAAAACTCCACATGTTGGGAAATAACTAGTGTCATTTGTAGCGTATATTGTACAGGGTGATACAGGATAAACTATAGTTTGTGACATGCCTTTAGTGAAACTTTTTTGGGATGCAAGCGAGCTGAACTGAATATTATGAATAATTCAAGATAAACTATAGAGTTATATCGAGAAAAGTATCCAGCGTGCCTCATTCCTGATCATAGAACCTTTACAAGATTCGAGACGATCTAGCGACGAAATGAAGTTGCCTTTTCTGTTCGGAAGAATCAAATAATTGAGCGAAGGGTAAGAAACAATGTTAATACAGCTGGGCTGTTACAGTATTTTGAACAAAATCCACGAAATTCTATATGGCAGGCTAGCCAGGAATTGAATTTGGATAAAACAACCGTTCAGCCGAAAGACCAATGGCACCAGGACTATAACATTCACAATTTAAAGTATTTGCCTGAGATTCACATTGAAAACAGACTTAATTTTATAGCTCAAATTGTAGTAAATTACAGAAACTGTTGATCAGAACCTTTTTGGCACGTTCTTTGGAACGGCGAAAGTCGGTTTGTCAGTAATGGTTTGCCAAACAGGCGGAACGAACGCTGCAGGTCCATTGAAAATCCCCACATTGTAAATCCAGTCCAAAACCAAGGCTATCTTGGAGTAAATGTATGGTTAATTAGGTCTTATCTTTATGAACATACCACAGAATAAAGGAACTACCAGAAGCGAAGGAGAGAGCTGCCGCCAAAACACAATTTTAGTGCGCATGTGCGGCGCCGCCATTTTACAAGTTGTTTATTAATCAACCTCGCTTTGCTTTCTTGTTTATGTGTGTCGCTGTGTCGGTTTGGTGTGTTTTGGAAAGTGATAGATTCTTTTAATTTATAGTTATGTAAAATAGGTATTGTATAAATATATATTTCATGAACCATATTTGTGTTTTCTTCGTTATTATTCTGTAAACATTGAAAAATAAATTACTTTTATTCAAAATTAAAACTTTAGGTGTCTTGAAACTAGTTTCAAAATAACTCCCATAATATTGATCTCAATTGAGTCTTACACCAGTGCTCTTAGAATCTAGTGTCCAGGGTGCCCTAAATCATATTTTTTGACACAAGTAAACTAAGGTTTAAAACGTAAAGTGAACAAAATAAATGGGGGAAAATTATTTTTTTAAATTTATGTACACTTTGTTTCTGAAAATAATTAAGAATAACTTTGTAAATTTGGAACTAGGAAAGAGCAAAAGATGTAAGAGAAGTCGGATGATTGCTGTGTGCTTTGCAGAATGATTATGAGTTGACCTGTATCTAGCGTGGCCCACCAAGTAGGTACTCATACCTGAAATCTATACTTGAAATGAAAATAGCTTCCATAATTGAAATAAAGGAAATATTAGTGACTATACTATTTAAAACATCTATTGCAGTATCAAATTTTCTGTATGGCAAATGTATCTGAAAAAGCTCTCCCACGTTAAATAAAATATATAATTTTCACAACAATAAAACTATAAACAGGAATAAATGCAATTTATACATGTATTTTATATTTTTTAATAATTTTATACATAGTAGGTATTTTATACTGCTTAAAGCTTCAATATGACTAAATAAATATAGTGTCAACTTGTTTCTTAGTGTAGACTGTAGATATTATATACAACTTTCTCTCAGTGTAGTAAGTAGTAGATACGTCAAATTTCAAATTCAAGGTTAAATTTTTGTGACCATCCAAGATCAAAGGCGCCGCCTTAGCTTTCGCTTCTGGTAGTTCCTTTATTCTGTGAACATACATTGAACAGCGTGAGTTATTTAAATTTCCTATAAGAAGAGCTTCCTGCACATTTGGAGAATGTGCCTTTGAAGCTAAGGAGAAACCTATGGTGTGCAGCAATATTTAGATAAGAGTTTCCCAGGAAAATGGATTGGGATTAATGGACCTATTCAGTGGTCCGGAAAGACACCAGATCTAACACCCCTCAGTTTTTTATGGGGTGTTTTAAAAAATAAGGTTTACAAAACACCTTTGTGAGATATTAATTAGTTGAAAGAAAAAATCAGAAATGCTTGTAATGAGTTCAACGGCGAAATGTTAATAAACACAGCCCACAAAGAAGTCAGGCGAAGATTGCATATATATTTTTAAATGAGTGGAGATCATATAGAGAATAGATTGTAATATACAGATTTGGAAAGTGAGGATCTTGATGGTGAATTGTATTTTGCCGCTTGCGTGTATTTGTGTCATGCTACACGCATACTTCGACCACAGCGTGTTTGCATCAAGCAGTGTTGCCAGGTGGGAAAAATTCAGTGCATGAGAATAATATCAAAATAGCATGAGGTTTGGAGAAAAAAGCATGAGATGGCTTAATTTATCAAAAAAACCTCTTGACACAGCTTAATTTTTAATTACTTTTATAATGCCATTTTTATTTCATTAAAAAGCATTATGTTCTGCTATTTTATCATAATATTACATTGTAAGTAGGTAGTTACAGGTACTTACTTAAAAGTTATTAACCACGTAACCTTTCTAATTTATTTTATTGTTAGGCCGGGCGAACGTTGAGGCGCAGTTGACGTGACGCAGGATGACTCACGGGTCGTAAAATCTGTTGTTTCCAGAAAATGTAGGTACCCTTACGGAATAGAGTTAAGAATCACTGCAATACAGCGTGAATACAGCACACACACCGCATATCCGTAGACTGTCATACCCGTTTATGTATTCATTGCTAATTATTAAGAGAGCAATCTACAATAAAGGACATTTCAAGTACCCAAATATTGTAGATAACTACCTCTATCTATTCAATTTTGCCCTCGATTTTGCCTTTATTTCTCGTTAGGTCTTTGTTTTGGTAGATTTAAAAGAGTAATTTTAATAATTTTATTATTTCTTTTTGTGTCTATTAAAAAACATGAGATTTCCTCGGAATGCATGAGATCTCATGCAAAAGCATGAGACCTGACAACACTGGCATCAGTTGACCGGACAGTTAGATATGCAATGGCGAATTGGCGTTGGCGATACGGAACCGATTACCGTAGTAGTGGGGAATGCTAGACCAATGCACGTCGCCGCCCCTCTTGAAGTTCGTACCTTCCCTGGAATGAAGCGGCAATTTCTACTTTCTCTGTAAAGATCCGTAATTTCCGAATCTGTATATGTAGTATGAGGGCGTTTGCCTCATTTTTTAAGTTTAGCTACTGTTATCATCACGTTTTGTTTTGACTGTATTAAAGAATTATCGACTTTAATCCTTTAATTTATTCTTTATGACATTTATGCACTTTAAACAACAAACATTTAATTATTTTCCAACGACTACTTGATCCTTCCACCGCTAATGTGATTTTTAGGTGGTATTTCTTTTGAGACTCTTTAGAACGGTACTGCTTATAACTTTTAAACGAGAAGTAATACAGAAAAAATTCTGTAATAAAAGTTTTTTAGAAAAATGAGAGCTTTTTAACAGGAAAAAATGTGGGTATGTTTCTGGAAAAAATATAATTGATGACGTCATTAGTCGTTTCTGTCAAATCGCAAAGATAATACTTTCAATTGAAAATGGAGTTTACCTCATCACATTTAATATCACGTGTCCCCAATTTTATTTAAATATTTTGTATGAAGAAAGATAAACAAATTCATGGTTTTAGATATACGTATTCAACTGCCAAGTGGTGGAGTCATTTATTATCAAGAAGCTTTTATACTGTCACATAAATATGGTACTAACACAAGTTGATGCTAATATATAGCACAGATACAGTAATGTGCTTTGAAACTGAAATCGATGTAAGACGTGCGTGTATGAGACTTGCGTACAAATCCCCTTAAAAGTTATGATACCTATGCTCGGTGTAAACTAAGCTTTAGGTGAATTTTACTATCGCGTAAATTGTTCACGCCTTTATACCTGATTTTTCTCTTGTCAAAAAGCCATGTTTTATCTTACGGTGACACATACTAAGCCAGGTAGGTTTATCATATATTTTATTTACTTATTTCATACCATAAGACCTGGTGATCTCTACCAACGAGTTCACAGCCTCGAAAGGTTATAATCAGGTTTTCAGATATTTATTATTTTGCTTTTTTGTTGTATCCCTGGTACCAGCGAACCATCTTAAGGTCAAAATACGACAATTTATGCTAATTTACCTACAGTGTCTTCAAATTTGACCTGGAACATCTCTGTAATATTTGCCTGAATTGTGCGATTTGCGTAGGAACCTCCTAGATGTACTTAGCAAACATATTACGCCTACTATATTTAAAGTCAATGGCGTGCTATGATGTTTTTTGTAATTTATTTTTATAAAAATCATAGCGATTTTTTATCGCAAATCTGACAATGTAGCATTGCTCCAAATCCCTTAAAACCCTAAATTTTACAAAATTATCTTCACTAAACTTCTGCAAAACATTGAAGTTGCTGAAATAGAACAACATTCTTTGGTTCGGTCATGTGGCTATGAAAAAACAAAAAAAAAGCTATTGACAGACGTTAATAGTAATATATTCAGAATTTCAAACATTTTTTCCTCTTATAAGTAGGGATAGATTTTCTTATCCAGCGAATAAAATTGTTTGTAAGAAATTCAGATATATACCAACCACTTTAAAGGGAGACTATATTTTCTTACCACCAATTTTGAACAATGGCTCAACGCTTTTCCATTTTTTAACCTATTACTCAATTTTTTTCAAAAATGTGCGCTCTAACAATGCAATTTTGCATATAGGTAAATTATCATACATACCGTTGTATTTTAACCTTAAGTGCGCCAAATTCTTGAAATAGTGTTTTCTACAAATTCAAATAATTTTAGATATTTAAAAACTGAATAGTATAGAGCTTAGCAAATATCAGGAATGTTATCTCATGCCACCTGCGAATATTCATAACTATGTAAGTTTATGTTATAACAATATTTACATCTACAGTTAAATTTGAAAAAATGCGTATTCGAAATATTTCTGTACCTAAAAATTTGTTGGTTAGACCACTTTCTGTCGTTACATATTCCTTGTACTTCGGTATCTTTGAATATTCGCAGATGGCATGAGATAACATTTCTGTTATTTTGTATAATAGTCGCGTCAAATTAGCATGAAAAATGTGAAAATAGTCAACTTTTTGCAGAGAAGTCCGATTGAGATGCGGTTTTCTGCAAAATGTTCAGGGAATTATTTATAACAAAAGGTACATCTAACCTCTGTACGCTCGCGACTTTTTAATTGTTTATTTAACAAATGACCCATTTTTGTTGAACATATAGCAAATGTCACACACGATTCAACGAAAATGTCTGGAAAATGTTCTCTCGGGGGTTGTCGAGGTCCCTCTTTATCACTTTGGTGCTAGCTTTATTATTTATTGCTAAATTGTTGCAACCTGGCTAATTAACAAATTAATAACTCTACTCCCGGAATCACTAGAGAACTGGATTTTTTCTGGCTTACATATTAAGGCAAACCATCGGCACAAGATTTTTGCAAATATAATTGTTTATTGTTCGATTGTTGCAACCTCGCTAACTAACAAATTAATAACTGTTCTCCCGGAATCGTTAGGAAATCAGTTTTTTGGCAATAATTCTGGAATCAATAACTTTGTAGTAATGGTTCTTCTCATAATCCTACAGTTATTGCAAAAAAATGTTTTTCTAGAGATTTCGGGCGTCAACTTATTAATTTGTTAATTAGCCAGGTTGCAACAATTGGAAAATAAACAATGACGTGCAACAACCTTGTGCCGATAGTTCTCCCCATGATCCCAGAGGTATTGCAAAAAAAAAACTGGGTTTCCAACGATTCCGGGAGTAGAGTTATTAATTTGTTAATTAGCGAAGTTGCAACAATCGAACAATAAACAATTATGTTTGCAAAACTCTTGTGCCGATGGATCGCCTTAAAAAGCCAGAAATCCCGGAAAAAATCCGGTTCTCAAGTGATTCCGGGAGTAGAGTTATTAATTTGTTAATTAGCCAGGTTGCAACAATTGGAAAATAAACAATGACGTGCAACAACCTTGTGCCGATGGTTCTCCCCATGAACCCAGAGTTATTGCAAAAAAATCTGGTTCTCTAACGATTCCGGGAGTAGAGTTATTAATTTGTTAATTAGCGAGGTTGCAACAATTGAACAATAAACAATTATATTTGCAAAAATCTTGTGCCGATGGTTTGCCTTAAAAAGCCAGAAATCCCGGAAAAAATCCGGTTCTCTAGTGATTCCGGGAGTAGAGTTATTAATTTGTTAATTAGCCAGGTTGCAATTTAGCAATAAATAATAAAGCTAACACCAAAGTTATAAAGAGGGATCTCGACAACCCCCGAGAGAACATTTTCCAGACATTTTCGTTGAATCGTGTGTGACATTTGCCATATGTTCAACAAAAATGGGTCATTTGTTAAATAAACAATTAAAAAGTTGCGAGCGTACAGAGGTTAGATGTACCTTTTGTTATAAATAATTCCCTAAACATTTTGCAGAAAACCGCATCTCAATCGGACTTCTCCGCAAAAAGTTGTAAGTGAAATGCTAATTTGACGCGACTATAAGCAGAAAATAAAATTTCAAGAATACGACGCCTTTAAATCTTACGGTAAGCGGTCGATCCAAAGGGATATAGGTTTCGCTCAGTAACTCCTCAACGAAAAATGATAAAAATATGCGGTTTTTTTTAATAGACTACAAATATTATTTTACGTCGACGCTGTGTTTTGAAATTTTGAAAATATGCAAAATTCATTTAAAAAAAATTAATTTTACACTTTTTCAAAATTTCAAAACACAGCGTCGACGTAAAATAATATTTATAGTCTATTAAAAAACCCGCATATTTTTATCATTATCCGTTAAGGAGTTACTGAGCGAAAACTATGGGTTTGTTCAAACACAGCAAGAATCGATTCCGAACCGTCCAGAATTAGTCAGTCAGTTCAGTTGTTAATGTACTCTCGGCGAATGCGACGTAAGACGGTGTTGGTCAAACATTTCTCACGGTTCTGAACCAGTTCTCGACGGTTGTTGGAACAGACCTTATATACCGTTTGATAGAGCGCTCAGCGTAAGCCTTAAGAGATGTCTCGATTCAAGAGGATGTTTCGCTGCATTGCATTTCAGAGATAACCTGTATTAAATATCAAAAGTGGCATAATGATTGTGTTACTCAACATGTGTTACTCATTATATTTACAGCCTATTTCAAAACACCTTTAATTATTCAAATCCGAAAAACAATTGTGAAAATTTAAGGCTGTATCTTCTAATCACTTTGTATGTATCACAACGCAGTGTTGCTAATGGCTGAAAACAATTATTTCCTATTAAGTCAGTAGTAGTATGAGGAAATTTATCATTTGATTTGCACATTCTATTGACCTTTATGTAGGAACTTAGACTATTGTAGCATTGACTAATTTGATATGGGTGTAATGGCCATTGTGATGTAGCTGTAATAATAGTATTATTACAGCTATAGACAGCTACAGATTATATTGAAAATACAAAAACAACATTTTTACAATACAGGGTATTCCGCGTAGGAGTCGATACAGGTGCATGTAGGGGGTCCCAAAATATTGCAATTTAACCAAACATACCTATATGCACACAGTTGCACACAGGCAGAGTTACAGGCCTTCAAAGAGGGGCCAAATATTTCGAAAACAAAATAATATCTCTGAATTACTGTAACTTGGAATTACCAAATTTAGTACATGATTTAGAATTATTATTGGTCTTCTTTGACTAACAGTTAGTAATAAAGCTATTTTATTTCTGCTGCTGTTTGTTGGAAGATTTACATTCAGCGAACAAGTTGACATGTTGCTTGTGTTAGGCTTCTGTGAAGGGAACTGTAGTGTCACGGATTTCCCAATCCGTCTTTTCTTACTTCCAGAAAAACAATCCGTTAATAAATTACTTCTTATTAACTACTGAACACTACTAATTACAGGTCAACTAAACACTTATTTAATTAATCGCTATCTAAATCACTTTGATATCTCCAACTAAACACTTTAATTCAGACTGTAATACAAGACTTATACAAGACTAACTAACTCGGCCGTTTATTCTTCTTTTATAGACCCAACGAATATTCCAGGTATATTCCAGTATCTCTAGATCCATTTTCTAGTACGACTGGAATGCTTCTCGGCGATTCTCGATTTTTCCAGGCCCATCTCGATCAGCGGCATTCTGTTTGTTTAACAGAATCGTGTAGGGGCGATCGGGGCAATCTTAGGCAATTCGCGGTGCCACAGTCGTCGGTTTGGGAGTGAGTGGGGCAAATTCCGTGACACTGCCCTCCTTAGGACCGATCGTCCCGATCGGATACACCTCTATACGGGGACAGACGCTCCAGATGGACGACCTTCATTTTACTCCTGGGAGTCCTTTGTATCCGGTAGACGACGTCATTGATTCTTTTAATGACGGTATAGAGGCCCTCCCAACGGTTCTGTAGTTTAGGCGATTTTCCTTTCTTCCGCGTGGGGTTGTACAGCCACACCAGGTCGCCTTGTTGGAATCCGACTGTATTGGCCCGGACGTCGTATCGAGTCTTCATGCGATCGCTCTCTAATCGCATTCGAGATCTGACTTGATCGTGTACGGCTGCTAGTCTTCGTTCTAGGTCATGGGTATAAGTGTCTGGCTCTGTGGGCTGTTCCGCAGGACGACCAAATACCAAATCTGCTGGAAGGCGAAGCTCTCTTCCAAAGATGATCCTTGCGGGAGTCTTCCCAGTCGTTTCATGGACAGCTGAGCGGTAAGCTAACAGGAAGAGTGGAATGAGCTTGTCCCAGTCTGTCTGGTTCTCGTTCACAAACATCCTCAGATTGGTTTCTAGTGTGGCGTTGAAGCGTTCCACCATACCATCTGACTGGGGAGTGGGGTGGTCCTGGTTTTTCGGATTCCCATAAGCTCGCAGACCTTTCGGAACACACCTGATTCGAAATTTCTGCCCTGATCTGAATGTAGTTCCATGGGCACACCAAATCTGCAGAACAGGTTGTTGACTAGCGCTTCTGCTACGGTTGTGGTCTCTTGATTGGGAAGGGTATACTTCCGGCCATTTGCTGAAGTAGTCCATGGCCACTAGTAGATATCGGTTCCCACTTTGGGTTTTCGGAAAGGGGCCAGCGATATCAATGGCAATCCTCTCAAACGGTGCTCCTACGATGTACTGGCGCATTTTGCCTCTGGAACGGGTCTTCGGTCCCTTGCTGGCTGCACATACGTCACATTTTCGGCACCAATCTTCTACATCCGTCCTACAGCTCAACCAGTAGAAACGCTCCCTAATCTTCTGTAGAGTCCTATTGATACCGAAATGTCCACCCCCAGTACCTCCATGTACTTCCTGCAGCACTTCCTTGACCCGGGTCCTCGGGAGTAGTACTTGTTTCTTGACCTCCGTTCCGTCATTGTTCTCCCATGCTCTTTTTAGGACACCGTCTTCCAACACCAAGGAATTCCATTGAGCCCAATAGCTCTTTAATGTTGGGCTTTTACTGCTGACTTCAGCCCATGAGGGTCGGTTGTTGGCTTCTTTCCAGTCTAGTAAGGGCTTGATGTCACAGTCAGCTTGCTGGTCTTCCCGAATCGCCGCTGAACTCCATCTGTCTTCAGGTTGGGCTGCTACCACCTTACAAGGAACTGATGAGATGTCCTCTTTCTTTTCAAGACTACTACAGTGTTTGCAGTTGACAGGACAGGGTCTCCTAGAAAGGGCATCTGCATTTCCATGTTTCCTGCCGGCTCGATGTTCAACAACAAAGTGATATTCTTGCAGCCGTTCCAGCCACCTGGCCATCTGTCCTTCCGGGTTCTTAAACTGCAACAGCCATTTAAGGGAAGCGTGATCTGTTCTTAGAAGGAATTCTTGGCCATACAGGTATTTATGAAAGTGTTCTAGGCTCTTGACGATGGCAAGTAATTCTTTCCGAGTCACACAATAGTTCTTTTCGGCTTTTGACAGAACTTTGCTGAAGTAGCCTACTACTCGCTCTTGGCCATCTTGTACTTGGGAAAGAACTCCGCCAACTCCAATGTTGCTTGCGTCCGTGTCCACTATAAATGGTTGTCCAGGTATTGGGTATGTCAAAATCGGGGTAGTGCAGAGAGCCTCTTTCAGCGTATCAAAGGCTTGCTGGCATCTCGGAGTCCATTCGAACGGGATGTTGTCTTCTGTCAGTTTATGGAGAGGCTTGGCAATGTCCGAGAATCCTTAGACGAATCGTCTGTAGTATGTGCATAGGCCGAGAAAACTTCGAACTTGATGTTTGTCTTTAGGAACCGGCCAGTTCTTTATGCACTCTGTCTTCCGGGTCTGTTTTCACACCGTTTGGAGTAATAATGTGGCCTAAGTATCTGACCTCCTTTTGGAACAGACTGCACTTCTTCGGGTTCAACTTCAGGTTCGCTGCTTTCAACTTCTTGAACACTTCGGACACGTTCTTCAGGTGCTCCTGGAAAGAGCGTCCCAGCACCACCACGTCGTCCAAGTAAATCAAGCAGGTCTCCCAATGCAGGCCATGAAGTACAGTTTCCATCAGTCGTTCAAAAGTGGCAGGGGCATTACATAGACCAAATGGCATTACATTGAACTGCCACAATCCATTTCCGGTAGTGAATGCTGTCTTTCCTTGTCTTCTGGGCTGACCTCGACTTGCCAATATCCACTCTTTAAATCCAAAGTGGAAAACCATTGCGCACCAGCCAAGGTGTCCAGAGTATCGTCAATCCTCGGTAATGGGTAACTGTCTTTCTTGGTGACGTCATTTAATTTTCTGTAGTCCACACAAAATCGGGTGGAGCCGTCTTTCTTCTTGACCAGAACTACAGGAGAAGCCCAAGGACTCTGAGATGGCTCTATGGTGCCTTGATTTTGCATCTCGATTAACATCTTGTTAACTTCTTCTCGCTTGGCTAGTGGAAGTCCTCGTGGTGGCTGCTTTATAGGAGATGATGAACCAGTATCGATTCGATGCTTCACAACATTGGTTCTCCCAAAGTCGCCTGGTTTAAGTGCAAACACATCTTCATTTTCACGTAGCAGCTCTTCCAGTTGTTCCACCTCCGTCTCTTTTAATCTCTGCTTGGCCCTATCCACGATGTCCCTTAGACATTCCGGTAGGCTGGTCTTATTTGGTTTCTTCTCCATTTCGTTGTTTTCTTTGAGTGTTCTGACCATGGTAACAGGTTCACAGACTCCTACTTCAGTTCCCTTTGTAATTTTCTGTGGAAAGGTTTTCAGGTTAACCACTCGTACTATTGTCGTTTTCTCTGGTTTAATCAGTGTGCGGCCGGTGACTATGGATTTATTGAATAAATCCGGATTACTGGGTTCCACCACTCCTACACTGCAAGACATTTCCCCATCCATTACAGTGGCAACCAATGTTTCGGTCTGACCAGGTAGTACCACATCTTCTTTAACAACGAGTCTCCTTACAGCGTTATTCTCAGTGGTGGTCGTTAGCACTACTTCCTCACCCATTATCCGTAGCGTACCAGCATTCAAATCTAAGTTCACCCCTTTGCTCGTAGTAAGTCTAGTCCGAGTATGACATTGTCCGATATATCTGCTACCAGGGCTCTGTGTTTGAACTTGACGTCTCCTAATTCTACTTCAAGCTCGCATTCCCCTTGACTGGCAGTTGTTGTCCATTGGCTGTTGTAAGGACATAACGTTTGGCAGGGTTCTTGATACGCCAATCACCAATAATATCCGGCCGTACGATAGTTCTTGTCGCTCCAGTGTCGATTACCATAGGGAACATACGACCAAAAATAATGCCTTCTACTAGCAAGGAGTCAGAGTCCTGGAGACGTGACAACGTAACTTCTTCTTGTGGGGCGTGGTACGAGGACGCAGCCGGCTTTTGCCCCGTCAAGCCGGCGTTTTCCTGTGCAGGTGCCGCTTGGGAGTCGCGCTTCTGCTGATCCGCGACTGGGGCCCTACACTGTCTTTTTAGATGTCCTGTCTGTCCACAGTTCCAGCATTTCAGAAGGCGATCTCTTCGACTATCAGATTGTTCTTTCTTTGATCCGGTAGTTGGGCTGAGTTTATCAATGACCTCCTTCAATGTTTTGATTATGTCTCCATTTCCCATATCGCTGTTATCACTGATGGCACGAAGTTTTAACATGTCTACCGGATGCCATCTTGGCTGCCTCGAATTCCAGTGCATGAGAAAGAGCGTCGTTCAGTGTTTTAGGTCTGGCGAGTCGTAGTGCCTGCTGGGTTTCACAATCTCTTAGGCCGTCGGTAAAAGTCTGGATGGAGAGATGGTCTAAGAATTCGGACGGGGCTGTTGGATAAGCCAATCGAACCAGTCGAGCAACGTCTGTCTCAAAATGTTGTAAATTCTTCCACTCTGCTGGTGACGATTTTTCAATTGTGCCTGGTACACTTGCTGCAGATGCTTATCCCCATATCTCATTTCCATATGCTGTTTTAGAATGTCGTAGTTATTCTGCTGTCCAGCAGGAACTCCTTGTAAGACGTCAAGAGCTTCCCTCGTAAAGCAACTATCAGAGCAGTAGCTTTCATAATCCGACCATTCATTTGCTGATGCTGCTGCTTCAAACTGACGCAGATAGACATTCCAGGAAACCTTACCGTCGAATTCAGGGGGTTTTGTCTTCTGAGTTCGGATAACCGGTCCTTCTGATTTGATTACGCCCTCCTTTGTTATCTTGTCTAATTTATGTCGAAGCTCTTCTCTGACCTGGTTTATTTCTTTGTGTATTTCCTGTTTTTGTGCTAACAGTTCTTCGTTGATTTCTTTTCTTTGTTCTACCAATTTCTCTTCTACTTGTTTTTCCACTTTATGTGACTGCTCCTCTAGTTTTTCTTCTAGTGTGTTCTCCAATTTTTCTAACTTTGTCTGCATTTCTTTCGTCTGATCTCTCATTTCCTGTTGTATCGTCTGTATTTGATCTTTCATTTTACACCCTTGTTCTTCTAATTTCTTTTCTATTGTTTGTCCCTGTTCTTCTAATTTTTCTTGTGTCGTCTTCGTCTGGTGCCCTTGTTCTTCAAATTTTTCTTGCATTGTTTTTGTCTGGTCTTCCATTTTATTTTGCATCGTTTGCATCATTTCTAACAGTTTTGCCAATTGTGCATCCATGTTGACTTGGCTTCTAGTTACAGGCATCCACTCTATTTGAAATGTTCTAGAATGTCCAGTAATATGTTTGTAAATGTCACCGTTGACTTCCTTACAATGAAACGAGTGCAGTGATATGCCACACTTGGGTATTTGTCTCACTCCGGTATAAAGTTCTAGAATGTTCGAAAATGTCCTTCGCAAATAACACCGTTCACTTTCTTAAGTCACGACGAGTGCGGTGATATGTCACACTTGGGTCTTTGTCTTACTTCGGTACAAAGTTCTAGAATGTTCGAGAATGTCCTTCGTAAATACCACCGTTCACTTCCTTGAGTCACGACGAGTGCGGTGATATGCCACACTTGGGTCTTTGTCCCACTCCCGTATAAAGTTCTAGAATGTTCGAGAATGTCCTTCGCAAATACCACCGTTCACTTCCTTGAGTCACGACGAGTGCGGTGATATGCCACACTTGGGTCTTTGTCTCACTCCCGTACAAAGTTCTAGAATGTTCGAGAATGTCCTTCGCAAATACCACCGTTCACTTCCTTGAGTCACGACGATTGCGGTGATATGCCACACTTGGGTCTTTGTCTCACTCCCGTACAAAGTTCTAGAATGTTCGAGAATGTCCTTCGCAAATACCACCGTTCACTTCCTTGAGTCACGACGAGTGCGGTGATATGCCACACTTGGGTCTTTGTCTCACTCCCGTACAAAGTTCTAGAATGTTCGAGAATGTCCTTCGCAAATACCACCGTTCACTTCCTTGAGTCACGACGAGTGCGGTGATATGCCACACTTGGGTCTTTGTCTCACCCACGCACAGGGTTCCAGAAAGTTCTTCCAACTTCCACTTAAACCCACTCACGCACAGGGTTCCAGAAAGCTTCTCAAACTTCCAGTTAAATCCACTTCCGACACCAAATTGTCACGGATTTTCCAATCCGTCTTTTTTTTCACTTCCAGAAAAACAATCCGTTAATAAATTACTTCTTTATTAACTACTGAACACTACTAATTACAGGTCAACTAAACACTTATTTAATTAATCGCTATCTAAATCACTTTGATATCTCCAACTAAACACTTTAATTCAGACTGTAATACAAGACTTATACAAGACTAACTAACTCGGCCGTTTATTCTTCTTTTATAGACCCAACGAATATTCCAGGTATATTCCAGTATCTCTAGATCCATTTTCTAGTACGACTGGAATGCTTCTCGGCGATTACCGATTTTTACAGGCCCATCTCGATCAGCGGCATTCTGTTTGTTTAACAGAATCGTGTAGGGCGATCGGGGCAATCTTAGGCAATTCGCGGTGCCACAGTCGTCGGTTTGGGAGTGAGTGGGGCAAATTCCGTGACAGTAGTATGGAAGAATATCGTCGAGTTTTCTAAATCCAGTGATTCCCCATAGAGAAACATTTTCAAATGTTGAAAGACGGGCTCGAAAGATAGGAAAATTTTTCAGTAATATTCGAGAACGCCCTAGAGTAAGTTATAAGGGTACAAGATAAAGAAAATATTTTGCAAATAGTTGATGGACCGCAAATAAGTACTAAACGTTTTCTCGAGAAACTGGATTATCAAGAACTTATATATACCAAATTCTTAAAAGTAGTCTACTACCTACATGCATATCACAATCAAAAAGTGCAAGCGTTATTGTCTCAAGATTTAGATTGACGAGTGACCTTTTGCGAGTTTATCTTGCATCAGGACATTAATTTTCACACGAAAATTCGTTTCATTGATGAGGCAGGTTTCACTTGTGGAGGAATTACAAATGTTCATGAATATTCCGATTTAAACCCCTATGCAGTAACTTCTAGACATTTTCAACGCGGGTTTAAGATAAATGTTTGAGCACATATCGTAAATAATAAAATGTATTATTTATTTATACAATAATCAAAGAAAGTACATAATATTGATACGAACCTTAAAATTCGCATATACAGGGTGTCCGGAAAGTAATGGGACCCAGCTTAACCATAGCTTCCTGTGTTCAAATAGAACCGATTTAGACAAACTTAGCTTAGTGCCTCGTTTAGAAGTTACAGGGCTTCAAAGAAAAAAAATTGTTTTGTTATGGGCATAATTAATAAACAAAACGGCCAATCATGTTCAAATTTGGTACAGTTATGTTTTAGATAAGTACAAGCATACCGAAGTAGTACGTAGTGCCGCATATCGTAGAGGGCGCTCTTGGCAGTTTTCTTGCAATTAATTTTTGTCGTATTTTTTTTGTTGGTCTAATCTAATAATCTAATACATGATGGAGAATTTAATTTTACGTAGAAAAGCTATACTTGTTCCGTGTGGATAAAATGCACCGTTTTCGGTAAAAACGCATGTGAAAAGTTCCGCACATTAAAATAGAATTCGATCAAGTTACCACTTGCCAAACTGACGTTGATACGCTTAAATTAGATAAAATTTGATCAAAAGCCTGTCAGATTAATATTAATTATTGTACTGATTTAGTAATTATCGTTTTGTAGTTGTGTAGTGTAAATGTAATGTGTAAATAATTTCAAATTATTAGTATTATTTTGTCAAATTTTGAAAACATACCTCGACATAAACAGTTTTTCAATACAGAACGGCAGATATGATTACTGTTTACTGTCAAAATCAATTTAATGGAGGAGCTGCAGAAAGAAGATACAGTTACATGGATAGCTTTTCTACACAAAATTAATTTCTTCATCATGATTTTCCGTCAAGCGTATCAGAATAGGACCAACAAAAAAGAGACGATAAAAATGAATTACAAAAAAACTGCCGAGAGCACCCTCTATGATATGCAGCAGCAGCACTACTGACTCCTTCGCAATGCTTGTGCTTATTTAAAACTTAGGCAACTGTACTAAATTTCAACATGATTGGACGCTTAATTTTTTATTATGCCCATAACAAGAAACAATTTTTTTTTGAAGCCCTGTAACTAAATGAAGCAATTTTGGACTAAGCTAATGTTGTCTAAATCGGTTCTATTTGATCACAGGAAGGTATGTTCAAGCTGGGTCCCATTACTTTCCGGACACCCTGTATAAAAAGATATTAAATTAATATAAAAAGTTATTATTAGAAATATTTAATGAAAGTAGATCAAAAATTTGATTTAGGACTTCAATAGAAGGCGAAGTTCTTCTCTAAATATTGTCTGATAGACTTCAGTTTGACAACAGCGCAGTGACTAATTTAGATAATTCTTTAACAAGCGGAACAGATCTACTAAATTGGCCAAGTCATTTTTCAACTATTATTTATTGTTGTATGTCTCATCTACAGGGTGATACCTTTCATGGAGCCAATACCGTTGTATATGAGCTGAAATTAGTATGTTTTTGGAAGTGAAGCCGTTAAATAAATTATTCAAATGATCGGTCAAACTGACTCAGATATTGACACATCATAGGAGATAGAAGCTGCTACTGTCGCTGCAAATAATTAATAAAAATCGTGGTTGGAAGAATTCATGCCTATCTCCGCCTTTTCATCGTCGTGCAATTATGGTGAAAAAATTGCCGATAATCAAATAATGCCTGTTCCTAGTCAGTAGATATACATGTGTTTTACTTTACATAGGGGTCATAATTATACGGCAGTTACCTTTGATCTTTAGAAACAGATATCGTGTTTATTCTCTTAAATTCTTGTAGCCATTGTATTCGTGATTTTCATACTCTGGTGAAGACAGGCTATGCATCAATCATACGCGCTAATCGCTAGTGCACTACTTTCGTTTCGCGAAATGTTGACTGTTTGTTTTTTGTCGGTCTACCTATCCTGTTAGCATATCATAGCAGACGTTGTCCTAAACTAGGTCAGTATCAGAGGTCATTAAACTGATAATTTAAAACAATCACCGAAAAACACAAATTGTTTTATTAATTTATTTTCCAATGAAGTTGTGTGAGTGGCTCTCTCACTCAGTTTTATACTTGGTTTGAAAAGGTAACAACAGGCAACACAGGCACACAGTGCACTTATACAGGGTGATTCATTAAGAATGGGCAATCTCTGATCTGGAGATACTACACACCAGAATTTGGTGATTGAGCCAAATTTGCCTTATCCGAATGTTGCTGGTTTAAAAAATACAGGGTGTTCCATGATAGAATTTTATTTTGAAATATCTCAATAACTTTGAAACCTGTCGGAGTATTCATTAAAAAATTGGCACACTTATGTTTTTTGGCACGGCAAATAAGAATGTTTAACTAATTTTGACGTCACTAGTAGAGGGCGCCACTTATGGCACAGCATGTTTCTTTTAAATGGCAGAACTTTTTTGCTGTTTAGTGTATCCATCTGTCTATTGAAACAATCGATATTCCTATCTGTTGTATTTAAAAGGTATACCTTGTTGAAGTCGTTAGGAGTAACGGTTTTCGAAATAATCCTATTTGAAATATTCAGTGCATCGATTGAAAACTGTTATCGTTTCAGGTAAAGTGCCTTTTCTAATGAAAATGCAGCAACATTTTACTTGAAATAGTTGTTCAGAACGGTAAATTATGGGGACGTGCAAAGTTTCAAGAAGATTGGCGAGGCATAATTATTATGCAATTATTCTATTATTCAATCATCCATATCTTCCAAATGACAAAAGATAAAATTTGAACAGATTTTTTACAAAATTATGTAGTCAATGATTTATGAATTTTATTTCATGTAAGTTACACACTATATAACAGTATAATAAAACAATGAATTTTATCTATTAAAAAAGAAGGTATGATTGGTTTAATAATAAAAAGATAATTGTTTTTCCAATGCTTTATTCTATTATAAATAGGAAAAGAAGTTGATTACATGACTAGTAATTAATAGCGATTAATATGATGAAAAATAGATGCATACTTTATGCTAAATATTATTGTTAAATACATTTGTTCCGAACTACAATGGTTCTCATCAGTACGATGTACTACTGATACTTTTTTTCTGTGAAAATTTAAATATGCTCAGTATTAGCAAAAAAATCAGTAGACTCGTAGATATATGTATTTACCATTACTTTTACATTCACTAAAAAAACGAATCAACCTTAAATAAATACCAAAATAAGGTGAAGTTATTCTCAATATTTTTAAAACATTTAATTCAAAGTAACAATTTTTGTTCGTGAGATTAAAATCTGGTTTACATAATTTGCGAATTGATTCTAACCCCAAACATTTCCCTGTCAGCAGTAACTCTGAAGAAGCTTTGATACCATAGGAATAATATATATTTTTGCAGTTTGGTACACAGCAGTATATTCAACAGTATTTTATATTAAAAAATAAAACAAACAAAAGCAGGCAAGGCAATTTAGATAATCATTTCACTAACTATAATTAATTGTTTGCGTTATATTAATCTTTTAATCAAACACAGAAAACATTTATCAGAACGCACTATAGCGATAACTTACCTTCATCACGTTGCAAAAATATAATAAATTTTAACCATCCATTGCATCCATGTTTCATGTTCATAGAAAATCATGTTACATGTTTTATTTAACCTCAGATTTTTAATTATTAGTTTCTTTACTTTCTTTTGGCTACAGCGAACTCTACCAGTTATACTGGCAACTTTGCTTTTCTTTTTAAATTGTGACACAGTTTTCTGTATGCTAATTTTTCTCAAGTAGTAGTGTTTTTCCAAATCCGTAAGATGACGCCCCGGAACGCGTTGTTAAGGTACCTATCCTTTAAAAGCGTCTTATTTATTTAGTCATATGGCGCTACCCGACGAGTGTGCAGACAACGGACTCTTAACATATGGCCCATTCTTTACTGAACGCTCTGTATAATATTAAAGCATGCCTTAAATCCATCCCTGGTTTTTATATCATGCATGGGTCATTCACAGACTTTATTTATGACGCCAACGTAATTTAAAAATTCAAATTCGCTAAAATTCTGGAACATTTTTCATATTTGGCTGCGTTCTGACCGGGAAAAAAATCTATTTTAGACGCATTTAAATATCAATCGAGAACTGTTTTGTACCATCACAAAAGAAGCAAAGCTTCCCGTTTCCCGAGTCCATTGTAATCTGAAAAAGTTGGTCATATCCGGTTGCCTTAATCTCATCATCCATTGCAGTAAACAAAGAATTGTTTCCAATGAAACTGGATTAATGCGACTGTATTGTCAAAGGTTAACCAAATTTCGGAACACGAGAGTATCATTATCGTTAATTCTGCCACAGGGTCAAGATTAGTTAATCATTTTGCAAACAGAGTAAGAAGAATTCGAGTACGATTTTATTTGTTTCTTTAATGAACACGTGTTTAGTTTAATTTTATATTTTATGTGACGCTGAAGCATTAAATATTGAGGTAAACTTTCTTTTATTTGCACGTAAGTTCGCTTTAAAGTTTTGACATTGTTCATATCGTTTTCGTTCACTACTAACCTACATAATATGTGTTTAAATACAAGGTGTTTTATGTGACTGTGGTAATAAAATTGATACCACAAATACGGAAGTACAACTTCACTAGTTCGATATTGACACTATAAACTACGACAGCCCAAATAGATTTTATTTACAGAATCGATTTATCTTAAACTATTATTAGGTGTTCTTATTTGACGATGTCTTGGCAACCACAGTTATCGATTATTTTAAAGACTTTGACAACTGCATTATTGGAGTCCAATTTTGTGTCATACGTTCAGTTTTAGCGAAAAATAATTAATATGGATGATTCTGATTCCGAGAGTGTCACTTTGGATATCGAAGACATTGTTCAAATCGTTGTCGATTCCGTACTTTCCGAAAAATCAAGACAGACGTACGAGTATGTTATGCAAAACTTGAAGATTGGCGTCAACACAAAGATTTTATCAAAGCAGGCCGATCTTCTTGAAATTTGCACGTCTCCATAATTTACGATTCTGAACAACTTTTTCAAGTAACATTTTGCTGTATTTTCAGCAGAAAAGGCACTTTACCTGAAACCAAAACAGTTTTTACTCGGTGCACTGAGCATTTCAAATAGGATTATTTCAAAAATGGTTACGCCTACCGACTTCAGCAAGGTATACCTTTTTCAAATAAATCAGGTAGGAGAATCGATTGTTTGGATAATCAGATGGATACACTAAGCTGCAAAGAAGTTCTGCCATTTAAAAGAAACATGGTGTGCCACAAGTGGCGCCTTCTACTAGTGACGTCAAAATTAGAAACATATTTGAATTTCTCGTCCGCAAAAACCCCCGATTTACAAATTTTATGTCAATATTTGGATTTCTTAAGAAATTATTTTCAAATATCGAAAATAAAATTTTAACTTTAACACCTTGTATCTTTTTTATTATGCGACATGGGTATGCAGGAATCTGTGGTCTCATTTTTGCTACTTAATTTTAAAACACCCTGCATAAATAAGAATAAGTGATATTTTCCGCGGGATTTTACGCTGTTATCAGCATTTAAATATTTAATAACAGTTTCACTTTGATGAACAACAATTTTCACTATAACCATCGTAGCGGAGCTGCTCTTTAATATTAGCGATTCCTTTATGTTAATTGGTTGTTTAAAATTTCTAGGAACAACCGACGGATATATTAAAATACTTTCTACGGCATTAAAATACATGACGTTACTTATATGTAGTTAACAAAATTTTCTTTGCAACTACTTTGTTGGTTCAGATTTCACCAACATGATTAAACTAGCTATTATTCAACACTTGAATCCCTCAAATAACAAATCACTCTAACTGTAATTATTTTATAGTAAACTTCCAAACGAGTTCGATCACCTTCGAAATCTCATTAATAATGCCAGTTCATTACTACACATTCTTATTTTACAGATTATTATGCTAAATAAGTCTCTCCTCTTGGCAATATGTGGGATTTGCATCATAATAAGTATTCAAGGTGAGTTTTCATTTTAATTTTTCTTGAAACAATGCTCATGCAAATACTAAAAACACTGTTGAAAAATATATGTCCTTGTTTAATGCAGTAGAATGTAAAGAGCTAATATATTTTCAAGGTCACACAGTGTGGCAGTGTCTGTATGAGCAAATTGGATCAATTAAGGCTTTTTATAAATTTCTGTAGCGAAAATTTCACACCTCTACTTTAAAACCAATAAGATGCCTTTATTTTGACTCGTTACTATGGCGACCAGAAAAATTTCCGGAAATTTTTTCGTGGCGAGGCGATAATTAAGTGTAAAGTTTTTGACAGTTAAGACAGGAAAACATATATTATCAGCACATTGGCATCTTGCCTATATGTACAGGGTGTCCCAAAATTAGTCTACCAAAAATTAACTGTGGATTCCACGATCAGAAATAAGAAAAAAAAGATATATAGGCATAAGTTCGTAGACTCCCCCTAACGGAGATATGGCCCCTTAATCAGGAACCTCAAAATTTGATTTTTTTCAAATATTTCCATCAAATTTGAAATTGAGAAACACAATTAGAGTGCGAATCTAATGTTCTGAAAATAATTCCTCATAATTCGTTATAGACGTGCCAAACTTGGGGGTCAGTGGGTAAATATTGCTCTAACTTTCTTGTATCTCGAGATTTTCGTCGTTAGATCAAAAAATTAAAAAATTTGGTCTATTTTACATGAAAAAGGTACCTCTATTTTAATCCGATAAACTGCTCTGTTTTCGAGTAATCTTAATTTAAAAATTTTGTGACAAAATATCCCTAGTAGGCTCTGAGAAAATACTATCGACTTATTTAACACATATTAAAGATGTTATTCAAGCGTTTTACCACGTTCATGCAAAAAACAAAACTTTATTGAACTATATTTAGTGGAAAAAGTGGTTCTTTATTGCACTAGTGCAATGTTTATTGCATTCATCTGTCACTACAATAGCGTTTTGTCATCATGACAAACATAAACGTTCAAATCGATGTCACATTTTCCAAGACTTAGTGTCATCTAAATAACATTTTTTGGTTTTTGCATGAACATAGAAAAAATATTGTATGCAACTCGTACAACAAGTGCTTATTGCACTCGACGTGTTGTCACGTCGCGGGCAATAAACACTTACTTTTTGTACTTATTGCATTAATAACTATTAAAATGCATATCAATAATGTAATTATTTGTAAATTTTTGAAGTATAATATAGCCTATTAATACTTCAAATAACTTTTCAAAGCCTACTAGAGACAATTTGAACGCTTGCATATCATATCTAATATTTTTGTGGTATGTCACAAAATTTTTAAATTAATATTACTCGTAAACGGAATAATTTATCGAAGACAAGAGTACCTTTTTTGTAAAATTGTAATTTTTTTTTAAATTTTTGATCTGACGGCAAAAACCTCGAAAGATGAAAAAGTTAGAGCAATATTTATCCAATAATCCAGCCCCCCCTTTGACTAATTATGGTATTGTTTCAAGGGGTCATTTACAGACCTATGTTTATATAACTTTTTTTTCTTATTTTTATCGAAGAATCCACAGTTAATTTTTGGCAGGGTAATTTTGGAACACCCTGTATACAAAGTATGGTCGATATACCTATACAGGGTCGGAAATCGATGATAGTCTGTCGTTACATGAGAGCGACAAAGTAAAGTATAGAAATCGTGCGATAGACAAGGATGACTATATTGACGACGTTTTAAAATCTAAATAGTTACCGCCCGTTTCGTTATTCAACAAATAAAATCCCCTCCCACTTATATCTCGCTCGTTTAGAAGTGGGAGTGACTGCTCAGATGTTATTCTAATTTATAAAACGTCTTCCTATAGCCATCCTTGTGTCTCACACGGATTTCTATACTTTACTTTGTCGCTCTCATGTAACGGCAGATGGACCATCATCGATTTCCGACCCTGTATAAAAACTCGCGACAAGAATTCAGAAGACTTACGTCATACGAACAAATGAATAATTCATTATATTTTCATCAAAATATTTAAGAAACTGCAACTGATAGTAATAAAAGTATATACTACACTAAAAGTTTGCATCATATATTGCACTAAATTGCAAAAATGATTGTTTTTAACGCGACCAAATGTCGAAAATTACGTTGACAATAAAAACAAGTGTGTAACGTCAGCCGTGACGTAAGACTTCTGAATTCTTGACGCGAGTATATATGAATTTCTTCGAAATTGCGTCGTGTTATAAAAATTATATTTTTACCACCTTTAGTGACCTAAAATTGCCAAAGAAGGATAGACTGAACTACTACCCATCTGAGTTTTAACATTTGATGTAACTAAAGTTGGCATTTTTTATTTAGCTGCAAAATTCAACAAATTGTTTCCATACGCTTTCTTTTGATTTTCTAGTGTTATCTGATGTTAGGTTTTGAATTTCTTGTCTAATAACTTGTTGATTTTCTTTATCAAGTCGCGCTTCCAACAAGTAATTGACGTCTACTGTTTAAATAAAAAAATGACAAATCAACATATGTCAACAACAAAATTTTCGCCGAATCAAATTAATTTAAAATGTTAGGTTTGATTTATACTTGGGGTGTGAAATTTTCTTACCGAATATCACACGAGCGTAAATTATTCCTGGAAATTTTTTAAGCTCTTGTGATATTATAAGTGAAAATCGCAACGTAAAGTCATTCTCTATGACTACAAATAAAGTGCTTAATAACATATCGTTTATTTTTAGCCCACCCCTTAACTATAAATGCAGATATAGAGATAGCAACACAAAGAGAAAATCTGCAACAAGCAGATGACGAATTTCGCGATGACTGGGACTTCGATAAGCTGGAGCACAATAAAATACCGGTTTTAGCCTCTATTATTAGAAACCACACGTTGCCGCCGACTGCCAATGGCACTGTAAGTAGGTATTGATTTTGGATCCACTACAGATTTGAAAAAATTCAATATTTCATAAAAGATTTAATGATACCTTTCTTATTCCTCTCACCCTCGTCTTTTAATTTCAAAATGTATTATTTCAGGCTAGATTACTATGGGAATTGGATCAAGAAAAGTCCACGCACCTACCCCAAATTGTAGACAAGGCATTGAAGCTACTAAATCTAAAACAAGTAGCTTTTGAAATAGAAAACTCGGTCATGTCGAAGGTTTCCTGCACAGCTTGTAGGGCAGGTGAATATTTATATATTTGGTAATAGGTGTGGTCTGTCAGAAATATTCGACGAGTTAAATTATGAATATGTTTTCAGTAAAAATCACCTAAGAAGTAGTTGGCTGAATATTTCTAACAGTTTCATACTACTCCACGACTACTTGAACAAACTTTATAGTTCACCATCCGCTATTTAAGTTGTCATCATTAGAAGATTGTACTTGGTTGGCATTAATTGCCATTAAGTGGACTGTATTATTTTTGATTAAATTAACCAACCTTTTATTGAGGTACAAAAAAATGAATGCTCGGTAACTAACATGGAAAAGAAAGGTTTAACGACAACGCAAAATTTGGTCTGTCCTTTTAAGTATGCTCGAGTAACAGCTATTCAATTACTTGATAACGACTCCTTTTTTGAAAACTTGCATATCGAAATATCAATTCTTAGTATTTACTAGCTCTTCGTTGTGGTCAGTAGTACCACTAAATATTTTAATAGTGAAAATTCTAATCAAATCTCCTACAATTCCTATGAATGAAGTCATACTGTATGTATGCTCTCTGATCTAAGTTCACTCTTGAAAATGTGGGAACTCGCCTCCTAACTATAGTTATATATTTGACTCAACTTAAAAGGCCTGAAGAAGCAATCCTAAAACTGCAGAAATAGGTCAGATCTCATCTATTGTGGTTGAATTTTCGAGTTCCCACATTTTCAAGAGTGAACTTAGATATTTATAGAGTGTTTTCATTAAACCAGGTTAGTAAATTTAGCTAGATTATTTTTTTTATAATTATTGAATAGAGCTTTGTCTGTGGAATTGTTCCTTAGCATATCTAGATGTATGGTATCAGAGAGCATACATATGACTTCATTGATCGGTCAGTGGTCGCGCGGTTTAAGGCGTTAGTACTTGAATCGAGGTGACTAGACGGAGTTGGTTCGAGCCCAGCTGCCGGTAGACCGTATATAAGCTATATTCGTGGAGAGGATTGGCACCCTCTCTGTGGGTATGGTAGGGTGGAATAATGTTAGCTTGGGTCAATGTGAGAGATTGATGCCGGTTGATATTTGACCACTCCCCTAATTAATGAGGTTTTCCAGGTTTTCCTCATTCCTGCACTGAATAGTGGTTAGGGCCTACCAACGTAAGTCGTTCCTGGGCGCAAATGCGGCCTGCTTAATGATAATATGCCGCCCCCTCTCCCGCACAAGTCTCCGACTTCTGGGCTAATCCCTGTGATTAGAATGAGGGGTAGAGATATTATTATTATTATTTATTGATAGGAATTGTAGATTTGATTTATATTAGCTTAAAACACCTTTCTAATGCAGTAAAAAAGTACTCTTAATGTTGTTTGAAGGATCATTGTTGAATGGATTTTTCAGGTGCCGGTCTCCTTCAACATTACACTCGTATTGGAAAGTCGGAGAAAGAGATTAAAAAGACGATTTACCAGTTTTGCGTCAATCTGAAAATTCAGTCGCCCAGAGTATGCGAAGGCATTACGGAGCTTTTCGCTGGTGAAGTGATCTACGTCTTGAGCAAAGTCAAAATTGGTGAGTATAGTAAGAGTTGTAATGTCAGTTTAACAAAAATCGGAAATCAGCCATCTCGATCACCTGATTTCATATCGTTCTTTGAGATGACTGTAGAGGCAAATCTAGACTGCGATTCATGACGATCCTAAGCAAACAACGCTTAACGGCCTTACACTATCATTAATACTGTTCTGTCTCCTGCCTTGAACCCTTAGCAGACATTTTGAAGACAAGCTGTTGACTAACACTAACACTGTCGGTTTACTAGAAAAGCTGAAGAGAGGATATCTCACGATTTCGTACCACGATGTTAATTTGTGATCATGTGGGTGCGACAGATAGAAAGCATAAGTATTGGAATTAAGAAACCTGCAAATTCTAAATCTCCTTATTATAACTACAAATATTGTTTCTAGTATTATTTTATTAGCACTGGCAAACTGTAAAAATGCATTTGTATTGTCAGATGATATAATATAGTAATGAAGCCAGGCTTTTTGCACGGTCAGTTATATTGACAGTTCTTTATAGATACGGATCCTTAAACACCAAAATATCTGTATCTGTATCATTATTAGTTTTCCTGTTTTCCTTCGTTCTGATTTAAATTGTGTACTTATGTGATTATAGTGATTTGATTTAATTGATAAAATCAGTTGTAATCAGGTCGAGTGATGGGAGAATGATGCGAAAGGACAAAACATTTGACAGTTAACGTTAATCGTATTGCGTCCTTCCTGATGGTTGATTGAAAAGAGAATTTCAACACGGGACACAAAGAAAAGGAATGGACATATTTTAAAGAATGGATGCCTCTATTATGCTGGAAAGCAGTAGCGTCAGTGATAGTTCAACAAATAGTGAATATGAAATCTTTGTTAGAGAAAATGAAAAAACTTATTTACTTATTTTGAAGACACTGTGGTGTCGTATTCTGAGAGCGAGATTTTAAAGAATTTTAGAATGTCTCTAAAATGTCAATTATGAGATAGTAGATTCAAGTGATTGAACAATATTTATGTACTATATGGGAGCAGGGAATAGTTCAATAAAACTATCATTATTTTTAAATATTGATAGTATTGCTGATAGCGTAAGGTCCATGCATGCATTTATAACTTTTTGATGTAAACGGAGCCATCTAAAATATGCTGAAGGATATTGTAACCTAATTATTAAATGATTTTTCATATTATAAAGGGCCGGACGAAATCTGCAGCTTCGTCATCGGAGATGCTTGTGGCGACGTGTACAACCCTTACCACGAATGGGAAGTAATGTTCCCACCAGTTGCCAAACCTACCATTGTTGATCCGAAAATACCAGAGGTAAGACTTTGAGAAATGCACTTATGTCATCATTATTATCGTTTATTATTCAGGTTAACGCGCCTACTTTCAAAGTGCTCCACCTATCCGACACCCATTATGACCCTTATTATATAGAAGGGGGAAACGCGGACTGTTTGGAGCCCCTGTGTTGCAGACTGACCAATGGACCAGCTGCCTCCAAAGACAAGGCCGCTGGGAAGTAAGAATACCTCAAATAACCCCAAAAATGTTTTTGTAAGTGTAATGATTTATAGGTGGGGAGATTACAGAAAATGCGACACTCCCAAGATTACCGTGGACAATATGTTGCAACATATCCAAGAGACCCATCCGGTAAATACAACTATTTATTTATTTTCACTAATATTCATTCAGTTAATATTGATTCAATTAGTTTTACTAACTATAGTCGACGTCCAAAATTGTAGAGAGTGACTTATCGCTAGCTTGTTAACTAGCGCGGCGGCCGAAGCGTGCGAGGAGCAACATTTCAGAGGCGTACTAAATTTAAAAAAGCTCAGATATACATAAAAGATAACAAAATTAATTATATTACACCTATTATTCTTAGTAGGTACAGTGGTGTAACAGTTTTTACCAATTTCGAGGCGTTAGATAATAGAAATAGTAAGAATTATTTTAAAATTTATAGTTTTTATCTTGTATTATCAATTACCCAAGGTCGACAATAATAGAGAGTGACTAAGTCACAACACAGAGATGAGTATGGAAGATTACCTAAGCGTGCCACTTGAGAAGAGTTAAAGCACACAAAATTATCAAAAATAAGTTGACGTCGGCTGAACCTATTACATTAACAATTTACTTTAAATGTGCCACCTGTGTCATCCTCTCTACAAATTAGAATGCCGTCCTTTTGGACGGCGATTGCCCACCACCACCCACTTACGCCTACCTGATGCGCACTCCGCGGATATCACACTTAAGTCTTGTCCTCATGGACGCGAAATTCAGGGATTTTGCATCTTCTGTTTTAATTATTTATGGCGGGAAAATCTCAACTCTTCACAATTGAAATTTGCGAAACTGTTAAACACTACAAATATTATTGCCCCTTTCATTATTATGTGGTGTTAATAAATTTGTTTGGAGCTTCTGATAATCTACCATGGCAGTTTCATGATGAAACTGATAGAAAATGTTATAGGTAGCTGACAAAATTTGTTACAAATAGAGATTTTTTCACCTTTAAATAAATCGCGAAAATATTTGCGAATTCCGCATTCAAAAGGACAAAAGGCTTTAGAATACATATTTACTATTGGTTACTAGCATTGTCACTAAAATGGTCACACATTATCACTTATTATATCATATCGTACCGCTTTCCGTATGACCTTTATACGTCCATGTTTCGTCAAAATTTAATATATTCTTCGATCCAGATTCTTATTTTTTAATATTTATTTTAAATATTTTCTTCGCCATATCACTATTTCGTCCTTTCTATCAGTATACTATTTTCGATTTCATTTATACGGACCAAGTTTCATCTTGTAAGATATAGCAATCTTCCTTCCGCGAGTTTTCATCACTTTCTTTTTCACAGTTGTACTTCATTACCACTTTTTATTTGCTCTCATATGGGGCATTCCACGCCAACTCAACAGTCGATCCACATCACCCTCTCAGATCTGGCTCAAAATTGGTACATCGATTGGTACTATTGAAAAAAGGATATTCCCAAATTTTCAGCCCCTAAGACCGCTTCTTGTCACCAGGGGCCCATAGTGAAGTTTTCGATCATCATTTCACCCCCAGGGGTCTGAAATCGGTTTTTCGTGTACAGACGCGGCATTTTGGTCTAAAAAAATGATCAAAAATCCATAGGAGATGCCAAATTTCCCGTAGAACACGATGCCGCCATCCGTTTTCCGATATCTAGCAAGGGGAGCCCGGAAAACGCGAAAACCCGCGCTTTAGTAAAAAAATCTGATATCTCAAATACGGTCGTTTCAAACTGGCTGAAAAGTTACCAAAGACTCTTTCTCTTTCGAATGTTCATACGCGCGTGGTGATCATTATAGGTAAAAAAGTTACACGCGTTTTACAGGTTTTATATGGGATTTTCTGTAATTTTTCATTATAACCGCTCCACTGGCCCTATCCAGCTGGGTAATAATTTGATTTTTTTCTCTCACCAAACGTCTCTTTTGTCCCCCTGTCTTTACAAACACAGAAATTTCTCTCTCCAGCCAGTATTAGAGAAAACATTATTTAGATAGAATGCTGATTCATGTATAAGCACGTGTAAAATAGTGAAAATAATATCGAGATGTATAGTGTCAACAATGATTGTAATGTGGGTTTTCTTATTTCTTACTGGGATTTTCATTCGTTATATTATAATCATATTTTTACAAATAATAGAAGTAAGCTGCAGAAAATGTAAATTTGCTCAAAAATCATAAAATTGACGAACAATTGTGAAATAAATCATTGAATAAATAATGTTTTCTCTAATACTGGCTGGAGAGAAATTTCTGTGTTTGTAAAGACAGGGTAACAAAAGCGACGCTTGGTGAGGAAAAAAAATCCAATTATTACCCAACTGGATAGGGCTAGTGGAGCGGTTATAATGAAAAAATTACAGAAAATCCCATATAAAACCCGTAAAATGTGTGTAACTTTTTATTTACATATAATGATCACCACGCGCGTATGAATATTCCAAAGAGCTATAATCGAAGAGCCTTTTGGTAAATTTTCAGCCAGTTTGAAGCGACCGTATTTGAGATATCAGATTTTTTATCAAAGCGCGTTTTCCGGGCTCCCCTTGCTAGATATCGGATAACGGATGGTGGCATGGTGTTCTACGGGAAATTTGGCATCTCCTATGTATTTTTGATGATTTTTTTAGACCAAAATGCCGCGTCAGTACACGAAAAACCGATTTCAGACCCCTGGAGGTGAAATGATGGTCGAAAACTTCACTATGGGCCCTGGTGACAGGAAGCGGTCTTAGGGGCTGAAAATTTGGGAATATCTTTTTTTCGATAGTACTAATCGATGTACCAATTTTGAACCAGATCTGACAGGGTGATGTGGGATCGACTGCTGAGTTGGCGTGGAATGCCCCATATGCTATTCACGTACAATTTTGTTAATAAAATACATATTTCAACACCACTTACACTCATATTTTAACCTCGTGCTCTAAACTTTCCATACATGTCATCACCCGATATTCCTCACTTGTTAAATTGGGACGATTTTGAGAATACGTTGTAGAGTTTATTGAATTATTCTCCATCCTTAAGAACACAAAACACTAATAAAATTAATTACATTCATCATTAAATTAGCGAAAAGATAAATGAAACAGTTGGATCTGACAATTCGTCGCAGCCAATCAAAAGCTGTATGTAGTGCATGCGTACTTACTGCAGCAGAAGCTGTGTAATCGGGTATGCTCTCAAAGATATGCGGCACACGATGTTGTAGGAAAAATATACGGACTGCATGTATATTTCTTTGTGTTGACTGCTATAATTGTGAGCAGGTTTATAACATGAGTCACTCTACAATTTTGGAAGTCGACTATACTGTCTTGATTTATGTGTGGTTCGAAATTGTTAAAACTGCAACAATGTTAATGTGTTTTATATGCAAAATTAAGACAAAGAAACAAAAAATTAATAACTATATTCCATTAAAACATTAATATAAATATAATAAAACTGCAGCAACGTTCTATAAACATAGTCAGTTCCGAAACGTGGGCGATGGACAATGACCCACAATTTTGCATGATGCTACCTAAATATCTACAAAGTTTAAGTAACTACTAAACTGCTAATAATTTTTACAACTAAAATGTATATGCAGGGTGATTCAGTCATAACATCGTAGAAGGCTTGATAAAGACAGAAAATCGAAAAAGGAAATTACTCGACCTTTCAAAAGAGAAGCAAATGAACTCATAACTCCTGGCAACACCGCGCTCCTGGTAGGCTACAAATTTTGTGACGCAGCCAGATGAAGTTCGAGTGTTGAAGCAAAACAGCGTTGCCACTTCGGGAACAATATACTGCAATCAGTAGTACTTACACCTGCGACGTTCTGCTCCCGTTAGTTTATTTCGGATTGTCTCATGTGCCGGTCTCAAAGCAATAGCTAATTTTGCGAAATTCGAATATACGTGCGAGCGCCTCAACGTCGCCACCTGAACTTGATTGTGGTAAAAGCTGTTTTAAATTTAGTTGAATTTTGCAATTGGTTTCAAAATCAAAGTGCGGATGATCTCAACTTTATTAATAAAGTGCTATGGAAGGAATTGAACATAATACCACAGTCTATTACAGTCTCCTTTGATCTCGAGGTTCCAGATTTCGGTTTTTTTAGACGACTGTGCATTTAGCCGCGCACATTCGCGCTTTCAAGAGACACGGTGATTTGTCAAGAGGCAGATTGTCTCCCACTTCGTCGTGTACAAATGAATTTAATTGGTGTTCATTGCGCATTTAACCAGAACCTCTGGAACCTACACTCGACAGACTGTATAAACTGTGATAATACTAACAATTCATATCCAGTTATAAATACGTAATAGCGACTTACTAAAAATAATAAATTCTAATAACCTAACATTCGAAAACAATTATTCCTTTATAAATTGATTTTTTTTATTAACAAATAAATAAATATTTAAGGTAAAATATCATATTCATTCATGTATGTAGGTAAAAAAGTTGGTTTACTTCTTGATTATGCGTTAAAAACGCAATAAAAACTAGGTAATTGAACTAATAATACGGCAGGTCAGTATTCACTGCCGGATTGTTAAGACTTTTAAGGTAAGAAATACACGTACAGTTTTACTAGAGTTTTAGGATAGATGCTAAAATTATAATGTCACGGATTTCCCAATCCAACTTTTTCTTTCACCAGAAAAACAATCCATTAATTAATCACTTATCTTTATTAACTACTCTGTACACTACTGAATACTAATTACATCTCAACTAAACACTACTTCACTTTTAATCGCTATCTAAATCGCTCTAAACACTCCAATTCAAGACTGTAATACAAGACTGACTAACTCGGCCGTTTATTCTTCTTTTATAGACCCAACGAATATTCCAGGTATATTCTAGCATCTCTAGATCCATTTCCCGAACGACTCGAACGCTTCTCGTCTATTCTCCAGTTTTCCAGTTGCGCCTCGATTCACGGCATGTTGTTTGTTTACCAGAATCGCGTAGGGGCGATCGGGGCAATCTCGCGTCTCGCGATACCGCAGTCGTCGATTTGGGTGTGAGTGGGGCAAATTCCGTGACAATAATAAATCTCTACTAAATTAGAATTCGTTAAGTTGTATGTATGAGAGTTATTAAAACTGAATTGAGACTATTTTAAAATTAAAAAAAAAACAGTATCTTTTAAACATATGCATATAGGGTACTTGTAAAACATAATAAAACAAACGATAGGTACGTACAGTTGTACAGTTTAATGGTTGTAAAAGATCGTTTAGAAGTTTTAAAGCTACAATTACTTAAAAAACATCTTGTGAAACATTGACTTAAATAAACTTCAAAATTAAAATCCTTATAACAACTTCACAGCGTTTAAATGTCGTTTACAAAAGTTCAGAAGCGTGTTAACTTTTTTAACATAGCATCAGTCGTACAAACGTTTCCTCTAGTTTCAAAATCATTCTTAAAATCACGTGCTGCTTGGTGAAAAGAGATCAGAGCTAATCTATTAGATATTTACGTCCTCTTTTAGGACATCGATTATATCATATGGACCGGAGACCTACCACCACACGACATTTGGAACCAGACAAGGGAAGAGAATGTGAAGATCTTGAGAGATACTGTGAAACAGATGTCAGATATGTTTCCTGGAGCACCCATATTCCCTGCCCTTGGGAACCACGAATCGGCACCAGTGAACAGGTGATTTCAGAGAGGTTTTTGATACACAAAGTGTCCCTCCTCGAAGGGTCTTCCAATACAACTATTGATCAATTAACTCAGTTTTTCCTTATTTTCAACCTCTTTAATTTTTTATATTTTATTAACAACCTATAAGACATTTCTCCCGTTGAATTAAATATGAGTTTTGCTCAATTCTGCTTTAAATATGCTTCAGTTTTCCACCACCGTTCGTAGACAATCCGGACAGTTCGATAGCTTGGTTGTACGACGAATTAGACATCCAATGGAGAAAATGGCTACCGAGTTCCGTCAGCAACACAGTCAGGAGGGGGGCTTTCTACTCTGTGCTGGTTAGACCCGGATTCAGACTGATTTCTCTCAATATGAACTACTGCAACAACAAAAACTGGCAAGAAAATGCACGTTCTTCGAAACTACTTCATACTAATCGTGATTTTGTAGGTGGCTATTATTGAACAGTACGGATCCTGCCACGGAATTGCAATGGTTTATTTATGAGTTGCAGTCGGCTGAGTTCAATGGAGAAAAAGTGCATGTCATAGGTAAACATATTAACCAATTTCATATCTAGCCTTCAACGTGTATTACACTGACATAAACATGTTTTTTCCAGGTCATATTCCTCCGGGACATTCTGACTGCTTGAAGGTTTGGTCTAGAAACTACTACGCCATCATAAGTAGATATGAGTCGACGATTACGGCCCAATTCTTTGGACATACACATTTTGACGAGTTCGAGGTTTTCTATGACCACAAAGACATCAGTAAGTTCACAAATATATTGAATGACGAAAAACGTATAACTGTTATTTCTATGACGATTGAGTGTTTCTTAATGATAGGACGTATATACCGCTGCCCTGCAGATAGCGCTTCCAGAAGTACTCTTGTCTAGATCCTGCGGGAACGTTCTCCATAAAATAAGGTTTGCTAGAAGCACCCAAATTTTCTTTAAACCATAACTATTTTTCGCGTAATAGTACCTAAATACTAAATTAAATAATTTATAACTCTTTATTTTCTGATAAATATACAGGGTGAACCTTAAATAAGTACAAATATTTTAACTGCAGGTGTGGTTCGTCATATAGATGAAAATTTCTAATATTTACGGACATATTATTTTTTTTAAATACCCACATTTTGAGGGTTACTGATCAGATAGAACGGAGCACTGCCGTAACTTAATAAACCAGTTGATCCATTCAGGGCGAGGTTGCCATATCGTCTTTAAAATAAATAATTTTTTTCAACGTAAATCTGGATAGATTGAATTAAAAAATACTTGTTTTGGAAATTATTTACATTAGCGGTAATCTCCCAATCTTAATAAAAAAAAAATTCTAACCCCCTCTCCCCCTATTTTCGAGGATGCTCAACACGAATCTAAAATTATTTTTCTGCGGTCAAGTGCAGTTTTCGGAAAATTTTTGTTTTTAAACTCTAACCTCAATGCATTAGATTGAAGTTGTAATATGACGCATATTTGTTTTGACAATGAAATGAAGATGACAGAGAGTTATAATAATGTAATGTATACATAGAGTTTAGAGGTTACAACTTTCTTGAAGTCAAGACATTATAGTGTAACACTGGCAACGCTGTAAACCACGCGTTCAATCTGCAACACTTGTGACTTATAAAAATCGTCTGGTCAGCGGTCCCCAACAAGTTTTTTTATTGAAAAATGACGAAATTTATTTAAAACTTGACTTTTTTTATTTTTGATTTTTTTGTAAAATAGCTATTAATTATGTGTTCTACACAAAGAAGTATACTGATGTTACTCTGTACAGATATTTTTAAGTAAAATCGATAGTAAATATTTATCAATAAAACATATTCCTTTAATAAAAACAACAATAATTATATTCTTAACTGAAAAACATTCTGAGCATTGTCGTGTTTTACTTTCGAATACAGTAGCTCTAAGACTGACACACGCTGTCCCACTACTAATTTCTATGACTAAAATGGAAGCTTTTTAGCAAGTTGTAACTTCTAAGTAATAAAGGTACAGTTACAGTTAAAATATGCATATGTAGGTTTATCCTGTTGTAAAATTTGTCCAGCTTGTTGTACGCAAAACGCTAAATTATGTTTTTAAAAGTACTCAAGTAAGTCATGTCTGTTCTGCTGGTACGACGCTGTACTATACATTCTATCATTAAATTCAGCATAGATTTTAGTTATTAATTTGTTTCAGGTAGACCAATAAGTATAGCTTATGTGGGACCGTCAGTGACGCCATATTATGACCTTAATCCTGGATATAGGATTTACTATGTCGACGGTGATCACGATAAATCCACTAGGGTATAAAAATTAACAAATTTAAAACATACAGGGTGTTTCTCAAATAAGTCCGTTTCTTCAAAGTGGTAGCAGAGAACGTGAAAATAAATTATTTTTATTAAGGATACTTTCAAAATAATAAAATTGTCATATCAACGAAACAGAAAATTTTAAGAGTGGCCCTGTTGTATAGAGTACACATGCCAATATCAAGGACGTCGCCAATGTTTTTTTTTGACAGTCGAAATGTATACATTTGAAATCTTAAGTTCGAAAAATTTTTGAACAAAAGTTAATAAAAAAAATAATAGAAATAAATATTTATTTATTTATAAAACATGCAGCAAAAATACACTGTTGAAGATTGGCGATGTCGACAGTGAGCATCTATACACCTACAAGCTCACGATTAATCTGGTAATTCTTGATTATCTTGCTAATTTACACGACGAGACACACCAGCGCCGCGCCGTTAACAACAGTGAATTAGTGACCAAATTGGTGCATTGTCTAATTATTCTTGAGTCATTTGTCTGGAACACATGTCACTAGACCACAGACTACATAATGAAATTTGTTTATTTTCTCTCTATAATCCCTTTGAAACAATGTACTTATTTCAGACACTATAACCATTTGTTACCCTTCTCTACCCAATGGGGAAGTTGCATGTATTTTGTTTTAAAATACTAACATTAATAAATTGTCATAGAATGTAAACCCACGTAACACATACAAATGCAAGTTACGGTGTTCGTGATGTAAACAGGTATTTGTTTCATGTGTTTTTGCATTTTTGTGGCATATTTGGGTCATATATAGTGTAAGTACTGTGTAGATAATGCTGTGCAAATTCACGATGACGGGAGCGGATTTTATGCAAGCATAATCAAAGAATTTTCCACGAGTGAATTCATTTTTTTGCTTATGAACTTCATTGGTACAAATCTCAATTTCATTAGTGCAGAAATACGGGAAGTTAAAGCAAGCAGATGTCTATTTTCCGGTTTTAACATTACCATAATTATTAATAATGATGTGGTGAATTTACGGTATTGTAAAAGTAACTTATTAGGCTTATCATGCAATTTCCTCATTATTCCTGTACATTGATCATATCAATTCTCTTCCAGCAAAGGATACGAACTGGTTTCAAACTGTCAGAAATCGACTAGTACCTAGTTATGATTGTTTTCAGTATGCAACAAGTAGATAAACATTTTTGAAAGTTGAAAAAATCTATTATAAAGAAAGTAATAATAATACGAGTTGCATCTACAGTTTCTTCAATGTTTTGATATATTGCTATAGTCAGTGGCCGAAATTGTAGAGTGACTAATCGCTAGCTTGTAGACTAGCACGACGGGCGAAGCGTGCGGGGAGCAACATTTCACAGGCGTACTAAATTTGAATGCGATCAGATATAAAAAATATACAAAAATGACAAAAATAATTGCATTACATAACATCCATTATTTTTATTGTAGAAACAGTGATAAAACAATTTTTACCAAATTTTAAATAGTTTCTTCGCCATATCACTATTTCGTCCTTTCTATCAGTATACTCTTTTCGATTTCATTTATACGGACTAAGTATCTTGTAAGATATAGCAATAGAGTTTCTTTTTTGGAAAACTCATTTTAAAAATACAATCTTCCTTCCGCGAGTTTCCATCACTTCCCGTTTCACAATTGTACTTCTTTACCACTTTTTTTTTTGCCGCACATGTGCTATCTACGTACAATTTTGTTAATGAAAAACATATTTCAATATCACTTATCCTCATTTTTGACCTCGCGCTCTGAAGTATTCATACATGTCATCATCCGATATTCCTCATTTCGATCAAATCACTAATAAAATTAATTACATTCATAATTAAATTAACGAGAGGATATACCCGAAATTTTGCCCGCCCGAACGATATACCCGCCCATGATAGCGCTGGAAATGAAACAGTTGGATCCGACAATTCGTCGCAGCCAATCAAAAGCAGCAGCGCATGCGTACTAACGTATACTAACAGCAGCGCATGCGTAGCAGAGGCTGTGTAATCGGGTATTCTCTCAGAGATATGCGGCACGCGATTTTTGCAGGAAAAATATACGGGCTGCATGTATATTTCTTTGTGTTGATTGCTATAAATTGTGAGCATGTTTATAACATTAGTCACTCTCTACAATTTTGGAAGTCGACTATAATGAATATCACAAAAAGTACACCTAGTTAAATACAACCATGGGCGTAGCCAGGGGGGAGCAAGGGGTGCCACGGCCCCCTAATTCCTGCTGTATGTAGCAAATTTTCAGAAAACCATGATTTCTCATATCCTTTGTTCAATAAACTAACTCTCACCCCTCCCCTCATGGCTCTCGCCCCCCTCTAGGAAAATTCCTGGCTACGCTCATGAATACAACCAAGTGAACAATGGTCACCCTTCACAGTTTCTGTAAGGTTTACTTGTAATTCATAGGCTATCATCGACCATGAGTCTTGGACAATGAATCTAAGGGAAGCAAATCTGTATGGGTATCCGATATGGTTCAAGCTATACTCAGCTAGGCAAGCCTTTGGTTTGGATGCTTTAAGACCTCAAGACTGGCACGATCTCGTAGAAAAAATGTCGAACGATCCCAAACTCTTCGAATTATTTTACAAGTACGTACATGTTAGTGAAAAAATTGACAGAATTTAAATAATTGAAACTGTTGCCTACTTTTGAATATCCAGAATATATTAAAATGATAATTTCTAGCACTTATTAAATAAGTTTCATGTGTAGAGGGCGTCGTTTTCGACCCTATCAAATGTCATGACTTCAAGATATGTGCAGTTGTGATTACTGTTGCATATATTTTCATTTGTATTTCTCTACTTTAACAAACAATCTCATTAATCTTCTTGTTCATTTTGAATGGTCAAGGCAAAATTGTCTGCTCCTAACAGTTTATTAGTAAAACGAGCAAAGAAATGAATGAAAGATATTAATCACTCCTTTTATGTTTGATTTAGATACTATTATAAAGCTAGTCCAGTGCGGCCATCTTGTGATATGGCGTGCAAGAAAAAAATTCTGTGCGATCTTCGCTCAGGCAGATCGCACGATAGGAGAAATTTATGCGAAACTATAGAGTCCAGGATAGACTCTTCCAACAGTACAACTTGGAAGGAATGGTTATATAATACCATATCCGTGTCGTAAGTATTAAAACTAAGGTTTAACACTGTGAAATGAGAATATCATATTTGATGTATATATATAGCGCTTCTAATTATAAAATAATAGATGCATAAAGTTGCAGATTAACTTTAGAATTTTTATAAATTTGATTATATCAGAATTTGACATGATTTTAGCATAAATTAGACTCGTTTACATATTTTGTAGAAAAATAGAGGGTTAGGGAGGATATATGATGTAAGGAGTTTTGCTACCTGTGATGAAATTACCTAAATAAAATAGATACATGGGTCATAAAACTAAACGGTTTCAAAATATTTCTATTTTCAATTAATAGGAAAAGCTTGAATAAACTACACAACTTGGCTACGTTGCATACCCGCTCTAAAATGCCAACATTTGCATTTTTGAATTTGCACATTTTCCGGTGTCGAATAAAACATCAGAGTATTACAAATTCATCTTTATGCTGCGTCCAAACATTTTAACCCGAACGAACAAAACGAACTGAGCGTGCAGAACAAATACTCTGAAAAAAAATTTGCCGCGCTCGCGAATTGAACTAAAAATAGGTACGGGAACTTCAAATTTTCTATGTGTACATATTTATTTTTGATATAACACAATATTTAAAACCATACCCAATAATAATAATATCTCTCTCCCTGATTCTAATCACGAGGATTAGCCCTGAAGTCGGGAGACTTGTGCGGGAGTGGGGATGGCATATTATTATTAAGCAGGCCGCATTTGCGTTCAGAATCGCCTTATGTTGGTAGGCCCTAACCATCATTCAATGTAGTAATGAGCAAACCTGGAAAACGAATGCACGAATTCTTTACAAATCACGCATCACGAATCGCGAATTCACGCATAGTATGTAGCAAGCATTATAGGTCATAATTTTGTATAAGAACAGTGTCACTTTTCTTTGAATGAAAAAAATTATTTTATTGTATACTATTAAATAAAAACAAAAAAATAATTTAAAAGAAAAATGTAATTTTCTTTGTATTATTGTAATCTCTAAAATTAATACATTTTCTAATTAATAGGAAATTTTGGAACTAGATGTGGAAATTCCATTGGCATGCTTTCTAGATCGTTCAACTCGATCATTTTTAGATGGACCTTATTGAAAAATTACTTAAAATTAAAAAAAAACCTCAATTTATTTGCCATTTTTATTCGATTTGTCAATGTAATCACTGTCAAATATACTTCTTTTACCCAATGATTATCCTCGAGTAGATCCAACATGAATGAAGGATGTTTGATCAGTGGCGTTCCTAAGAATGACTCGTGTCTGAATTTGTTAAATTTATTTATCTTTCACTAAGGTTTGAATATATGCATACGATACGATCATGTATGCTGGCATAAATGCACGTCATAAACTACCAGAAAATTTAAATACGCTTTTTGTATGAAATAATTCACAAACAAATATAACACATATTTCCACAAGAAATTAATACAAACCATGTGCTTTCAATATGTCTCTGGGTTTGGGGTCAACACTATTGCAAGCTTTTCATTATCTTTATGTACATAATTTCTCTACTAATTTATGTTCTTATAGCCAGGTGTAAGGTATCCAACACAGCTTCACACACAAACAAAAAGTAAATAGGTGAGTAATTACACTAAAGACATATGGTGTTTGATGAATAGTAAGTAAATTTCTTTGAATGTGAAATGTCTTTTCTTCATAAGAAAGGTCAACGGTATAGAATTGTAGGAACGGTTTTCTGTTAACTGAGAAACTTAGAAAAAAACATAATGTATTGATAATATAATAGAGCAGAGCGTGGCAGAGCTGTCCAACTTCAAGTGGCCGAAGAGCTGATGTAAATAAAATTACAATTACGGGTCGCATCATAAAATAATTCGTATGCATAACGTTCAGTAATGTGTAATAGGTACCAAAAAACGTGTGTGTTTGTATTATCTTTTCTAGTCTGATCTACTTACGTTCTGAACAGAAATAGTAAGGTGAAGAGTCAGGTCTGTTAAAATTCCAGGGTCTAATAGAAATGTTGCATTTACAATTTGATTTTCCTGTTCCGTAATGGTGGACTTTACTTCATTCTTAAGGAAAATGGGAACCTGCATAGAGTATGTAGTTTGTAGCATCTACTTCGGCTAAAAAATCATGAAACTTTCTGTGAGTCAGAGATAGCGCGATTGCCCCTTCTTATAATATAAAGGTGCGTTCAAGTTCTAAGATCTCCGATGTTTTGTTTCGGAACTGGGAGCAGATAGACACCTGCAGTTTGGTTTAAAATACGTGTGAACTCGTTGTGAATGCTTGACGAAGATGGCAGCACTGTACGGCACACATCCCCTCTAGCGGTGGCGGCAAGAGTGAGAAGTGTTGTTGACACTTCAAATGGCGACGGTTAGTTACAAGAACAGCCAGTAATCACTCATTAAGTTGGACGGCCCTGTAATGGAGTAATGCTATTTCAAAGATTTACTTACTTGCTTTATTCTAGTTTTACATACATTATTTGCATGGCGTCCTAACCACGTAACGAAAAAGTGAATTTGATGTATGAGAAATTCCACTTCTACATCAATTTCACATATTGTAGCTTTACAAAATCATCTTCACATTTGAGTTTCATGAATGTACATTTGTTTGTAACAATAATCGATCTTATATTGTGTTTACAGGATGTCCGTCATCATGTCAATACCTAGGTTAACTATTCAACTACCAAAATACGTCTTAGGCCTTGGATAGGAAGAACAGGTCTTCTACTAGGCCAACTAATCCTGTTTTAAGAAGTTTTTAGTACGTGTAACTTTATTTTATAAAGGCGAATCTCCATTACATCTTTATAATATTACTAACATTACCTTAATGATTCTGGCGATGCTGATTTCCGTCCTTCGTGATCAAAAGATTATACGTAAATGGTTTTTCTTCTGTAATTGTAAACGTGTTACAAAATATCTTTATAACTGTATTTTTTGTAGTTATTATTTTGGTTGTTGCAAAAGTACATTGGAGAATCGTCTTTAGCAACCAAGAATCTCATTCGCAATTTGCATATTATCTCATGTATGTTAGGTGTATGATATTTTAATTTATGGTATACTATTATTAAGATGTGTATATTGCTATAGTGTTGTATTTTGGTAAGTTATTATAATTAAGTAAGTAAAATTTTCTCTTTGTTAAGCTTCTTGAACAAACTAGACTTGTTATTTTTATATTGTCATTGTTTATAAAATAATCAAATTTCATAATGATGATCTTTTTCTCTTTCTTTCAACATTTTATTTATTTCAATAATGGGTAATTATATTAAAAGAATATTTAAATAGTATGTAAAGAAGGCTGTGTATTTCTGAATATGAATCAAAATACCAACAATCAAATGATAAATAATAATTTATTTTCTAATATAGTATAGTTCTAAAAATGATGTTAGGAACATATTACGTGACTAATTTATACTGCATTGGTGCTGTAAGTTTTTTATATATACATGTACAAAATGATTTATATAATAAAATAGAATTTGAAGGACCCAAGTGTTTTTTATACATACATATTTATTTTCATTTGATTTCCTGCATGGCTGCATAAAATTGTTTAATTCCCCATTATTTAAAAGTTACAGTCGACCTTCTGAAAATACGATCGTGAATTATAAACAATATTCATGTTACGTGCAAGCAGAATAATTAATAATTGTTTAGAAACAGAAAATCAAGCAGCATTGTGGTTTGGGATTTAAACAGTACACCTTAATAAACATAAAGATTTGATTTCATTCTAAAAGTATTGAAATAATTAGTCGTTAGCAATATACATGTTAGAAAGCTTGGACTTGACTGAAATATCTGTAGATAAAAAAACCATCGATGAATATGCGCCATTATTACAGTTCCCAAAACCATCTAGCCACTGAAATATACGATATGGAATGCGTTAACTCCCATTGCGCATCCAAATAAATGTACCAACCCTAGGAGCAGACAAAAGGAGGCACATGAAACTCAGCAAAGACATACTTCATTGGTTATGTATGTGGGTGAGAGAGAGACAACCATCTGCACGTACGATATTAATTGTGTTCTTAATTTCCCATTATTTTGTTTGTAAACACGTCATTGGCGTACAGTGTGGCTTCTTCTTTTATCTCAGTGTTATTCTTTGTGTATTTTTGTGGGTGTTATTGTTGGAACATGTCATGTTTTATAAGGGACTGTAAAATTAACCAGCATATAGCACGAAATAATTCTTCATATTCAGAATTCAATTCCATTTCAATTCACAATCAGCTAAGCCCCTACTGCTCCGCCATTGCTAGAGGCACAAAATAAAATATGGCGCTGATCATAAATAATCCATTCGCGCAGCTTTTAGCGCATTCCAGTCATCATAATATAAAATTACATTTCAGTGCATCTAGCATGTTAAAGAATAATCTTTCTCAACGCAGCAGTGTATTTACGGTTGCATATCCTGCTTTTTCAAATATAGTAGTCCTTTAGTAATTAATATTTGTTCATTAAAAAAGTTATGTACAAAATATACAGGGTGTTCAGCATAAGAATCGACACCGAGCAAGTTAATGTAGGAGGTCCCCAAATATTGCAATTTAATCAAACATAAACATAACTATATACAAAGCTGCACACAGGCGGAGTGACAGGCCTTCAAAGTGGGTCCAAATATTTCGAAAAAAATTAATATTTCCGAATTACTCTAACTTGGAATATGATTTAGGTTTATTATTGGTCATCTTTGACTATGAGTTCAAGTAAATTGAAACACGACAAGGTGTTCATAGAGGGTGAGTCATCCCTAAACCAAACTTTTTCCATGATCGAATATCAAATATTCCACGCAGAATTTTATTTAAAACAACAAGGTTTTAAAGAAAAAATACATTAATTAAAACAAGAATTTAATAGTGTTTATTAGAAGAAATCAAATAGTCAGTAGTAGGCTTTGTCTTTAAAATTCAGAGATATTATATATATTTTTTCGAAATATTAAGCTCTGTAATTCCACTTCTGTACAATTTTGTATAAAGGTATATTTGGTTAAATTGCAATATTTCCTGCTCTGTGTCGGTTCTGATGCGAAACACCCTGTATAATATATACATATTATGATTTGTAGGTGCAAGGAACAAAGATCAGTATTAAATAATTTTAATAAAAGAAATTCGTCTAAATGGGTTCTCTGAGCATGAATGGTAATTTTGCCATAAAAAATAGATAGATACGCCTCTGACGACCTCAAAGTTTCAGAAAAATTGTCCTAAATAAAAACAAGACAACCGTGCACAAATATTTAAAATTCCTTCCTGCCTTCTAAACTACTTGCGTCTAGATTCAGAGTTGTTCAAGGTCTAGTTTTTTTAACTGACGAAAACTATTATAAATTATCGCCCAAAGGTGATCTAAATAATAAACAAATATTTCGGTAACGGCAGAATTCAGTGCTAAGGTCACGTCGGTCGTTAATGCAGATTGTTCAACTTAGTTGACGATGACCAAATTGGTTAAATTTTATTGTTTAGTATTTACAATCTGGAAGAGGCGGTACATACGCATTTGGATGTAGGATGCATAATGTATTTGACAGTTTTTTCATAAAAATAAAAAAAAATCATTCAGATGTATTAAGGGAGACATTTAGCATTTTATTATTACGTTGAAAATAGATGACCAGACAAAAAATTGAAAGAAATTCCCAAGGAAAGAAATAAATAACATTTTATAACACTTATTTCATACAGCACATTCAACTGCATTTGCCGTTATTGCTATTAACTGTTATTAATACAATTAATTTGTGGTTTTAATTAATAAAATACTTTGACATACCTGATGTTAGAACAAGAAAATTTTGGACCCGTCTTACCCAGTTTTTACAAAATAACAAACATGTTTCTGCCTCTTATCCGTTTTTAACTCGTAAGTTATTGGCAGGCAACTATGATACGTTTGCGTAAATCATCAATAGTGTCCATGGTACCGGTACCAGAGATTATAATTGGTGGCCTGCATCCACACTAATCAATTTCTGCATCCATTTTTACCGCGTCCAGTAACTACATTTACGTTGATTATATAGTGTATTTATAATCTCTGCCGGTAGTCCTCATCCAACCCATTGGTATTAAAGCTGGGACACGCTGTACATGGTACGGATGTAATTAAACCTCGTGTATGATACGTCACACTGCTTTAATAGGCCGTGGTCGCCCTGGACCTCCATCTCTTCCACGACTCAGTTGCAAATTTCCCATTTCACGCCCGCGTTGTACTACACTTGCACTCGCTGTACACCGCGGTAAAAGTAGTTGCATTTGGTACATGTTTACCGGGAAATCTTCTGTCAAAGCATTCTCACTTCACGATATCCATCATCTCCGAGTTGCTATACACGTTTTTGCAATTTTAGACACTTGAAAAACTAAAGACCCTCGCATCAAAAAAACGTTAACATTATAAGTAATCGAATTTCGATATTCAGACTACAATAGCCTAGCGATGTAAAGGCTGAAAATGCTACAATTTCAATTTTTTTTCTCGAAAACTATGATTTTATAAAAAAAAATGTACGATATTCACTACATTTTTCATGCCACATCTATTCCCACAAGTTGTGTTTTCTGTAAACTGAAAACTTTGCCTACAATTGGAAGGGAACCTTTATTTTTATCACTGGCAAAATTGTTGTCTGCTACTCCCACAAATAAGGATAGACTACGCCACTGGGATTTGAATTCATTAGTTTTGGAACTAACGACAACTAATGCAAATATTCAAAACTGCTTTTGAATTTTAATGATGGCCAAAAGACTGTGAGAATTGTTTGTGGAACGTCTATAATCAGTTAATAGTATACCAATCAACAACGATAGATCATCTTAGAGAAATTAAATCTCAGTTTTCATACTTTAATAAAATGCCACAAGGAGTTTCTCAGACGAGAAATTCCTGAAGTTTCGGTAGCAGGAATTTGGCAAGACTTCTTGGAAACTTCCTTTAAAATCCACGTCAAATTTCTGTAACAAATACTTTGGCTTTTGTGTTGGAACTTCAGTTTACACGTGCTTGATCTACAGAGTGTACCAATACTTGATTAACAAGGAAGATAATTAACTAAAATTAGAAAAATATGAGCATATTTGTGGATTTCTGCTGTTTCTGTAAATGCAATTTCTTCGGTTACTGTGTTTATACAACTATGTCACATGTTATGTTTCACAGACTGGATACTATGTGTTGTTACTCTGTACTTCACTTAGGTATGCCAAAAGCGATATATATTTACTTGCACTCTAGCAAATTTGATTTAAATTGGACAAAATATTTTAAAGCTTTTTGGAAAAAATAACTATAATCTTTTGCTTATTGTGACGCCCTCCAACGGCTAAACTAAGTCAAACTGTTTACAAGTCAATAACTCCACAATTATAGTTAATGTATGTAAGTGCAAATATGATTTAAATAAGACTCACCAATCGTTATCCTCAAAGACAACAACCAAATCCCTGAAGAGTGTAAAACATTGTTCGAAGACTGTTGAATCCAGCGTCTGAAGGCCAAGGACGAGAAATACCGTAACGTGTCTCAAATAGAGAGGAAGACATTTTACAGCTTACCGAGGAAAACTGAGCTGTAGTACCATCGATAATGCAGGTGATTAGGGTGTTTTAAATACCACTGTGTGGTAACATGGTGAAGATTTTGCCCTTACTTTCAGCAGCAAGTGGTATAACAATTAAGTCCCATCCAATTCATGGAAAGTAGTTTATATTTATTTAATTAATTCCAATGATGTTTCCCTGTATTCCTGTATTATATATTTATAACTGAACTTTTAATTCTTGAGGTAAATATACTCTTTTAAGATTAATTTAAGAGTGCAAACAAAAAGTATGTATTTAGGTATTTCTGGAACTTACACAAAGGACCCTTTAATTTTATTATTTCATGAGATTGTTGTGCTCTGGAATGCCCATTCTGATTGGACGGTTGTTGCTACCGTGAATTTATCGATTTTGTAATTTCTGACACATTTTTTGTATTCGTTTATCTTTCGCCTTGAGTCTAGACGTCGCACGGCTCCGGAAACTTGCATAACTACGTCTGCACGGAACGTGAAATATTTCGTTGGGGCTCGTTTGATACATAGCATGTTTTCTAGGCAAACGTTACATCAGCAAGGATCAGAAGAAATTTGCCGTTTTAAAGGATTATTTATTGTTGCAGCAAATTTCAGTTGTTTTTATTTTTTTAACAATATACAGTGTCCGGAATTACAAACTAAGGTCAAGTAACAGTGTAAGGGTAAGTAAAAGCGCCTGTAACATAATTTGTTCGTGATTTGATTTTCAGATCAGTATTAATGACGTAAACAATTGAAGTTTCCAAGAAACTCGTTAAAACTGTAACGTTCGACAACGTTGCAGGGTCAGGTTGCTGCTGATAACGTAAAAGTAATATTAGTCATAGTGCTGCGTATAGCTAATGCGTTTAATTTTTCTCTAGTTTTTCTTTGTGTACATAAACAAAAATGGAACAATTTGTAGTAACCATAACCAGCTCCCCGATATGTTAATTTAAAACCAATCTAAGCAAAACTCTAGCTACGAGACGTTTGTACAGTAAACGCTTCTTGCAAGAAACAGAAGTCATTTTAAATGCTTGTAACTATTATTCTGTGTTGTGACAAGAGCTTTATGAAAACCATTCACAGTAAGTATGTACCTATGTTTAGGTGAACCTATTTGTAATTATTATATATAAATACATAACAATCCTAAGATAGTATATAAGCGACGTTGTCATATATTCAAGAACTGTCTGCTGTCATCAGTGGCATAGCCAGAAATTTGACATGGGGGGGGGGTTCAGTGAACAAAGTTTTTCAGACTAGATTTTTTTAATAAAAAAAATAAACAATTTTTAATAAATTGAAACAATAAAAAGTAAATAAAAAAAATCTCATCATAAACATGTAAATAATAAACAGGTACGAACAATATTTTTTGTTACAAAAATGACAAAAATAAAATTAGAACTTAGTTGCAGGCAGGGTTGCCACCTTTTGAATTTTAAGACACATTATTTTTTTATTATATCAGTTAAAAAGGGGAGGAAGGTTAGCGCCGCAAGCAAAAATTTTGAAATTATCAAGGTCAAATTGCTTAAAATAAGTCTAATCGCGTAGGGGCGATCGGGGCAATCTAACGTTTCGCGATACCACAGTCGTCGAATTGAGTGTCTGTGACAATATTTTTTTAATAGTTCAGAATCTTTTATAATATTTGGTAAAAGTTTGAGCCCACAATCTAACGAATTGTAAGATTGACTATGCTTAACGCAGTGGTAGATTTGCCCAAGCTCTGCTGCAGTAACATCGATAGTTTCTTGAATATTTTCTGTTTGCAAAAATTTTTGTTAAAACTTGAGAAGATTTCGACATTTTCGCGTCTTCTATGCTCTTTTGTATTAGAGTGCTGTTTGGCATCACTAAGGCTATCGTGACTAATTGAAAAATCCTTTTTGCATACTAGACATCTTGCAGAAAAATTGTTTGAACCCTTTTGGTGGCGCGATGGTCATTTTCCGAGGTCTCCATTGTCCCTATTTTTGTCGTGTTTTTCTAAATATTTATCCATATCCTTGAATTTTTAAATGATTTAATGCAGATGAACCCTAATGTAAGGTTGCCGTAGGAGATCTAGTTCACTGACCGTTTTGCTAAATCTTAGCGAATAGAGAGATTGCAGGTTTGTAGTGAGACATTACCTATATGACCCAATCAACCCAACCCATGGGGGGGGGTTAATTTTAGTCGCCTATTTTAAGGAAACGTTGATATATCGTTTTATTTGTGGTCAAGATAAGACTATTTATGTAGGGTTTATGAAAAGATGTTTAAACTGGATAAACCTAGTTAAACCCTTTATCAGTAACAACCCATCAAATGTGTCATACCATAGCAGTTCAAGGGCGCATCCAAGGTGGGTAATGAGAGTAATTACCCCCTCCCTTAGACCCAGAACCGTTCTGTCAAATGACAACAATATATAACAAAATTTGTAATTATTATTGTTTATTACAAAATAAGAAGGCTTGATTTTATTATTTAATAATTGTTTTTTTTTATAAGATTTTTGTATTTATGTTTGTAAAACTATTATTTTTTCTTTAAATAAGAGCTCTATAGTTTTGGTGACGTATTGAGAACCGTTAACAAACCTGTGGCAGTTGTCGCCACGTTATTGCTTCATTCATAAGTGATTGCCAGATTTTACATGGGATCATGGGAAGTCGAGGGGTGCTCCAATCTTTCTGAGACGCCTTGTATATCACATTATTATTGCAGATTATCTTTCAAATTCTATGAACTATGAAATGTAATACTACTTTTGTGTACTGAGTAAACTATACTCAGGTCTTTTGCCTATGAAATTTGATATACCTAAATGCAAGCGTAAGCTTTTTACCCCTTTATGCAAACTTAATGTATTTGATTTGATGCCGTCACAGGATAAACAACTTATATAGGTACAATCTATTGCAGTAATAATGGCACTCTCCGAAACGAGTTTTTGAACTACTGGAAGTTCTGAGTAGAAATTGCGTTGGACCTCTATTGGTGAGTGGAACAACTAAGAGGTAATAATAAAAGTTGGAAGCAGATTTCATTAAGAACACGTCAGCAGTTCAAAACAAGTCGTCAAATTCGTTTAAAAAAGTGCCATTACTATTGCATTAGATTGTACATAAACATTATTAAAGAAATAAAAACATACATCTGATATCTCAAATAATTTGATTTCATTAATTAGAACTCAAAATATAACATGATATGTAGCAGTTGGGTATAGCGTTCTTTTCATATAGCCTGCAGTTTTAATATATAGGCGTCTATAAAAGAGAACAAAAACCATATTGCTTTTTTCAGGGTACGAACTGGATGATATATTGCACAGCTACCAAATATTAGTCCATTTAGGTTATATATTACACTGGCATTATCAATATATTGGATCATATATATTTTTATATAGTAAACCAATAGAAAGATGTGAGACCCTGTCCCATCTGTAACATAATTTTCCTCAGCTTACCAACGCTTGTCAACCCTACGTCTAAGATGATGAATGCTTTAAAAAATGAAGTCGACCTGATATTTTTTGTTTCAGAAGTTGTCATCCTGTAGATTAAATTCAGGGAGGAGTTTATCATGATTAAAATTCGAATAATACAAATTTACTTTTCCGTGAAGTGATATATGAGATAAAATATAAACAACGAATATTATTTCAGTGAAAGAAAAATAGAAAGGAATTGTTGATTAGATCTGTATTTTCTACGATTCATTTAATTAACTATTTATGAACTTTGCTATACTTTTCTAAATTGTGTCACAAGCGAACAATTTAAGAAATGCTTGAGATTAAATCGGAGCTTAAAAGTATGTCAAAGAAAGAATAATTAAAATGTTGTCGATTTCATCTCATCCGCATAGTAGTACCGTTTAGAGTTTAGACAGATTCTGATAATTATTTTGAGAACGAGAACTTTGTAGACTGCGAGGGTTGTCAACAAATAGTACACCTAATTTTATTTGCCAGCGCTTATACGAGAGTTTCTCATAACATTGTTGTCAACTAAGTTATAAAAATGGATGGTTGTAGATAGTAATAATATAATATTATTTATTTATTTAAATACAAACCCAAAACAGGCAAAAGCTCAATTACAGGGTAGGTTACGCAAAAAAAAACATTGATATGTAACACAGTGACTAAATTAGTTGAAAACAACATAAAATTTAAAAATATAAATAACAGTATTATAATACAATACCAACTACAATAAAAAAACACAACAAAAATGACTTATGAAGACACGCGTAATAATTAAACAAGAAAAACCCTATTAATTATGGGAATACCGATTTAATTAGCAAAATTGTGCAACAAAATATGTCAACCTTGCTCTCAATTTTACAATAATTATAGATCATTTGGTAAAGTGGGGAAGCTATCAATAAGTTTGAGCATCGGGAAGAAAGTCTTGGTACCCTATATTTGATTTGATTGTGAAGTGCAACGGTATCTAATTTATTGTTTACGAGTTTGTACAGAATTATAACTGAGTGCAGGTCCCTCCTAGATTGAAGGGTTGACAGAGAAAAACGCTCTAACAGTTCATGTGAAAATCCAATAGGAGGATAAGTTCCATCAATTAGAAACGAAGCGGACTTCAAAAAGCTTCTTTGAACCTTTTCAATTGCAGATACATGTATATTATAAATAGAATTCCAAACTGCAGAGGCATATTCCAACCGAGATCTTACAAAAGTTATAAACAGCAGACGCATTGTAGTAATGTAATGAAAACTTTTTGAGTTGAGTATTATAAACCCTAACATTTTATATGACAAAGAAGTAATCGTCTCAATATGTTTATTAAAACTTAGTTTGTGATCAAAAATAACACCAAGATCTTTAATCGTGCTCGGACGGTGCAAAATTGAATCTCCAATTTTATAATCATACATAACCGGCTTTAACTTTCTATGAAAGGATACAACATTGCACTTATCTGGATTTAAATGCAGGCCATTATTTATACACCAAGTAATTATTGATTGCAAGGCTATTTGAAGGTACTGGCAGTCCGCAATAGATTTGATTTCCATGATCAGTTTTACATCATCCGCATACATAAGAATATCGACACGTAAGACCAAGCCAATGTCATTAATAAATAAATTAAAGAAAAGTGGCCCCAAAACTGAGCCCTGTGGAACACCTGACTTATGTAAAAACTCACCAGACCTATAACCTTGAATATTAACAAATATTCTATTCTGTAAATAAGATCGAAATAATAATATTAATCTAGCGGATAGTCCAAAATTAGCTAATTTTTTCAGTAAGATATTATGGTCTAGTCTAGTCGATCGAACGCTTTGGAGAAGTCAGTGTAAATTACGTCAACTTGGCTTTGGCAATCGAGAGCTTCATTTATGAACTGAGTATAATGATATAATAACATAATAATAATATATCTCTACCCCTCATCCAAATCGTAACCATTAATTAGAAATCGGGTCCTTGTGCGAGAGAAGGGACGGCATATTATATTTATTCAAACAAAAAATCGAATTTTTGGAATTGAACCATGTATATACGTTTGGATATTCATATAAAGTTATATTACATTATTTATTGTTACTACGCATACAATGTGATGTCAGTAAATTAATATTTTTATAACAATTAACATTACAAGTCTTAGTAGGTAACATCGAGTACATTACACCATTAAACGGTATGGTGACAAACTTGATATTGCAAGAAACATCCTCACAAGAAGAGACATCTGTAACATGTGCACATTTTTTACAAACTTCGGCAGATGTTATGCGGTCCGAAAATGATGGCAGCAATGCTACAAGGGTTGTTACTAAAGGAAAGAAAGTTAAATGTGATAAAACAAAAAACGAAATGTCTATTACTATAAATTTAACTGTTAAGAGTGGGCAATGGTACCTGATATAGATGCCAAATTTAATGATTTTTTTTTTATGCACCGGAGATAAATAATGAAAATCTAACAAATTTCGGACTTGCACTACTATTCAAGAATTAATTCCTTTATTTTTTTATTTCCTTTATATCAACGAGTTTTTTTTTAAATCAAATAAATAATTTTGCACCTATGTAGTTTAACAAAATTCGTATAGATGGCGCCGAGCACCGGTTTTAAACTATTTTATTTAATTACGTCTATTAGACAAACCATATACAGGAAAACAGTGAAATCGGACTTCAGCAATATATTGCAGATTCTAAATCATGAGTTGTTTAATTTTTATCCTATGAATCCAGAGATATCTCTAATAATCTTGTTAAACGGTTTAGCTCTCCCCACTATTCTGGATTGCAGACTTGGAATCTAGTGGTATCAGAGCCGGCGGCGCCCGTTTACGCTTATCTCGCGAATTTTACGTGAATTTTACAATTATATCATGTTTGTGGTAAAACTCGCAATTCGGTAATTCGGCAATAATTCGGTATTTATTTTATTTCTTTTTATTTGTCTATACATATAATAATTAATATTGTATGTAATATAAATTAACCATAATGCTTCATAATTTATATTTTCCACAAGAATATATACTTATGAATTGAAAAGAAGCAGCCACACAAAAATAAATAACTATCTTCATTACTGTTTTGTTGCTTACAGAAATCAATTATTATTGAATAAGGAAGTGAATTGATTTTAAAAGTTTATAAATACACATTTTTATTTTTCTAGTATTTAGCTTTTCACAAAAATTTCAATAGTCCAATAAAATAATAAGTATGGAGATTCTATAGTAATAATTGTCATTTAATAACTGATTATTTAGCCATGTAATATTGAATATCCTAGAGATGGTTCAAAATTAAATTGACAAAAGTGGACAATGCAAATTTGCACGAATAATTATTATTAATTTATAGCTGTTTTATTGATTTATTTCTTGATAGTTCAAATATTTTTGTAAAGAATATTCTTTGTATACAGAGTGTTCCGCATAAGAATAGACATAGAGTAGGTGCATGTACGGCGTGATCTAGGGGTTCCAAAATATTGAAATTTAACCAAACATACCTATATATAAAGTTGCATAGTTTTATTACTGTCAAATTTAAAAGACAGTCTACTACTGATTTTTTGATTGCTTCTAATAAACACTATTAAAATCTTATTTCAATTAATGCATTTTTTCTTGAAATCTTCAAAGTTTTTTTAAATCTAACAAGATTAAAAAAGTGTTTCAAATAAAATTCTGCGTGAGATATTATCATTCTTCTTTTCAAATTCGATTAATGTAAAATCAATGAACACCTTGTGTGTTTCAAATTACTTGAATTCATTGTCAAAGAATACCAATTATAAACTTAAATCACGTACCTACCAAATTTGATTATTCCAAGTTAAAGTAATTTAGAAATAATAGGTATTTTTTTTTCAAAATATTTGACCCCACTTGGAAGGCCTATGTACTTAAATTGAAATATTTTGTGTCCCCTATATACACCTGCTCTGTGTTGGTTCTTATGCGTAACACTCTGTATAAATACGATGGTGGGAATTTATACTAAATTGAAAATAACTGTAGAAGTTATGATTAAAATTTACTATGTATTGTACATGATACATACATTTACATTATGTACATGTTATTACAATGAATTATATACATAAGTATTTTATTATTATTATATTATTTTGGATAAAAATGACCTTCAAATGTTCACTCCTTAGGAGACAGAGCCCCTCATTTTCCAAAAAAATATGGAATTTGAAAACCGAAAAAGGTATAATAGTATGTATAGTATGTATAATTTTACACAAATTTTCTACCAATGCATGTGCAACTTTTCAATAATTTTTCGAAAATTTTTGCTCCTTGGAATATGTTGAAATGAGAATCCCTTAATGTATCAGAGAGCCTGGTTTATTTTAAAACGTTTATTTCTCTTGCTTTTTCGCTTTAATACTAACCGTTTAACAGAAAATTAAATTCATTATCATTCTCATTATAACGACAAGTAGCAAAAAGAAATGAGGGAAGCTTATATCAACCCCTTAAGGGCAGACATTTTCGAAAAACTATTGCACATGCATTAGTATTGAAAATTTTACTTTTATATCGTTTTTTAGTATTCAAATTATCTATCTTTTAAGAGGTGTTATGGTAATTTTTATGCAAACGTGTTCTTTTTAGCAGTAGATTCACTGGTATCATTTGTGCTACTTCTTTTGAATATACTCGTATTTAATTATATTACTAAATCCGAAAGCAATATTATAGTATTTATTTTGCCCGTACTTACTCTTTTTTGCAACCACGTTTTTACGCCACGCACTTAGACGTAAGTGTCCCTTTTTCGTCGCATTTTGATCTTAAGAATATAGTGTGATTCACTGGTATATGCATTTCAGGGACGCCCTGTATTTTATGAGTAACAGTAGTAACAACTATAAGTATATAATTTTCATTATATTTGTCAAATTATTGTAAATGTTAGTAACAAATAATATATAGTGTTACAACTGAGCTAATATTAAAATGGTCATGAATTGGAACAATATGTTAAGCATTATTAATTTTAACAGTCCACGCGACGCCACGGACTGTTCCTATTCGTAATTCTAAAATATGATACAGTGATATACCCGATATACCTATTTTGCCTAACTGTAACGCCGTCTGCTTAGTCCGAGTTCGCCTCTGTCGAGCGTGTGTCATTTTTTACTGCTGCCCAGATAATTTATTGCTTCTAAGGACATGCCTACCGGTGATACCGACCCCCCTTCCGCGACCGAAAGTTTGACGAATGTGTCTACCATTGCCCACTCTTAATGTTAATAAGTTTATCCACAATCAATATATTAAGCAAGTTTAATACGTCTGTTTTCCGTGGATTAAAGGCGTTTTAACACACTAGTCGATTAGAATTCATAATAACACGCTTCGATTTTATAGCATATTATTATTATTAACATTTATCTCAAGAACGATCTTGTCAATTTGACCTGGATAATTATTTAAATTTACTCGATAAACAGTTTCTGAAGGACTGGAGGGACCCACAACTTCGCCAGGTGGGACCTGGATATTTCAGCAATTGCCATTTTGCTGGACAGTGAATCTTCAATATAACTTTTCGTTACCGTAGTCGATTTCCAACCACCATGACGCTTCACAATGATAATATCACCTCCAGCATTGGCCAGCAACGTTGCCGAAGAACGCCTCATTCCATGTCCGGTAAAACTTTCTGGATCAGGGCCCAAGAAATGCAGCCACTTTTGAAAACGCTTTCTAAATTGTGTTGATGCGTACATGTTGTGTAGTATATTTTCCAGGCACATCGCAAGAAAAATGTCCCACCGGCATTTTTAGCAGATGTATTTGATGTATTTTTGACACATTTTCTTTGTCGATTTTGCAAATGTGTTCACTCTTGTTGACAAACAGTTGTCATAGAAACGATTCCAAGACATTCTAGTACTCAGCTGACAATCAATATTCTTGATTAAAATAAATTTATCAATAACATATTTTTTCAAATCATAATTTTCCATCTGCTATCACAGCTTTTTTTGCGAATTTTCCTTTTCTTTGCCACGAGTGTAGATATCTCTGGATAGTGCTGGCGCTAATAGTACCTAGTACGAATATAAATCTACCCACGCTTATTCCTAGATCCACTTGCCTACAATCAAGGGTGGCTGTCGCTATTGTTGCGTTACCAACAAACAAAACAAACGAAGAACGCAGTGCACCACCAGCGAGAAGAGTGGCTCATTTTTACGCTCAGTCGGCCCATAACTCGTTTCTACTTCTACCGTTGCCGTCGTCGACTCAGTTTACCTTGAACGTTCGCGACGGTTAGGTTTGGACACTGCCGCGCGCTTTTCCATCGGTTTTCGACGCGTCCGCTTTGTTTACGCTGGTTTTCGACAGTGTTTCAGTGCTTTCTTGTGCCCTCAAAGGATTAACCTCAACGCTGGACTTACATAAGGTGAGCTTTATGTTATAATGGTCTCTCAAAACGTTTCCTTTCTTTAGCAAACTTTGATAAACGGCGCGTTCTTTGTATTCCATTCCGCCTCCGGAGGCACATTTTACAGACTTTTTTTATCTTAATTAGTAACTTCTGCGATTAAAAATAAAGTTAGAGAAAAGGCGGCATATATGGTGGTTAATTTATTCTCTATGGCTTCGTGGAAATGTTCTATCTAGACAACTTCCTATATTTGGCTTACGAAGGTATTCGTCAATGGTCATGCCATCCGCCTAGCGCAAGAATTAAATTGTGGAGTCGTGGGACGGTATTGTTTGGGGTCCAAGGCTTGCTGGATTTTAAAGAACTGTGGTTGAGTCCATTCAGAAAGCTACTGTAGTGCTTTTTTAAATCTGTATCTGGTATATTTCAATTTGAAGCTTACATTTCAAAATTTCATGACCTAAGAAGCTATACAAGGTGTTCATTAAAGAATGGACCATACTTTAAGCCTAAGTTCCTTGGACAACAATAATGTGAATTAAAAGTGTGTTACATTCTTAAGAAATTATAGGCTTGACTAGTTTTTACGATAATTTTCTTATTAGCTGGGTAGTCATTGTACTCAAATTTTGAAAAACAAGGATTGAGAGAGATAAACACTAATACCTAGCTGATTTTTAAAATTAAATGTACAGGGCATTTTGAGCGCCAGAGCCACTATACCATTCCTTTGAGATTTTTTAGATTAGCTGAGATATCGAAATGGTGAAAGTTGCGGTAATTATTTACATTAGCGGAAACCTCTCCAATCATAATTAAAAAAATTTGAACCCCCTATTTTCGAGGGAGCTAAACACGAATCTAAAATTAGATTTTTGCGGTCGACTCTAGTTTTTCAAAATTTTAACCTCGATGTATAGGTTGAAGTTGCAGTATTAACCTTGGTCGCATTAAAAACAAATATTTTTTGCAATTTAGTGCAGTAGGTATATAAGTAATGCAAACTTTTAGTGTAGTATATGTTTTTTTACTCGCAGTTGCAGTATCTTAAATATTTTGATAAACATATAATGAATTATTCATTTATTCGTAATTCGTATGACGTAAGTCGTCTGAATTCTTGCCGCGAGTATATCTTCAGTTCATGACGTCACAATGTTGTCAAAATTAATAGGCGTTATTCAAATTCAACTTAATGTCACACATATATAGGTAAAGGTTAAAATTTTGAAAACAATTGTTTTTCGAAAACTAGAATCGACCGCACAAAACTAATTTTAGATTAGTGTTTAGCACCCTCGAAAATAGGTAGGGGGATAGGAATTTCTTAATTAAGATTGGAGAGGTTTCCGCTAATGTAAATAATTAGCAAAATTGCTTCTGATAGAGTTTTTTTATAGTTCAGCAACGTAGGTACTTGTAATTTCTCTACAGGGTGTCTATTTTAAAATATGACCCAAACACATTTTTTTTTAAATATAACATTCTTCATACTGATATAGTTGCTACATTATATTTTTGAAATTGTCAAAAAACGTTAAATTGATAAAACTGATGTTGCGTGGTGCATAGTTGGCCATGCATTTTTATATAATTTATACAAAATTGATTCATGAACTCTACCTTAGTTACTTATAGAATAATGTACGCAAAAACAGTTGTTTAAACAATTAAGTTATATAAGCAATTAATAGTCAATACCTTTTACGTCATATGTGACAGATCTTTAGCATCATAATTGATAATATCTGCCATATAATATGATGTGTGTTAAGAATAATATTCAGTAATATTGAAAAAATGGAAGGCCAAAATACATAGATATTTCTATTCATCCCAATATAATTTGCTGACTATTTTCATTATTGTATTTAAAATCCTCACCAGAGGAATAAAATTTACAATTACATTTTTTCACTACTAAATTAATTATAGTATAATAATGTTTTCAACAGTTTTTAAATGACATTGTTAATGAATTTTTTTCTTTTCAATTATTTTTTATGTTTGTTTTTATTTATTTCCAAATGTTATTCAGATACATACTCGTATTTTTAAATTACTTAATTGGCTAATCTTACTAAAATTATTATTTGTATTATTACAGAGAAAATTATTTTTAAAATTATTAAAGTGAAGAATTTAATGTACCTACCTATTTATATCTCAACTATTCTTTGAGATACAAACAATCCCTTAAAAGTAGTTCTTTTAAATTTTGCTCTGAAACTCAAAATCGAAGAGGACTATGAAAGTTCTGATTACAGCATCTCGAAAAAATAGTCCGATGTTGTTTTAATTCACATTATTCTTATCCAAGGAAGCAAGCCTTAAACCTTAAAGTATGGCGTATTCTTCACTGAACACTCTGTATAAATCTTTGATATCTAATGATTGTTTTAACTTTAATTCTAGGATTTAAATAAACTGAGTTTAGTTGCTAATATATTTGATTGGCTATGGCTGAGAAACTTAAATAAATCTACGTAAATGAAAGTTCCTTTGATAATCCTTCCATAGAAGAATTAAAATTTGTGTAAACATCACGTTTACTACGGTCTCTTTGTATTTTAGAAATAAGAACATCTATCAAATACCCTAATTTTGATTAAAGCCTACTACTACATTTTGGTTATTGTGGCATTCTTATGAACCTACCTATATTTTGTTTCTTGCAAACGCGCAGAGATAGTGAAGGAGATATCTGTCTACTAGAAATTATCTTCTATACGAGGAAATGAAGATAAAAACCTGCCTAACTTTTCATAATTTGCACTTTGGCACCGATTTCGAGCGTACTTGAAGCTGTACATAGCGACTCTAATATCATTACCTCTATTCAAAGAACGAGAAATTCTACTTCCGTTATTAAACATTCGCCATAGCTATCCCACTGAAAACCTTGTCTTTGTTATTTCGAACAGCAAGACTTTGTACGGGATATTAGCTTAATTGAAAATTAATTAGATACTTAGATAGACACTAGAAGAGAATTAAAAGTATATTACCAGTTGATTTGTCTTATCGTTTATCTTTAATATTGGTCAGACGTTATTTTCAATGATTTTTTCTCTGCCCTAGCAGCTACAGTCCATATGAAAATTATTGAGAGTTGAATGACCTTGAAAAACTGACGTGTGTCCTTTGAAGAATGCATCTTCATAGAGACGCCTTGCTTCATTCGAATTTCCGTTTGCTTTTCCATATACAGGGTGTTAAAAAAAGAGTGTAAAATATTTCAGGAAGTAATAGTATGAACCAAAATAAGCAGAAAAGTTTTAATAAACATGGGTCCGCAAAGTAACGGTTGCGGAGATATGGACCACTATTCGTTTTTCAAACATTTTATTTTATTAGGAATAAACCGACAAAGGAAGCTTTTAACAAACAAAAAACAAAGTTACGGAAGAGGTTCAAAGTGCCCTCCGTCCATTTCCAAGCAGGCACAACATCTTCGTCTCAACGATATTCGAACTCTTTCGAAAACACCCTCCTTGGTTTGGATTTCTTGACGCTTTTGATTAATCCGTAGCTGCAGCTCTTCCAGGCTATTTACAGGAGTACCATACACTAATGTTTTCAAATATCCCCAAACAAAGAAATCAAGAGGGTTCAGATCAGGCGATCTTGGAGGCCATAAAACAGGTCCGGCCCTTCCTACCCATCTATGTGGAAAAGTTTGGTGTAAATGCTCTCTAACGGCCATGGAGAAATGAGCTGGAGCATCATCATGCTGGAACCACATTTGTTGCCTCTGATTCAAAGGAATGTCTTCCAAAAACTCATACAGTGTGTTCTGCAGAAAGGTGAGGTAAGCAGCGTCTGTTAATCGGTTTGGTAAAACAACAGGACCTAGAAACCTGTCACCTACAATACTCATCTAATTGTTTAATGAAAAACGTGCCTGATGTCCAGATTCTATTAGAGCATGAGGATTTTCGTCGGCCCAAATATGCGTATTGTGAAAATTAAACACTCCATTTCTTGTGAACCCGGCCTCATCAGTAAAAAGAATGTTTGCAAGAAAACGAAGGTCTTCAGCATCATGACATTCATGACGTAGAAACCAGCGGCAAAAAACCAAACGTGCTTGATGATCATTTATTGGATTTAAGGCCTGTACTCATTGCACATGGTATGGATAAAGCAGTTGCTCGTGAAGGATTCTCCAAACAAAAGGACCACTAATTCCTACCTCGGCTGATATTCTCCGCACACTCGTACCTGGATTCTGCTCTACCAGTGCTAGAATTTATTCTGCTCTAGGAGTGGATACCGACCTTGGTCTTCCGGATAAATGGCACTGTTTGCTCAAGGAACCGGTATGACGCAATCTTTAGTGAATTCTTCCAAACATACGTTGTGAACAAATCTGGCGATTTGGATAAGCGTCAACATAAAGACGTCGCGCTTCGGTGGCGTTCCCATTAGCACGACCATACATGAAATGCATGTCTGTTAATTCTGCGTTAGAGTAACTAGCCATAGCAAAAGAAAACTTGTGCACTGAGAACAACTGTCAAATACGTACTGTTTATTTCACTAAACATCAACCAACTATTATAAGAAAATACACAACGTTTTTGCAAAATAAAAAAGGGGCTGGTTCATACTATTACCTCCTTAAATATTTAACACTCTTTTTTTAACACCCTGTATAAAATGTATGTCGGCCAATTCTTCAAAGGAATAATTCACCATTTTTACTTTTTTTGTAAAAAAAATATAAAAAAACTAACTTGAACAGTTCAAAAACAAGTCTCGACTCGACACTTGCTTATATTTTTTTGTTTAAACTGACATGGAATTTATGACAAACTCGCAAATTTCAGAACTAGGTGACAACTTTGTTACAGGTTTTCTAGGTGATTAGAATTTTACCTTCACCGTCTCATCCCTAAAATATTTTCTCTTGAATTTGTTTTGATCCATTATAAATCCTGACTGAGGATAATAGGTGTCTTTAAATATTGGCTTAATAAAAATATTTCATGAGTGATTTCATGCTTCTGATAAAACTGATAAAAAATCAGCCGGCTGACTGAAACTTACCAGATATCGTACACTAATGCATCAGTAATTTTATGGACCTATCCAGTAGAAAGGAGGTTAGAATGGTACAAAAGTTAATAAAGCTATAAAAATGGACTAATAAGGAAAGACAGGCATTAGTTTTATGTTCAATAATATCATAAAATGAAAATGTTTATAGTGAGGAATCTGGAATTTATTATCGGTGCTGACTGGTTTTATATATTCATATTAATAAAAATTATATTTTCCTATAGTTTATAAATACTGTGAAAGTTACACCTTCCGCCGAGCACGCAACAATGTTTTGAAATTCGATTCTAATATTAGTTATCAAGGTTCTCTAAGTTCTAAATATGTTTTTGAACTATATTTTTAGTTTACTGCTACTATAAAAATAGATTGTTCCATGAGACTTCCTTAAAAAAATGTTATGTTATTTATTTAAGGTCGCCGTATTTCTCGCCGTAAAATGATCAAATTTGTGGTGTTTCTTGAGTACGGAAATTCAAAAAATAAAACACAGAGCAAAAATAATATCAAAAATAAAATTATTCACGTTTTATTTATCCACTTTTACAATATTGCTGTTCTAAGGCCACATTTTATCAATTATTTTTACATATTTATAAACAATCTTATATGCAGAACTATGTAAGTTTATTTTATAACAATATTTACATCTACAGTTGAATTTAAACGAAATATGTATTTTCATTCTATATCTAAAAATTTGTTGGTTAGACCGCTTTCTGTCATTATATATTCATTTTACTTCGGTACCTTTGAATGTAGGTGATATGAGATAACATTCCTGTTATTTGCTAAACTCTATATTCAGTTCTTAAATGTCTAAAATTACATTTATTTGTAGAAAACACTATTTCAAAAATACGGTCCCCTTAACACTGGAAATATAGCTTAAAATCTTGTCCTCATGGACGGAAAATTCTCGCGATTTCGTAGATTTTTAGTTACATTCGAGGTTAAATTATTAATGGCGGGAAGTGCCAACTTTCTGCGAATTTCGCAAACAGGCTTATTATCGCTAATTTCACCATTTTGTGGAGTTGTAAGTTTAGCTTGAGCTTCTGTCAATCTACCATGAGAATCAATGACACTTTTGTAAGGGGTATTTTTAACAAGAGATAAATATTGTCATTCTACATACATACATCATGAACAATTATGGTGTTACATAACAAAAATTTCAAGAAAATAATGTATGAAAATTTTAAAATTTAATTTTCACAATACTGTGCACCTCCCCATTATGCAACATCTGTCCGTGCTTATTTAGATGAGCTGTTCCCGAATCGTTGGATAGGGAGAAGGGGGCCGATTAAGTGGCCAGCCAGATAGCCTGATTTGACACGCCTAGATTATTTATTGTGAATTTAGAATATTTAAAAGCAAGAATTCGTTACGAGATACATCGTATACCTCCTGAAGTTATTGATAACGTCCAAAAAGAATTTATTAACCGTCTTGGCTAGTGTTAGGCAGCCAACGGTGCACAATTTGAACATTTGATTTAGTCGATTTTTACATAATTATTAGCATTTTCAGTATTGTGAAAATTAAATTTTAAAATCTCCAAACATTATTTTTAAATTTTTGTTATGTAACACCATAATTTTTCATAATGTATGTATGTAGAATAACGCGCACTTTCAAATGGCATCGTCAAAATTGGGGTTACTATTTAAATTGTCGATGACGTCATGTCTCGAACAACAATGACGTCACAAATATGGGTCGTATGTCAAAAGTGCCTTTTTAAAAAACTAAAACGAGAAAACTTCTCAATTTCAAAAATAATGAATTTAATCGTTACTTTTCGAAAGCACTGTATATATTTTTTAATGGACTTGTCCATCTTCTGACTCAGGTGTTTTATACATTTTTCTACCATTTTAAAAGAAACATGGTGTGCTACATGTGACGCCCTCTACTAGTGACGTCAAAATTAGAAACATATTTGAATTTCTCGTCCGCAAAAAACCCCTATTTACTCCATTTATAATCAGTTTTGAAAAATGTTATAGAAAGATTTATTATTTATTTTCGGTCAAAAACTATCCTGAATTTTTGCTCATCATTTCCGGACACCCTGTATATCACTGTCGTTATTTACTAGTTTAATGCCGCAAAACTGCGATCATTTCCGACAATTACGGTGTCACTGCTGTAACTGCCTAAAGCACTGCCGACAATACCGTCCACTGCCGTTCACTACCTATTGAATGCCTTCAACTACCTAATCAATGCAAACATTGCTCACGGCATTGCCTTAACTGCCGTATTCACTGCTGCTATTTTGTACACCACTGCCGATCGCAAAACGCCCCTCGCACTAAACACAATAGATTTATTAAATATGGCTAACAGAATCTTTCATAAAGACAGCTATATTCAGAATACTCTAACTTATCATCTTGTACCTTACTCATCATTAGTATATATCTCCATCAGCCAATATTTATAAAACAATACATAACAGTGACTGTTTAGTCTAAGCCAATATGCGGCCTGTACTTGATGTCCATTGCCACGTGTCAAGGAAGAACGGCAAGGCCCAATTTGACGCCTTCAGTTTTATGATAGAAAATGCTGCAATTGGCGAAATTCGTTAAAAATTTAAATTTTTCTCGCCGTTAAATAATTCGCGCGTATTTTGCGTCCATGAGAGCAAGTCTTTAGACATTATTTGTTTGTAATTGTAATTCGAATTTATTAGTATCACTCGTTTTTTTTATTAAAAGTTGATTTAAACTCCCTCGAAAATGACCCACCAGTTGCACCTATGCCCCCAAGAAATAAGAAATAATGAGTCACCAGCGCTGTCCATATGACTAAAGTACGAGCACCTGCAGTTTTACCGGCATGGCATCTATTAAATTATGGGTTTGCATTGGGCAGGGTAAAGCCAGTACAAACGGGCAGACTGTATTGCTTGTGTGTTTTGATGCTTTCTGAATGATTCATTGTTAGCAGTTTTCAATTAGGATCGAATATGTCATTGATAAGCGTTAATAAATTACGGAAAGGGTGATAAGCCAAGTGTTACATTTATTCTTTCATCTGCGCGAAGTTTTATAAAAATCCTATATACAGCTTGATTTTAAAATAGTAGGAAAAACTTGGACACAACCAACTGGATAATTTACTTGACCCGTATTTTTGTTTTTTCGAATTCTAATTTTTGGGGACTAAGACTTCTTTAAATTGGACTAGAAATGCTGTAAGTTTAATAGAATTTGGTACAAGTATAAGCATTATTAATATGGCAGTTTTCTCAAATGACACAGAAGTTTCTATGTGAATCTGACACCCGACTTTTAGGTACTATCGTTTGCAATAATAATGACACTCATTAAAATAAATTTTGCGATTTCTTTAGAACTTCTGATGTATTTGTAATGAAATCTACTTCACATTTTTAATATTAGTTATTAGTTGTTTCACTCGGAGATTTAATGAAATTTCTACTCAGAACTTCCAAAAGTTCAAAAACTGTATTAAGAGAGTGTCATTATTATTGCAAACGATAGTACATAGTACGCACATGATTGAACCTCGTGTATGACCGCCACACTGCTGCAATACGCCGTGGACACCCTGGACCTCCATCTCTTCCAGGATTCGGCTGCAAATTTCCGTTGTCACGCCAACGTGAAAATAAACCTCAAACTAGGCTTCAAAATCGATTGTAGTTGTGTGTAGTAACTTTCATTTCGTTTGTAAGTAACAGTAAAAATTGTTACTGTCAAAAGTGCTGTTAATCATTTTAAGTAAAGAAATGAAATATTCATATGATAGGCTGCGGCTTTTTGAATTATGTCGTTTATTATATTCGTGTTAATATACATATATATTTTTTAATGTGTCATTAAACTTTTATTGATTCGTTTACATCTGTTTCTCAAATTTATAAAATGTGCTATATTGCCGAACTCAGAACTGGCTCATTTACAAGATTTCACCAGAAAAATATATGATCACTTCTTATATCCCTCAGCTTCTGCGCGCCAGTGTGCTTTAAATAACTTATTAACGGGGTTCAGTTACAGTTCTATAACGTTTATTCGAAACTTCATTTTGTATCTCTAATAATAACGTTAATAAAGAGTGGCCTAAATATAACGAATAACTCCGTACCTCCCCCTCCACATATACAATACAACAATGTGGTTGATAATGCTATGCTGCTGTATATTCGAGTATATATTCTTCTGTATTGTATGATTAGTATTACTCTTAAATTGAGAGGCAACGTTACACAATAATAAAATAACCAAATTGTGTAATAATTGTTTACGTATTTGATAATGTCATGCTTTTACTCGATTTAAATGCCTGAAAATAATGCAAACAGTAAATCCGGGAAGTCTAAGATTATGAAAAAGTGTTTAGATATTGTTCAGTCTGCGTTCATTTTGTCAGAAATAGAATATTTATAATAAATCGTACAATAGCAAAACTTATAATGTTGAGTAAAACTAGTGAGAAAGACTGATATACATTATAGGTAGGGTACAGTAGGGTAGGTAGTAAAAGAGTACGCACCTAAGAATTTTTTTAAAACTAATGGCAGAATTATGACATATTTTGTTTAAAAAGGTAGGTACCTACATAAGTATGTAAATTATTTTGTTACCAAAAATTTGACAGAAGTTAAGAATGTAATATGGGAAAATGTGCAGGTCAAAATGTACTTACACACACAATTGGTGCATCACCGTGTAAAGTAGCTACTTACAGTTTATCTATAGTCTGTTTAGAAATGAAAGAGAGTAATAAAAGCTTATTATGTAAGCAAATAGTAAATAAATGTAGTACTGGTGCTTATATTCAATATTTTTGTATTATCTGTATAGATGAGGTGTACTTTTAGAAAAACTTTGTGTGATCGAACCGTTTCTCTTATAAGTAAACAATATAAAAACAGCATTTCAAAACATGAATCTACTTTAAGCATCATAACCGGGTTAAGAGGGTTTTTAGTAATTCAAATAAAATTATTCAATATTATCAAAATATTTTAAATTTAATGAATAGGCTTTTATACCACACAAAAATATATGTATTTTGAAAATTCAAATTATGGTGAGTAAATGTAGTGTTGTATAAATGTACAATAAAGAAAATAAACAAGTAGGTATATTAAAATTCATCCTCTGAATATTCTGATGAATTATCTTTGTCTCCTAGATTGATAACGATAGGTTCCACAGTAACGTCAATTAAATTATCGATTTTTCTCCTCTTCTTTTTGTACATGATGTATACATCTTTGCCAGTTATCTGCAGTTACTCGTTCCAAGGAAATTTTTAACAAAATTTTCACGTCACAATTTAAACATCGTATTATTTCGCGCTACATCTCGTTTTACCTGCGCCCAGACTAATTCGATTGGGTTAAATTCACAGTGATAACGTGGTAACCGTAGTACCGTTATTTGGCGATTTGTTGCCATTTCATAGATGCCATATTTTTTCTGATCTTTATTAAGATTGACAAGTGTCAAAAGTTTCTTTTTCACCTTATTTGTTTCAAAAGAAATGGATAACCATTGAATTATATCGGCTTTCCTCCAAGCAGTCGTAGGCGTCCGCTCGGTCTGCCGTGAATGGTAAATGGCATTATCCATGACAATTGCAGACCCCGGAGGAATAAGATCCAACATCTGTGTAAAATACTCTTCGAACTCTTCTGCGTTCATGTCTTCGTGATAGTTACCTATATTTTTAGATTCAAATAAAAGTAAACCGCCATCTACAAAACCATTGGCACTACCTATATGTGTCACTAGTAATCTTCGCCCTTTACCTGAAGATGCCCTGAACCCTGTTGAAAGTCCATCCAAAAATGCTTGTCGAAAACTTTTTACATTTTTATCTTGCCATATCTTTGTTACAGTATATCCCTCGTTGACCCAAGTTTCGTCTAGATAATAAATATCCCTCCCTTCTTCACGAAATTTTATAATTGATCTTAAGTAGGATCTTCGCCAACAAATAATTTCATCTTTATCGATGGGAACTGACTTCCTGTTCTGCTTTTCCCAGTAAAAGCTCAACTCTCGTAAGACGGCCGATACATTGCTTCTCCTGATTTTTGGCCATGGTCCTCTGAAAGTTCACTTAAAATTTTGTTTAGCGTTGGTATTTCTTTTTTAAAATAAAATGAGTACTTTTCTGCGAATGACATTTTTGTAGAAATCATCTATAACGACTTTTGACCTCCCTGTAGATGATTTTGGGGGATTTACAGTATCTTGTTCATTTTTTGTTTCCTTTAAAAGTCTGTAGATAGTCGATTTTCCAATCCCTGTCATTTTGGAACACTTTTCCACGATGTCGTTAACACTGTCTTGGTGTTTCAATGCATTAAATACATTTAATATAATAATCTTCTCATTCTGAGACAGCGCACATCCTTTCACGCGTTTAGCAGGTACGTAATCTTATAAGCTCGACATTTTACCCAAACAATGTTATATCCACTGGCACAATAGTCACTAAACGCAAGTCGAATTTTACTCTACTGCACTAGCACGTCTTCGTATATTCAGCTCTAAGACTGGATTGATCTGTCACGATACACTGGCTCCTGCCCTATGATGTATCCAGTAAAATATACTAATGTACAATTACCTGAAACGAAATATTACCACGCACTAAAAAGACACGGTGGATGGAAATCTACGTTGAAGATTCACTTCAGAATAAAATTTATGTGTGTAAAAAAATTATGTACACAGAGAACGGGAAAACGGGATATGAAGGCACCTGTCTGAAAGCTTCACTAATCAGAGAACCTGCAGAAGTTACATTCATCATGATTTATTTTCACTTAGTGTTTCAGAACAAATTCAGTTTTCGGATTTATCTAAAGAGTTTTGAAGTTTATTATTATTTTTCTTGTGGAGGATAAAACATGTTGTATTCACCACGGTACACCCAGGTTGCGAAATGATGAAGCTCTATGGCATTTTCTAAAATCGCTAATTTCAGTTTTCTTCACAATATTTCAGTAACGGCAGCCATTCGATTTTGAACAGATAAGATAATTTCAAAGACCTGTTTATTTTGCAGTTTCTGAGATTGCAATGGTGAGCCATGACAAACGGACCACCCTGTATAAGAAATAAGTATTCCAAATAATTTTGTCATTGTAAAATGGCACTTGAACTCTATGCAGAAACTGTTGTAGAGTTGCTGTCAAAATAGTTTGTGTATTTATTACAATCTAAACTCGAGTTATGTAAATGCGAATACCGCAATATAATTTCTACGGTAATTAACCGTCAAAATGGGATGCGGTTTCATTGAGCCTGTCTCCAATTTGTCAACTGTTAAAAAGTTTAAATGTTACATTAGCATAAAATGAAGATAGATCACGGAAATCGGCGACTGAGGTTGCTGCAACGATTATTCACGGACTACCAGTTAATTAATTTTACACTGCTTTTATTAACGTAATTAGATGTATTGTGTTGCGTATTGTATAGCTATTGAAATAGACAGTATCTCGACCAAGAAATGTATTGAAACATATCGTTTAGGTTTTTTATACCTACAGGGTGTCACAAAAATTTGAAATGAAATTATTATAACTCGATACTCAGTGACCTGTGAAACGGTTGTACTGGGTGCCCCCAATACGTTTCGAGTGAGTTAATTTTATTGATTGGTAATAATGGTACGTTCAATAATACGTAAATGTACATTTTGTCAGCAGTGTCAGCAATGGAAAGATAGTTTAGGCTTTGTCGGAAATCATAAATTTGCCAAACTAACACCTGCAGAGGCCCTTAAACGTGTATATGTGAGTGGATATTTTTTGCATAAATACCTTACAAAACATTAATGTGATACTTGTTTAGAGTATTGTAATGCATCTAATTCGAATCACTCTACATTATTTTCTAAACTAAAAGCTTACGAAAGCAGTAAAGGGCCATTTAATGGTTTAACAACGCCCCCGAACATTTCTACAGACTATTTAATATTTCTAGAAAATATTTTTATATATATTTTTAGCAATTTTTGTATATGGTATTGCATCGGTTACAGTATGTTAACAATTTTTTCAGATGTGAGTTTTGAATACCTATGCCCAAACTTCCCATATACAGGGTGTCCGGAAATGATGAGCAAAAAATTCAGGGGATAATTCTAGATCAAAAATAAATGCTACCTCTTTCTATAACATTTTTTCCAAAACTCATTATTAACGGAGTTACAAGGTGTTAAAGTTAAAATTTTATTTTCGATATTTGTAAGTATGTAACTTCTTGAAATGGAAATAGTTACATAAAATTTGTAAGTCGGAGGTTTTTGCCGACGAGAAATTCAAATATGTTTCTAATTTTCACGTCAGTAGTAGAGGGCGTCACTTGTTGCACACCATGTGGTAGAACTTTTTTGCATCTTAAAGTATTCATCTGACTATCGAAACAATCGATTCTCCTACCGGTTTTATTTGAAAAAGGTATACCTTGCTGAAGTCGGTAGGCGTAACCATTTTTTAAATAATCTTATTTGAAATGCTCAGTGCACCGAGTAAAAACTGTTTTGGTTTCAGGTAAAGTGCCTTTTCTGCTGAAAATACAGCAAAATTTTACTTGAAAAAGTTGTTCACAACGGTAAATTATGGGGATGTGCAAAATTTCAAGAAGATCTGTGAGGAAACCATTTTTCAACAAAGCACAAAGATTTTATCAAAGCAGGCCGATTTTTTTCAAATTTTGCACACCTCCATAATTTACTGTTCTGAACAACTTTTTCAAGCCATATTTTGCTGTATTTTCAATAGAAAAAGCACTTTAACTGAAACGATAACAGTTTTCAATCGGTGCACTGTATATTCCAAATAAAATTATTTCGAAAACTGTTCCTCCTAACGACTTCAATAAGGTATACCTTTTTCAGATATAACAAGTAGGAGAATCGATTGTTTCAATAGTCAGATGGATATACTAAACAGCAAAAAAGTTCTATCATTTAAAAGAAACATGATGTGCATAAGTGGCGCCCTCTACTAGTGACGTCAAAATTAGAAACATATTTGAATTTCTCGTCCGCAAAAACCCCCGATTTACAAATTTTATGTACATATTAGGATTTCTTAAGAAGTTATTTATAAATGTCGAAAATAAAATTTTAACTTTAACACTCTGTAACTCTGTTAATAATTTTGGAAAAAATATTATAGAAAGAGGTAGCATTTATTTTCGGTCTAGAATTGTCCCTGAATTTTTTGCTCAACATTTCCGGACACCCTGTATATGAGTAAATATTTACTTTCTTTTAGATCTAGGATATATACGTTTAAATTTACAAATAGGGAAATAAAAACTAAGAAGTGTACAGAAGAATCCCTAAATTAAAAACTGTACAGAATTTATAATTAAATATGTGGAGGCACATCAACCTAACCTCTAACCTAATACGTTTTAATTATATTCGTAATGCGTGTAATGCGAATGAGATACCTACATTGCAATACATTTTTAGATGATGGATGAACAGTACACTTTTACAGAGAAGTATGGATAAAATTCACATTTAGAGGATGGATGGATAAATTCCATTAAAAAAATGTACACAGAAGTTATTTCTGCTCCTGATAAGGCCTTCTTAGCTCTTTAGAAAAAAATTATTGCATAGTGTATTTGTTATTGAATGCTGATAATAAAATCTACTGTATTTCTAATATCGTGCATATTATATTGACTAGCTTAAACCTGTACCTACATTTTAACAAACAGCCTTTTTTCCATGATATTAAAAGTAAAAACTTTCTAATACATTTCTAAATTCGCTTTTATTATACTATTCAGGTTAAACAAAATGTAAATATTTGAACTGATTGATGAACTCTTTGATATCTACTTAAAAATTTTTTACATGTGCATATTGTCAATGTTTTACACATTGATATTCAGTCATTATATGTGAAATAACATCACTTATTGGAAAAGTTAATTATCCTCCGAGTTATCTACTCAGTAAAATTACTTATCTATATTTTACAATTCCAACCAAAAATTACAATGTATAAATCAATACAAATTATCATGAGATAAATCTACGATGGAATTTTGCATAAAAGTTGTAAAATTACATAACGTAATATGGTACTTTATCCATGTTTATTTCTGTAATATTACAGTGAACTTATTGCATTTACAAAATTATTATGTAATTTTACATAACTCTACGCTGGTCACAAATTGCTAACGTAAGTTATGTGAAATCATAGACAAATTTTTGTCAGTGTGTATAAAGGGTTGTGCGCATTTTGTACTATTAATTCAATAATATACAAATTATTTATGCGCTTACCTTGAATTATCGCCGTGTCCCCTTTTCTGATCTCCACTTGGCCTGTTTCTGTAAACTTCACCGACATTCCTGCCTCCTGGATGCGCCTCACTGAAATAAGGTTGGCAGGTACACTTTTGCAGTAGAGAACATCCTTCAGCTTGCCGCTATGACCAAGGGATGAGGTGACTTTTATTTGGCCGATATGTATGTTGCCTCAATGACAGTTCCTTTCTTCGCCACAGTATACGAATTGGTTCCAGAAGCTGTTTATATTCGGTGAAAAGACTTACATCATTTATGATGTGTTCTGTCGCACCAGAGTCCAACACAAAACGCCTGGATGTTTCATCATTAAATGAATTTTCGTGACACATCATAAAGGCAAATGGTTCATCAATCACTGCTGTTGAAGCTCCAGCCTCATGATTGTTTCTTTTCTTGTTTTGCCTTTCTTGCATTTTTAAACTTTGTTTATAAAATGACAATCACGTTTGAAATGATTTTTCGTCCACAATGAAAACATTTTTGATTTGCTTATTTTTGAACATATATTTATTCTTCTGAATAAATTTGTTCTTTCAATTTTTATTTGCACTAGTGGTCCGCAAATTCATACTTATATCAGTATTATCTCGCTCTAGAAATTCCTCATGTTCCAATAGCATCCCTTTCACAAATGCTAAAGTTATTTTATCGTCAGTCATCGTTTTAATTGCAGCTTTTATTGGCATATAACTTGCTGGCAGCGAATTTAATGTGTACCTACTAGTTATTTCACTCACTTCCATGCCACAAGCAGCTAAATCACGAATCATTTCATCAATATCTAACATGTGCCTTTTTAATGTTGTACCTGGCTTTAGTTTATAATTAAATAGCCGATCCTGGAGACATAGCTGTGTCGACACTTTTGTGCATGCATAGAGGGTGTCAAATTTTTCCAAAATTTCTCGAGCTGTTGCACGACCTGGTGGCACTTGTGAGATAATAGTGTCATCTAGGTATTCAATTAATGTACCTCTTGCAAATCTTTCCCATTTTATCCACTCCTCACTGACTGGTATTGGCGGATCTTCACTTAGTACTTTACTAGCACCTTCTTGTTCAATAATTTCTTTGAGTCTGAATTTCCACATTAAATAGTTTTCACCATTAAACTGTTTGAGATTGCGTTTTACCACAGTTGATGCACTTGACATATTTATGGCTTACTTTTACTTTTAATATATATATATATTTATTTTATTTATTCACTATCACACACGATGCCTGGGCCCATAACCTAAAGGGTGGTTATGGTTATTTTAAATAAAACCACTGTAAGTCTTATAACTTTTATATTTAAGTTTTCTTTATATGGTCTTAGCACAAGAGCTCATAATATATAAGTGAATATGAAACGTTGACTCTCTGGTGTTATTGGGAATATGCTTATTCAGTAATTTTATAAACTAAATAATATGCCGCCTGTGAGGCGAGATTTAATTTCAACTATACTAAACAACTGTTAGAAGTGAATACAATTTTTGTCTTATGTTTATATACTTTAATAAACCCAACAGTGTATGTAGCAGAGTTAAATTGTTTTTAAAATCGCACGCAGTTGTCAAATTCTTGTTCTGCTTTGAATTTAGAAGACACCCTGTATCTAGTTGTCTTCATTCAAGAAGAGAGATTACTGTTATTACAACACTAAACCTGTTTTCTTGAATACCATATCGACGGTTTAAGAACAAAACCTGATTCCACGATTTTCCACGCCAGCTGTATAATTTTCTGAGCGGCAGAGCTATAGTCTAAGAGCCAGTGGCCGGCAACCTATAAGTAAATGATTATACCTGAAATTTTGCACAGTGAGTCTCTTATACCTATCAATCATGAGGTGATGACTCGCTAAGCCCGGCGAGGTCGACTGAAGAGTTACTCAGGTGCCAGAAGTATGAAAATGTAACCAACTTCGTTATTAAATTAACAAAGCTGCCGTTTGAAAATTTTAAAATATAGAATTATTATTATATAAAAATAACAAAGGCAGACGATTACCATGCTTCTAAAGTCATGGCAGACACTTGTGAAATTGGCAAAAATTATAAATTTGAAAAGTATTTGATTAAATTTGATTTTTGACGTTATGATACTGTCAGAAATGTCTAGCATTGTAATCGAAATCACCAAATCTCAGAACCTGTGCCAGAAATAGAGGTTATTTGTTACTTATATTATTTTAATATAAAAATGTGCTAAATATGATATATAATAGAAATAAATGTCTAATTTGTTAGATCTGAAATTTTTAAATTTTCAAACGGCAGCTTTGTTAATTTAATAACGAAGTTGGTTACATTTTCATACTTCTGGCACCTGAGTAACTCTTGAGTCGACCTCGCCGGGCTTAGCGAGTCATCACCTCATGATTGATAGGTATAAGAGACTCACTGTGCAAAATTTCAGGTATAATCATTTACTTATAGGTTGCCGGCCACTGGCTCTTAGACTACTACATATAACAATGGTTATTGCTCGTACAAGGTTAATAATGTTTAATAAACATTCAGCAAAATGAACCGTAAGTACTTTTACAACAATATTAATTGCGTTTCTGGTAACTGTGCAGGTTATATTGATGCTAATGCTGCTAATAAGCATTCAGAAGCGAAGAATAGCCACGTATCAACAATAAATAATCAACTTTACTGCTTATTATATGAAAATATAACTGTACATCATGCTTGTAGTAACTATTTACTGCAATAGTATTAAAACTTATTATAAAAGAAATTCGTGTTGTTACAAATTAAACCTCTGCATATTGGAAAAGTAGGTATAATCTATTTCAATAGTAATGGCATCAGCACAATAGTTTTTCAACTACTGGAAGTTCTAAATAGAATTAGATCTCTGTATTGTTGAATGAAAATTATGAACTAATGTTGAAAGTTGATTTCATTACGAATATGTCAGCAGTTCAAAACAAGTTTAGAGTACTATTATTATTGCAATAGATTGTACTGAGGGATCTGGCACTCCTGAAATCAGGTGTACCTACGTTTTATATGAAATCAAAATAAATCAGTGAAATCATGGAAAATCTTGTGAAATCATCCGAAATCAGCAAATCATGTAAATCACATGAAATCAATATATATATATAATAAAATCTTGCAAAATCTTAAGAAATCAAATTATATTATTGAAAATTAATATTAACCTCCGTTTTATAAATCATTTGATAACCGATTCAATCGCTTTTGTATATAATTTGGCAGATATGGTATTAAAATATAGTTGTAATTGTCAATGTTATACCTATGTTTAGTGCAAACATGACAAACTGTTGTTCGTTTAGCTCGATGTAATTAAACTTGCTTTAAAATCTAGAATTGACAAAATTTTATTTAACCTCGTATATATCTTTACATGATCTAAATAACATTTCTTAACTCTTAACTCTTGTGGTAATTGAATAAAAAAGGAAAATGTTAAGCGTTATTTTATTGTTTAATTAAAACGAATTCCTGTTATTGGCTTTGTAGAAAGACTTCATTGTTTAGTATTTTGGAGAGGAACTACTGACTGATAATAATTATATTGACAAGTACAGTAACAGGCATTTTGGAGGATATTTTTGAAATACATGGGTATGTAAACTTTTTGGAAGTGTAGTACAACTTCTGAAGCGTACACATATCATAAATAAAACCAAAAATTTACACATCTGCATACAGAAACAAACGTCTGAAATTTATTATCCAGGTCACTGCTTGATGGAGTAAACAATGTTTGGCTTCATAACGCAATATCCTCTACGAGACGTTTACAAAACTCCTCAAAAGACTTTCTTCAAATAACAGCCAGTGCATTCTTTAGTTTGAACAACTATTAATAGTTGCTTAAACAAAGTTCCGCAAATAATATAATAATAATATAATAATAATATCTCTACCCTTCATTCTAATCACAGGGATTAGCCCATAAGTCGGAGACTTGTGCGGGAGAGGGGCGGCATATTATTATTAAGCAGGCCGCAATTGACTTAAAATAAATTGTAGGCGTCGACTCATTGATTTCTTCAATGAAAATAAACTGATCTTAAAGAATTAACGATATTACATAGATTTAAATAATAACTGTACTATATTTTGTAGGGAACAAATTAATCATTTTGTTATTGATAAAGGACATTTCCATTAAATGAAATTGATTTTTGTAAAGTAGGCCAGGGTCACGTTTTTGGAACAAATGCCAATGAAAATAATAAATAATATGTCAATTGTTTAATGACTTAAGCCTGCTTCAGAGAACAATGTAGTTTTGCTGGCAATATCCCCACCACCAGTTTAATTTCAGTGAAATAGAGATTTTATAAAGTTGGTTTTATTTGTATTGAATATACTATGTAAAAATGTTGCTCCTCTGGATAGTTGAAGTTGGAAATTTTGAACTTCACTCTACTTCAACAACGAATACAATTAATTTTATTGGCTGAAAACCACGTGACTTCCGTTCCCTGAAGCTGGTTTTGTTATACAGGGTGTCCGGAAATGATGAGCAAAATATTCAGGGGATAATTCTAGACCGAAAATAAATGCTACCTCTTTCTATAACATTTTTTCCAAAATTGATTATTAACGGAGTTACAGGGAGTTAAAGTTAAAATTTTATTTTCTATATTATTTGTAAATAACTTCATAGAAATCCAAACATTTACATACGAGATATTCAAATATGTTTCTAATTTTGACGTCACTAGTAGAGGGCACCACTTATGGCACATCATGTTTCTTTTAAACGACAGAACTTTTTGTTGCTTAGTGTCTCCATCTGATGATTGTAACAATCGATTCTCCTACTTGTTATATGTGAAGAAGGTATACCTTATTGAAGTCGTTAGGAGTAACGGTTTTCAAAATAACCTTATTTTATTAATATTCCGTGCACCGATTGAAAACTGTTATCGTTTCAGGTAAAGTGCCTTTTCTACTGAAAATACAGCAAAATGTTACTTGACAAAGTTGTTCAGAACGGTAAATTATAGAGACGTTCAAAAAGGTCGGCCTGCTTTGATAAAATCTTTGTGCTTTGTTGAAAAATGGTTTCATCAAACCTCGCCGATCTTCTTGAAATTTTGCATGTCTCCATAATTTACGATTCTGAACAACTTTTTCAAGTAACATTTTGCTGTATTTTCAGCAGAAAAGGCACTTTACCTGAAATCAAAATAGTTTTCGGTGCACTGAGCATTTCAAATAGGATTATTTCAAAAATGGTTACGCCTACCGACTTCAGCAAGGTATACCTTTTTCAAATAAAACAGGTAGGAGAATCGATTGTTTCGATAGTCAGATGGATACATTAAGATGCAAAAAAGTTCTGCCATTTAAAAGAAATTAGTATCTCTGAATTACTTTGACTTGAAATAACCAAATTTACATGACTTAGGTTTATTATTGGTCTTCTTTGACTAGTTATCAGTTCAAGTAAATTGAAACACTACAAGATGTTCATAGAGTTGAGTCTCCCTAAAATTATGCCAAACTTCTTCTGCATTAATGGAATTTAAAAGAATGATACACTTTATTTAAAACACTTTTACTCTTGTTATATTTTAAAATACTAAGATTTTCAAGAAACAATGCATTAATTAAAACAAAATTTTAATAGTATTTATTAGAAGAAATCGAAAAATCAGTAGGAGGCTTTGTCTTTAATTTGACAGTAATGGGATGAGATTGCAATATTTTGGGATCCTCTACATGCACCTGCTCTGTGTCTGTTCTTTTGCTGAACATCCTGTATAATATCCTGTTTTTTGAATATAAACATGTAGGTATGTATACAACAATTATTGTATCTACAAAAGTTGTAGCTAATAGCAGCCACCCTTCTAAGTACAGTAGGTATATACTTTTGCAAGTGCAAGGAAAAATATAGGTTTAACAAATCAGTATTCAAATACAGAAAACAAAATTTGGGTGTGTAAAGAATCGCATCAAGTATATGTTTCTGTGCAAATTTGTAATATTTAAATGGTAAATTACTGTGCAAACTTACCGTATTCAAGGGTGAACTGGAAGCCTGGATTTCATCTGAACACAGCAATAAGAAGGCATTAACATAACACAACACTACACAAAGTCACTATCACACCGTTAACTGTGCACATTTTCTATACCTCGCACTGAAAAAAATGTGTTTCAATTCAATAAAAACAACACTAGATAACCGAAGCTCTGTTTTGCTCGCCAACGCGACTCAAAACGTTCAGACACCTACCGGCGAAAAGCTGAACCATAAAGCTTGTATTGTTGCCCTCGGACTAGACGACTTTTCCAGGAACTGCTCCACGATCATTTAAAAATAAATAGAGGTGGGTGCGTGATCTTTATATTTGTATAAATTTGTCAGGGTTGATTTTATATATAGCAAAAGAGATTGCTAAAACGAGACAATATAATTACTGTCTATAATAAAAATGATTAATTTGTCTCCCACTCAGTAATTTATGTATAGTGTCATAAGTTGCAGTTTAATCCTAAAATACCGTCTGACACGTAGATTAATTTGCATACTTTGGATTCGCCACCTAGCAATTCTTTCTTCCAAGTGATGCTGCCCATTGTGTGATTTGTGATTAATAATTTTAATTATGGCGTATTAAGAAGTTTCAAGACCTCTGCGCTGACTTGATTGAAGGATGACGAAATAAAAATTGGCGTGAATGGCGTCACTCGCTAAATTTGGAATTCCTTAATTGTTTAAAAAAATAGCTTCAACAGTAGATCTTAATCCATTGAAGTAAAGAAAGAAAAAACATAAAGCTATTTGTAAAATGTGGGATGCTGTCGTTCCAACAAATGACATGGGTGTTCATGTCAAGATAAGTGTTCGAAAATGTCAGTTATTGTTTTACAGTTAAGTAAATTATTTAATTTATACAAGGTGTCTTAAAATGGTACGACAAAATTCATATTTGCAATGTTTCTCAAACTGCCTTGTAAGCGTACTTATATACCAACAAAAATAATAGCTTTACATTTGTACACATTTTTTAGGCATAATTTTTTCACAAATAACAAGAACACCAACTAGTATTTAATTTTGATCAGTAATTGTTAATAAAATTTAGAAGTAAATAAAGAAAATAATAATATCCCTAGGTGAGATGTAACTGGTCTGCTATTTCCTGCTCGGCCTAAGCAGCTCGACTTGCAGGAAGCAACTTACGTTGTCGTAGGTACTTAACTGCAGACCTCTCGCCCTGGGCGATGCGCCATTAAATCTATAAATGATACTGCAGGAAACAACTACTCCGCGGACTAATGCCCCGAACGGCATTGAATTACACCTGCAGTATCTGTGTGAACAGCCAAGAACCCTTAGTTTATAGAATAATATATCTGCCCTTCATTCTAATCACGAGGATTAGCCCAGAAGTTTAAGACTTGTGTGGGAGAGGGGGTGGTATATTATTATTAAGCAGATCGCATTTGCGCCCAGGAACGACTTACGTTGGTAGGCCCTAACCACCATTCAGTGCAGGAATGAGAGAAACCTGGAAAACCTCATTAATTAGAGGGGTAGTCAAACGTCAACCGGTATCAATCTGTCACATTGACTCAAGCCAACATTCTTCCACACTACCATACCCGCAGAGAAGGTGACAATCCTCTCTAAGAATATAGCTTATATACGGTCTACCGACTGCAGGGGTCGAACCCACAGCGATCTAGTCACCTCGATTCAAGTACTAACGCCTTTAAACCGCGCGACCACTGACCGATCCAACTACTAAAACGCTGTAGATTCTAGATATTAAAATATGCCGTGGGAGACATATTGTTTTAGTCCAAATGTCAATATTAAAAGATACAGGGTGTAGAACCGATAATTTTCGAATTGATTGTTCTCAATATTTCAAAAAGTTGTAGACATTTCTTTGGAATTCGGTATACGAAGGTTTTTGGAAAAAGTAAGACGATATTTAAATAGAGGCATAAGAAAATGTAATCATATTAATGGTGAACATTTAGCTCAGTTTTTACTGTAATAATGCCGTGATTTTGTTGTTCATTATTAAACTATTTATTTTTATTTTTTATTTGTAATTCGTTTTAATGAGTATTGTTGACTGTTGCCGTAATATCAACGTGCATTGGAAAATTGAAGTTCGAATATCTCTAAAACGGGGAAGTTTATCGAAATCAAACAAGTATATCTTTTGCTTAAAAATGATTAGATATTCATCTGTTATAAAGAAATACAATAAATATACCTATAAAATTCTATCTGAATGTTGCTGGTTTAAAAATACAGGCTGTTCAATGCTAGAATTTTATTTTGAAATGTCTCAATAACTTTGAAACCTGTCGGAGTATTTTGGTAAAATTTGGCACAATTATGTTTTTGGCACGGCAAATAAGAATTTTAACTAATTTTGACGTCACTAGTAGGGGGCGCCACTTATGGCACAGCAGGTTTCTTTTAAATGGCAGAACTTTTTACTGTTTAGTGTATCCATCTGTCTATTGAAACAATCGATTCTCCTACCTGTTGTATCTAAAAAAGGTATACTTTGCTGAAGTCGGTAGGAGTAACCATTTTGAAATAATCCTATTTGAAATATTCAGTGCAGCAATTGAAAACTGTTATCGTTTCAGGTAAACTGCCTTTTCTACTGAAAATACAGCAAAATTTTACTTGAAAAATTTATTCAGAACGGTAAATTATGGGGACGTGCAAAATTTCAAGAAGATCGGCCTGCTTTGATAAAATCTTTGTGCTTGTTGAAAAATGGTTTCAAGATTAAACCTCGCCGATCTTCTTGAAATTTTGCACATCCCTATAATTTACCGTTGTGAACAACTTTTTCAAGTAAAATTTTGCTGTATTTTCAGTAGAAAAGGCACTTTACTTGAAACGATAACAGTTTTCAATCGGTGCACTGAATGTTTCAAATAGGATTATTTCGAAAACTGATGTTACTCCTAACGACTTCAACAAGGTATACATTTTTTATATACAACAGGCAGGAGAATCGATTGTTTCTATAGACAGATGGATACACTAAACAGCAAAAAAGATCTGCCATTTAAAAGAAACATGCTGTGCCATAAGTGGCGCCCTCTACTAGTGACATCAAAATTAGTTCAAAATTCTTATTTGCCGTGACAAAAAACATAATTGTGCCAATTTTTTTTTATACTCTGACAGGTTTCTAAGTTATTGAGATATTTCAAAATAAAATTCTAGCATTGAACACCCTGTATCTTTTAAACCAGCAACATTCGGATAAGGCATATTTGGCTCAAATCGCCATATTTTGATGTGTAGTATCTCTAGTTCAGAAATTGCCCATTCTTAAGGAATCGAACTGTATATCTGTCTTGAAAATCTAATATAGATATATTATTTTTCAGAATCTAAGAAAGCATAAAGAATTATAAATTAACATTTTTAAAGATGTTATCTATTAAACATTATAAATCATGTACTTTCGCTACTAATTATTATTCCATGTAGGTGCATAATATACACTTTCCTAGAAGATATGTTTTTGATCCTTGCATCATTCGACAAATTTTAATTTCTTAATTATATATATATATATTTTAAAACAGAATAATTTTGCATTTTAAGTAGGTATTTAAGTGTGAAATTTCCTACAATTTCATAGCAATCTGCTTAAAATATTCAATTTCATTTCTTTTTCTTCTTTTACTGTTCGCTGTACCTAGTCATTTCCGAGAATTAATAAAAAAATTCAATTGTGTAGGAAATTTAAATGCATATTAAAATTCTTATATCCTCTGCCACCCAGAGAAAAGCCTCCACATCCGGATGTGCCTCTTCACACTCGTCCATCCAACGACACACACGCTGGCTTCAACAAGTCAAACACGCTGTAGAGTGCATTATTCCGTATTATTAGACAGCCAGCATGTGTGCGCGGACCAAAATAATGCACTGTTTCGAATAATAAGCAATAATTTCGATAATAACTCGCAGCGTTTGCCTCGCATCATTACGGAATTGAGCTAACGAACTCATTATAATACATCTCTCGTGCACTTGCCGTTAAAATAAGCCAATAGCCGTTAAACAGGTTCTCTTAAATGTAAACGGATGAAAGGAGGTACGATGATAAATTCGGTGACGCAGGGTTATGTTACTGACCGAAAACTTAACTTAAAATTTGTTGATATCAAGCAACGGCTTTCGGTGAATTTGGGTGATTTTCTACATTCTACATTAATATCGCCACATTACCAATTGTAAAAGGTTCTGTTGCAACAATTCTTACACTATATGAGTTATTAGCTTTGAGGTTTTCTGGATCTGACTCATGCGTATTTACAAAGTCTTCTTGTAAGGGGCAAATGCAGCTTCTTCCGTTTCACAACCGAAAAAAAGGTGACAACAAAGCTTAAGTTACAGAATTTCGACAATTTTATTCAATTGCTTTTTAATTTCTAAACCGTTTAATATAATTTAGCCGAATTAAAACCGTGTTTTTGTACACATGAAATGTAATTACATTATTATTTTTAGAAAAAAACCTTGTCATTTTACATCAAAAGATTGTATTCATATGGGGATTCTTGTGATACAGTATGGATTTAGTATTTTTTACACTCATTTTTATCAGTGTACTCATTGCATTACTAAGAATAACAACAAAATAATTAATTGACAATGAAATTACATTCCTATGATTTATTATAACAAATGTTGGAAATTATCACTTTTAGCCAAAATACACGCTTCTTCTTGAAATTGCAGCTCGAACACGTGCAAAAATTCCAGGATCAGCTCCTTTCACATCACAGCCAGCTATAATTTGTTGACGTGAGTGTTCCTTAGATTCAATGCGAACCTTATAAACTATGTCTGGAAATGCCCCCTAACAAAAAAATCAATAGGGTTCATATCGGGTGATCTGAGTGGCTAAGATCGACATGGTTGTTGAGTGCATCATCTAATCACGATATAGCCGAATATTTCATTTAAAAATTCACGAGGAGTCAAACTAACATTTGAGGGAGTCAAGTCGTGCATAAACCACGTTCTCTGTTTTAGCACATAGGGAACATCATCAAGTTTTGGTAAAACGTTCTCAAGAAATTGTCTGTAGGAGGCACCGGTTAAAGTTCTTGGTAATAAGTAAAGACCAACAAGAAATTTCCAGTAATACCCACTCATAAATTCAAAGACAACCGATGTTGAAATCGAGATTCCATAATGGCATTAGGGTTTTCATCAGACCAAACGCGTTTATTGTGTACTCAATATTTTGTTAAGAATTTCATCAGACCAAACGCGTTTATTGTGTAGTCAATGTTTTGTTAACTTTTTTGCAAAATTGTAGGCGAGCAGGATAGCCTTGGGGTAGTAAGGTGAACCGTTTGTATGTGTGATATAACTGTTGATGTTTCTGAACGGACCAAACTAATTTATGATTCACATTAAGATTGCAGCGATCTTCTTAATACTAGAATTAGGGTCTTCGTCTTCAATTTCGTGTAGAATAGCTTCTTTCAACTCAGGCGTCTAACACGCTCAAAGGTCTTCCAGGAATTGGATTTTTCTGAAATAGCCTGACTTCGAAAGACGTTGAAACACATTTCTGAAGATTCCTGGATTCCTTAACATGCTCTTGTTATATGTATCTGATCTTGAGTAGCAGCAACGCTGTTGAACTTCTATATAGCTTCAATACTCGTACGTGTCATCAGGAAATTTGTAGCATATCAGGAGCGACTTATTACCGATTGTTATGGGGTGTTTTGTTTATCTTTTGAAAGATCGAATACATTTTTTATCGATTTTCTGTTTTTATTAAGTCTCCAACTGAATCACCCTGTATATGAGACAAAATCTGGAGACATATAAAGATAACTTAAATGACTAAACACATTCATATTACCGACAGTAGACTGATTTAACAAGTAATTAACAAAACCGTTAGAAAAGCTGAATACACTGCGATTTCCTTTGAAAAAGTGTACCGTTTTGTTCCATTTTTTTCTCTGTTACGGTGCTGTGTTCATATACCAGAAAATTGATGATAAAAACTGAACATACATTAAAAGGAAAGTGAAAGCATGTAGCCATCCACCATAAACCCCACCAGCACAATGCTTTATTCCAGAAAGAAACAATAACACGAATTCGAATCAGAATTGTTTGTCTGGATATGGAAGAAGTAAAATAATACTTTAGTATTCCACCATATATTGTAATCCAACATCCATTAGCTGTGTCATCTGGAACATATCCTCGTCTTATAAAAAACAAATTTTAGTTGTATTTAAATTTCATGGTAAACACATGTCTCATATTAGCAAGTACCGCAAGTTCATTCTGCATGTTTTGCCGCAGATAATATTTCATGACTAAACAAACGACTCATGTTGCCGACCGTCTTTTGGCTGACGTGTTAGGGGCGTCAGAATATTCTCGACGCTCAATTTAGAAGATCCAAGTTTACTTTCCAGACAAGTACTTTTAAAATAAAATTAAAATTAAATTAGTTATAATTTTAGCGGCGACTGCCACAATACGTAACGTAACGTGACGTTTATGTAATTTTATTTTCCATGTACTTTATTACCAAATTAGTGGAAACTATTTTGGGCCATTTGCCTTGTTGCATTCTTAAGTAACGTTCAGATAGTCCTTAGTGCAATGACACTGCAATTGTACTGTTGTATTGTAGTTGTATGGTGTTAAATATTATTTAATCTGTTTACATAAAATTACTGTATACTTCAGAAATTGAGGAATTTTTCCGCTGTAAGTTCTCAAGATTGTTGACCTTCAGATGAAGAGGTTATATTTATGTTTTTGTCTACGTCCCTATCTACGGAAATTGTTGGTTTTTATCATTTGCCGAATAGTGATTAAAAGCCTACAATATGCAGGAATAGATGGTCTATTCGAATGTTTGGTTAAATGAGGCCCCACTAATTTCAGCAAGTCATCAAACATCGCCACTGTCATTTGGCGGTGTAATGAAAAAATAATCGGCATCCTCATTTCGCATTTCTTTATATAAATTATAGAAATCACCTTGCTTTCTTCTGTTAATAGGTCGCACCCACCATCTCCGAGTTCTTCTTTTATTTTTTTTTTGCATGTATAGTTTTTATACATATTGACGTCGCTGCGAATAAGAGCAGCAAAAGTAACTGTTTCTTAATCAAACAGTCCTCTTCATCCATTTTTTAAAAACAAATCAATTCTAAACTAAATATCTAAATTAGAATCTAATATTAAAACTTAGCCTGAAAAATTATAAGTTAAAACGATATCGATCATCTGCGACTTGCTAAACCCGTAAGCCATTTTTGATATTTGAAAAACTATTGTAAATACTTGCATGACAAAAAAGTTAATACGATAAGTAATCGGATATTTGCCTAGCTAAGGACAGTAACCCAGCGGTGGTGTAAAGGTTGAAATTACTTAACTTCAATAATTTTCTCTGGAACTATAAGGATTTTGCAAAAATTTGTTTTACGATATTGACTTCATTTTTCATGACGCATTACCAAATTTTGTTAGATAGGTTCTGAATCACCCTGTAGAATTGCCATTGTGAGCGAAAAACTCACCGCTACCGCAGAGGCATGATTAAACCGAATTAAATTTACCTGCTTAGAATGCACGACGCGGGACAGTCGCAGCTAGAATATTGAAGGCCTTCTAAGCTCATTACCATTGGCACGTACCGGTGATATGCACTTCCGAAAGACAGTGGGATACCAGCAGTTTTTCAGTTTACATATTTGAAAGGTTACGTTACGTTCTTAGTTCTTGCACTAAAGTATTTGACGAATTCAACAAAGTTATTATTTTTAATGTTAGAGGCTTAAAATTAACTAAATTTGACATCACGAAACAAATTTATTATACTTTTTTCTCCTGTTTATTAATATGGACACCACTGTCTTAATTTATTAAATTAAAGTTTAATAATATTTGCCTTTAATTTATTGGATTGGGAACAAAGAAACAATTTTTATAATGGTCATTATTTCTTTATTTTTATTAGGATATCTTCAAAACTGTTTTTTAACAATCTTCTATTAAAGAAACCTTGTTTATAACATGAAATATGTTCATAAATGTCATTATATCATATGCCACAAAGTCTAGTCCAGGATTCTCTTATAACATAGTTCTATGTAGGTATGTACACCTAAAATTATTAAGGTCGCCGTATTCTTGAAATAGTGTTTTCTACAAATACAAGTAATTTTAGACATTTAGGAACTGAATAATAGAGTTTAGTAAATAACAAGAATGTAATCTCATGCCACCTGCAAATATTCACAGGTAGCGAAGTAAAATAAATATATAATATCAGAAAGCGATCTATCCAACAAACTTTTAGGTACTGAAATCTTTCAAAATACGTATTTTTTAAAATTCAACTATAGATGTAAACATTGTTATCACATAAACTTACATAGTTCTGCATATAAGATTGTTCACTTTTGTTTATAAGTATGTGAACATTATTTTTAAAATTAAAATAAAAAATAAAATGTGGTTCAAAATGTGTGTCATACAGATGCATTTTAAAAGTTATTATGGTATTTGAGGAGAGTAAATAGTAAAAATGTATAAACAAAACATCAATAATTTTATTTTTGATAATACTTTTGCTCTACGTGTTTTATTTTTCGAGATTTCAGTACCTAAAAAACACCAAAAATGTGTGGTGTTTATAGGTACAGATATCTCGAATGTAAGTTTATGTTATAGCAATATTTACATCTACACTTAAAAAATATGTATTTTGAAAATTTTTGTTGGTGATCCCGCTCTCTGTCGTTGTATATTCGTTATACATCGGTGCCTTTGAATATTCGCAGGTGGCATGAGATAACATTCCTGTTATTTACTAAACTCTATATTATTCAGTTCATACTTGTCTAAAATTGATTTGTATTTGTAGAAAATACTATTTCAAGAATACGGTGCCCTTAATAATATTGTAATTTCTACATAACCGACTGCAGTATTTACGTTCACTTAAAAATTCTATTATATTTAGACTGCAATTGCAACATTTTCACTAAATTGTCTGAAAAAAATATTCCACTTTGTCCATGTTTTTTTTCCTGTATGTATCTACCATTACAGTCTAATACTTTTTTAGCTTCATAAAGACACCTACAACACCAAAATGTTTTTTACTGAATTAGAAAGGTATTTTAAGCCAATATAAATCAAATCTCCTACAATTCCCATCAATGAAGTCATATGTATGTTCTCTGATGCCAAACATCTAGGTATGCTAATGAACAATATCACAGACAAAGCTCTATTCAATAATTATTATCTAAAGAAATTAATCTATTTAAATTTAATAACCTGCTTTTAATGAAAACACTATAAATATCTAACTTCACTTTTGACAGTGGGAACACGACAATTCAACCACAATAGATGAGATCTGACCTATTTCTGCATTTTTAGGATTGCTTCTTCAGGTGGCCTCCTTTAAATTGAGTCAAATATCTGACTATTAAAATAATTTATGCTATAAAAAAATGGATATAAAATCTATATTTTAAAAATTAAAACACCCTGTATAAATATGTACAGTGCCATTGGATTTTATGCACCATATAGTGACTGTATACCAGATTTCGCCGCATCAAAGACTGATATATACCAACTCACTTTGTATTTGAGTGTATTTAACAATTTTCATCATATAAAAGTATTTATTTTCAATTTTGTCTTTATTACTGATTTTATAAAGCAATCTGTTACTCCCTATAGACAGACCGAGTAAATCTGCTTACAGTAAAATATTTAGCGCGACTTTCTCACCCACCGTGTTTCAATGAAAAAGTTTACTTAGTAGATAATGATTATTAAAGAATTTTATCAGTACCCATGTCCACAAACGCCTGATAGGCAGTTCCTGATTATTAGACATTGTTTGCCAACAGGTGAGTCAAGCTTAGAAAATGTAACCTGCTAAAAGAGTTTAATAGAGTGTGGTTTAACTGATTATTGATTTTGCTATTGTTTACTATACAGTGCATAACAATGTTGATATTGGTATGTCAAATATATGTTACGCCTAAAGAGTAAACTTGGTTAATTTGTAAACTAACTGACTAGTAGGTATACAAATTTACTGAACCGTTAGTTATTTTGATAGAAAACGCGTATTGTACAATGTTAGCCAATACTTTGCTTGGCTAATTTATTTGATATAATCAGAGACACCTTGGTTAGGTTATACACCTAATCCAAATTGGTCTAGCTGGATTGAAAACGTATCATTCTAGTAACACAAATAGCCAATTCTTCGGATGGTATATTAACTAGCCACCTATTTCCCTATTTTCTCTGGTTAATTTCATTAACATGATTTAGTATCGATTAAATAAAACAATTTCGAAGGTTTCCTGTTTTATTAAATACAGGGTGATTCTTTAATATTGCGACAAATTTTAGAGACAGGTTCTTTAGATAAAAATAAGAAAAAAAGTTCCCATTAGCATGTGTCCGGAAACGCTTCGTTTCCGAGATACAGGGTGTTAATTTTTTTTTGTAATCTACTTTTAATACTTGTTATTTTAAAAGTCATTTAACCGATTTATTAAAACACGAAACGAGTAGTTATTTTTACTCACTCCTACACTCACAATGTGACAAATAGTAATCAACTATTGACAAAAAACAATTATTGATAGTTGGTGGGCATTCCAATTTCCAAGCCAACTGGGACTATTTTGTTTGAACACGATAAGATAATTTAATAAGACGTCTATCAAGACAGATACCCTAATCGTATAGTTAAAAGACTTTTGAAATAACAAGTATTAAAAGTAGATTACAAAAAAATGAACGCCCTGTATCTCGGAAACGAAGCGTTTCCGGACACATGCTAATGGGAACTTTTTTTCTTATTTTTATCTAAAGAACCTGTCCCTGAAATTTTTCGCAATATTAAAGAATCACCCTGTATAAAGAACAGTTTAACAAAAAACAAATAATATACCCATTTTCATAGAAACATTTGTTAGGTGCATATACTTGTAAAAAGTCATACAAAATTTAGGAAAAGAAAAATTAAATATTTGTTTATTTATGGTCCCATGATTCGCTATTCTTGAACTTACTATTGTATGTACATCCCATAGAGATTACATTTAACGTAAATATATTTTTCGCACAATCGTTCTGAAATATGCACTTACTGTCATTGTTGACACATTCTGTAAGTTTAATATACAACACTGTGGCTTGTTTCCATAGAAATCAAAAAAATAATAGTGTTGTTTGAGTTCATAACAGCATTAATGCGGGAAGTTAAAATCAGTAATTCTTTTCACCAACAAATGCTGGGCTCATTTATTGTAAAAATTAAAGGTATAATTTGTACAATTCTTAAACGTAATAGTTTTTGCCTCGTTTTTATCTATTGCTTTTATAGTAATCGAATTTTCTGTATTACTTATTGTTATATATGTTAGGATTAGAATAAACTTCAGTAGTTCTGTCTTCAAACACTGGAATGGAGTCAAATTCATTATCACTGCCGCTGTTGGTATGTAAAATCTTAACAAACTCTATTTTTTTTGTTAAAGACTCTGCAACATATCCTTCAGCGACACCAGAAGACCTACAATTACATTTTCTGTTAGTCAAATAATACATTAATGTTATCACTAAAACCTCCAGCCCCCATGACGTTTGAGTGCCATAACATCAACTCCAGTATTTGCTAACAAAGTCGCCGACGTCCTTCTAAAATCATGTCCAGTATAGGATTTTGGATCTTGCAGTTTTAAATATTCGGCAATTTTTTGTGGTGTTTGTCCCAATGTATTTATACCCACAAGTTGATTTACACATTTTCCCTGACGAACTGAGTAGAAAAATCGACGAGAGTTAGTCTCCTTAGGTCTTAAGCCTGTATATTTTCGCAAAATCGTAAAATAGGGACTTTTTCATTGGTTTTGTTAGTGATTGTGAAAATTCGCCTAATACGAGTATGTGTTTTGGTATCAGGCACTTTAATAATGACAACTGAACCTTCATCCGTAATGTCATCAACTGTCATCTTCATAAGTTCATCACGCCTAAGAGCCCCAGCGACTCCCTTTATTATCAGTGCTTTCATCATGATATAGATTTCATCGGGGGCTTCCAGCAGGAATTTGTTCATCTTACAATATGTGGAACAAACTATAAGGGTGATTAGGGACCTCTGAAAAAAAAATTCTCTAAACAAATGTCCAAAACTCATTCATTTTCGAGGTTGTTAAAAATTTTAATAAAACTATTGGTTAAATTAAGACAAACTACATTTGGTACACAATATCTCCTTGTGGATCGGCACATCTCATACCTATATTGAATCAGTCCACTCCATTTTTTTTTGTGTGGATCATAATTATAAAATCGAGTTTTATAATTACATTGTTGCAATTATTTTAACAATCTTTTTATGCAGTTTATGAAACATAAGAAAAATTATTTTCTGGAGCAAAGAGCGCTTTTTCTAGAAAATATAACACTTTATTGAAAAAAAAATGTTTTTAATATCATTATATTTGTCTAATACATATATGTATCTAAAAAAAACAAATTTATATTTCTTTGAAACAGAAAAATGTTTGTGTACCTATTCTTCAATGGCAGCTGAAGATTGAAATTATTCAAATAATCAAGAAATGTTTGATATAATTTTAATTTACAGTTATTTCTTACAATAGATACAGGGTGTCCCCAGCTTCGGGAGTGTGTAGATGAGGTCAAAATAATATCAGAACTAGATATCACTTTTTTAATTAAATAATAATAAAATAATAATAATTAAGTAATTTCACATTAGCCCCCCCAAATGCCAGACGGACTAGGCCCGGTGGATAATAGGCCAAAATTTTCACTTCACATGGATAACGATCACAATCTGCAAATATTAAAAATATGTTTCACAAACGATTTGCTAACAAAAATATACTCCTGTTTGGATTCAGTAAAATCGACGGTTTAGGAGAAATTTATTTTTTAAAGCAGTGCATATTGACGGCGTGTTTTTCATAAGAACGATCATTATAGCTAACAAAACTACCGATATATAATTACTGCTGAATAGGAGTACATTAACATAGGAATAAAAAATGGTAAAAATAATTATTTAATTACATTTTAAATGTCAATGTCAATTAAAAAAAAATTAATGGATTTGGCACGATTAGTCCTTATCATTCTTTTTCCAACAATTTTCGGCATTTTACTCGTATTATAATAAATCACAACACTATACTATACTGAGCTAAAACGGCAAGAAACTAAATGAATAAAAATAATAGAATGACGATATAAAATATAAGAAGTAAAGAGCGGCAGTTGAATATTGAATATGAGCGAAAATGGCAAGAAACTAAATGAGAATAAAAATGAATGTAAAATATAAGATAAAAAGTAAAAGGCGGCGGCGGAACACCTGCATTTCATAGTTTTTTGTTTCCAAGTGACCAAATTAGTTGCACCTTCGATTTCCTCAGTTCAATGCAATTATTTTGCTGGACCACTATTGCAGCCGGCAGTCGGCTAATTTTTTAGTTCAGAAATTCACTGCCCTCTACGAAACTTTATTAGATATACTTCCACATTTTTCGTGAGGGCGACATCTATTAACGAGAAGTTGTATTATGCTAATTCTTTATAAAATATTTATCGGTGCAAATTCTAGTGAGAAAATTAAGAAAAAGGTCAATGTCTCCATCTATGAAGTGTTACGACTTTTGATCATTTCATGCTCCACTTAAGCATAGAGTACTCTGCCCATAAGCTTCCCGGAGACTTCAATCTTAAATTTTTCTGAACAAAATAAGTCAGCAAAGTTTTTTAAGATATCTCCGCTTTCTTCTCATTCAACCATTTCCTGAAGCCATCATAGACTTTTTCATACCTCACCTTTGATTTTTGTGGGAATTAATGACCCACAACCTATTTGATACGATTCTTCGATGTCCAAATCTACCTCTGTATCGTCTTTATCAGCCATTATAAGCACAGTTTTGACAACAAAACACAAAATTGTTTAAACTTCAAATTGTTTTTTTTTGGTTTCCAACAAAATAAATTCAAAACATGCTAGATAGGCCACGCCATTTCAGCAATCAAAATATTTTCTTTTATTATTTTATTTGATAAATGCTATTGTGCGAAAATATACGGTTGTTCTCGGAAAATAACTTTTCCTCGATTCTGTTATACCCCACTTACCAACCTAGTAGTGTAATATACTATATAGTAACTTTTACCATATATCTTTGAGTTCTTAACTTTCCTATGATATAAATTTCGTATTGCTTCGTAAAATTTGTCTTTGCGATCCATTTTTTTTACTCATTTAGTAAATTTTCCATAAACATTGTAAAAAATACCACAAGTGTTACTGTTACTTTTGTATGTCACTTTTTAAAAATTATCTGTACTTAATACAAATGTTCCTTTATTTCTATACAAATATATTGTTTATATTTTGTTAAACAGTTTTTTTATATTTAATAAAACAGGAAACCAAAATCATGTTTTTGAAATTCAATTAGCTATTTTGTGTTACTAGAATTATTAGGTCTGTTCAAGCAAAGAATCCGGAATGATTTCAGACTGTCATCCGGAATGATATTCGACCAGTAAAGGTATGAATTTGTTTTCAGTAAACAGTTTGGAACCCGTCTGGATCCCTTGCTTGAACAGACCTATTATTTTTATTCCTAGATCAAATTGTATAGTTTCTAAACTAACCAAAGAAAAAGAGCTATTTTAATATATCTGATTCTTTCAAGTAAATTAGCGGTTCAGTTCATTTGTATACTAGCCAGTTAGCCGTAGCATATAGGTATAATTTATGTTACTTCACGATATGTCGAAAATGGCAAATAAAACCTTTTCAATGTATGTTATTTCTAGTGTTCCGGGACAAGAACAGTGTTTATAAAAGGAAAAACATGTAGGAATACGCTTCGGAATAGGTATTACAGTGAATTATGTGCCCCAATTCGCTGAGTTCATATTAATTACACATATTTTATAAAATGTTCGAAACCAAGACACCATATACAGTGGCGGCTAGTGGACTTAATAATACGTGAAGCGGAAGGATAAACAACATTTCGTGGTGAATTTGTTATTTTATATTAAAAATGTATCTAACAAACCCATTTACTTTTTAAATATGGGTATATTCTTTGATCTTTTAAAATATGGTTCTGGAAAGGTAGGGTATTGTAATGGTATTTCCTATAAAATACAAACTATATCATAATAGAAACATTTCGATGAATTCGAATATTCATAATACGCGGAAAACCGAACACCGACACGGAAATAACGACACTGCTGACGCTGGCTCTATAAAAATGTATTCCAATTGATGTATAAATAGATGGAACAGCTCTCAACCTCCGCGACGTCCGCTAATTCTAGTCACTTATACGCGTCCTCGTTGTTATAGCAAGCATCGTAAATAAGGCTAATGAACTGCTGCTGATTTTGACCGATGCCGATTTTCTGATACTTCAAGCTTATGCATTCTACGAAATTGGTAGTCGCGCTCACTGAAACCAATGTTTTTTTTTTTGAAAAGGTGTTCAGCGCCCTATGTTTTATAGTAATTATTCTTTTTTACACTAACCATATATTTTCATTTAGAAACAAAGATATTTTTAATATAGAAATGTTAATAACGAAATTTATATTAATTTAAAAATAATTTTAGTAAACGCTAATACAATTGTAGACCTACTACAATTTGGTGTGATTATAGCTTCATACACAATTTGTAATATTATGTCACATATTATTATGCTTATAATTTTGTAGTAATAATCTCTTAAATTACAAGGTTTTATAAAAATGTTTATCAAATATATTAATAATTACCATTGAATTATTTAAAAAATTACACATTGATCAGGATTATCACACTTGAAAAACCTATAGCAAACAGCCAAAGTCATTCGTCTGTGGCACATCCGACATATACCGGATTTCTAGTTGTTTGTAATGTATCTGTCACAGTGTCACATCCAACAGAAATGAAGTTGAGTACGCGTGATGTAACACGTTGACGTATAGCGTATAGCTCTGGAAGGCTACTCGATTTTTGTCATATCTGACGGAAGGTCAAGAATACGCGAGATGTAAATGTTTACATCTAGCGGCTACTGGTTTACTCCATGATGAGCTTGGAGGTCTCACACAAAACTAATACAATTTGTAGAAAATAATACTATAATTTCATCTCTGTAGTTTTGGTAATGATGACTAAAAGGGCTGTATTAATAAAATCTATAAATATTGTTATTTTGCAATATACTCGCATTTTTAACTTTACAATATAACATTCACTACAAAATATAGTGAAAAGTTTTACAATTATATTAAAATTTACCACAACGAACTTATGTGGTAAATTACAATTGTAGTTTATTCTACGACAAACTTGTAAGCACAAATTTATAGTAACTATTTCACTAGTATTTCTCTCAGTGTGGTAATTTTAGGTGAGACGTCACCTGACGAGCCGCTACTGACCATATATTCGACTAATTACTTTCTGGTACAAAATTTCCGCCTCGTGTATGATCAGATAAAACGAAATAATTATTTGGATTAGAAAACAAATAGCATAAATTCACACCGAAACTCGTAACCTTTAACAGTAAAATGTAATAGTAGCCAGTAATTAAATTCAATTAAATCAACTTTGATTTAACGATTGACGAGGAAGTTTTAATTAAGGCATTGGAAATTGCCGTTTGTTATTAATTATGCATAATTCCTTTGGACATATGATACGACATTGGCAAGTTATTTGTTTTCCGTTTTTGCGTTCGCCTTCAATTTGACGGCTATTTTAATTAGAGATTTCTACAGAAACAGTGATAGTAAAAAGGCACTCTAAAAGTAATCAACAATCAGAAAATTAAAAAACCAAAATTTGGGTATTTATCTCCCGTATATACCTACTTCAAAAAAATTAAGACTGAATTCTTCTTGAAACAATAATAGGGGTAATTAATTAATATAACGATTGTATTACTAAAGTAGCGTTTTTGAGATACAGGGTGTTAAAGTTTGTGCTTGGAAATTGATTAATAATAACGATGCCAAAATTAATATAATTGTTTATTAAGGGCGCCGTATTCTTGAAATAATGTTTTCTACAAGTACAAGTATTCTAATTTTATACATTTAAGAACTGAATAACAGAGTAGCAAATACTAGGAAAGGAAAGTAAAATGAATATATAACGACAGAAAGCGGTTTAACCAACAAATTTTTAGGTACAGAAATACGTATGTTTTAAAATTTAACTGTACTCGTAGATGTAAATACTGTGTGGGGTTGTTAGATTAGAAATAACAAGTCCACGGTTTGTAACACGTTAAATATATTAATTAAAGATATAACAACTGGGAAAGAATGTTCCACCAATACAGAAGTCTGGACGTATGTTATGCGAAAGACGAGCGACAAGTAACTACCATGTTTCTTTCACCGGACCTCTCGAGCCCGGTCTCGGGGGCTGGTTAATCTCTGACCATCCCTTTATTTGATTTTAATTGGGCTCAGGTCAGCGGGTACTTTTATGGTTTTATTGGCATTGATTTATTAATTGGTTTAATGCAAATGTCAATAAATTGCAATTGTAGGGATCACAAATGTAGGTCGGTGACCGGTGTCGGTGACCGCTACAACTGTTTTATAACATAATCTTACATAGTTCTGCATATAAGATTGTTTATTGTTTATAAATATGTGAAATTAATTGTTAAAATGTGGGGTTAGAATAGCAAAATAATGTGTGTCTTAAGGTGTGATTTCTTAGCGACGTCTGGCAGTTACGTTCGCATGATTTGTTAGAAGCGTCTGGTGTCTGCGTTTTAGCATTCATTTTCAAAATTCTAAAGTGAAAAGTACTTATAAAAATGGATCCAAAAAGATTTACAGCATTGCTTTTGATAGAAGGTGACTTTGCTGTTCATATAAGACGAAACTCACGAACTATTTAAATCTAGGAGCCGAAAAAAATATTACAAAATACCAACCATTCAAACCATCTACTTTTTATTTTTATTTCGGTGGCATTACTCTAGATATTAATTTAAAAAATATATGCACAAATATGGTTACTCTTATATTATTGCGCTTACATTAAATAGTACTGAGGTTGGCGTCCGCGTCTTGACATGTTTTTGAGCAGTCGAGCCGTAGCCGTCGACGACCGGCCGCTGCATAGTCTAGACGTGACGCGTCTAGGAAATCATTGCTGAAATCCATTGTTCAAGTGCTCGATGGCTCGTGAGTGCCGCGAACGTTGGACGTCGCTAGGAAATCACACCTTTACAAACGCATTTTAAAAGTTATTGTATTATTTGAGGAGAATTTAAATAATAAAAATGGATAAACATAGTATAAGTATATAATTTGCTTTCTGATATTGGTTTTGTTCTATTTGTTTAATTTTTCGAGATTGCTGTATAGTCGTGGCAAGAATTCAGACGTCTTACGTCATGGCAGCCACATACCCAAATGTTTTATTGTAAACGTAATTTTCGATATTTGGTCGCGTTAAAAACAATATTTTCTGCAATTTAGTGCAATATATAATGCAAACTTTTAGTATACTATATACGTAGCTCTATTACTCCCAATTGCAGTTTCTTAAATATTTTGATCAAAATATAATATGTGATAATAAATTATTCATTTGTTCGTATGACGTAAGTCTGAATTCTTGCCGCGAGTATACCTGAAAAACATTACAAATTTCATCAATTACGATTATAATTACGGCGACATTAACAGAAACGTATAAAACATTTTATATTTATTAATAATCGCATGAATACGGGTAGTTTGACCATTGAGGTATACACGGTTGGAAAACGGTGATGTTCCATCTGTCGTTACATGAGTGTGACAAAGTAAAGTTAAGAAATCCGTGCGATAGACAAGGATGGCTATGGGAAAACGTTTTATAATTTAGAATAACATTAGAATTTATTTGTTTTGAATGGCGAAACGGGCAGTGACTTTAGATTTTAAAACGTCGTCAATATAGTCATCCTTGTCTATCGCACGGATTTCTAGTATACTAAACCAAACCAAAAATGGTTACACCTACCGACTTCAGCAAGGTATATCTTTTTCAAATAAAACAGGTAGGATAATTTATTGTTTCGATAGTCAGACGGATACATTAAGATACAAAAAAGTTCTGCCATTTAAAAGAAACATGGTGTGCCATAAGTGGCGCCCTCTACTAGTGACGTCAAAATTAGAAACATATTTGAATTTCTCGTCCGCAAAACCCCCGATTTACAAATTTTATGTAAATATTTGGATTTATTAAGAAGTTATTTACAAATATCGAAAATAAAATTTTAACTTAAACACCCTGTAACTCCGTTAATAATCAGTTTTGGAAAAAATGTTATAGAAAGAGGTAGCTTTTATTTTCGGTCTAGGATTATCCCCTGAATTTTTTGCTCATCATTTCGGGACACCCTGTATATTCATTTTATTTTGATATCTGAATATTCGAAGGTGGCATGGGATAGCATTGCTGTTATTTGCTAAGCCCTAGATAATTCTCTTATCAAATATTTAAAATTATTTCTATTTGTAGAAAACACCATTTCAAGAATACGCTCATCGTTTTATATCAAAAGAGTATCTTGTCTACACCACTAATCACAAGATAACATTTTTTATGCACTGAATTCATCGTTGCGCAAAATTCAGCGTCCCATTTCGAATTTGCATTTACTCGATCTGTCGCTGTTTGAATTTTTTAAAGAAATTTAATAGTGACATAATCCGATAGGCGCGTTATGCAAGACGTCTACATATTTTTGTATACATGAATAAAATTACATGGCTACAGTTCAATTTGCTGCGCTCTGTTCGAAATTTTCTAATAAAAATTTGCGTACAGATAAAAGTTGCTTGAAATATTCAACGAGAAACATTGAAATTTTAAATGATATATCGGATAATATATTTTTTCTTTTCACAATTTAAAATTCGAGGAGTTTATACATACTTTAAGGCTAGCTTTCTTGGATGAAAATAATGTGATAAATCGCCATCAACATATTGCTTCCTCAAGTTGTAGGTGCAAGAAAGTAGTTTTTTTATTTCATTTTTTTACACTAATGTATTTATTTCTTGAGTAATCGCATTCAAGTTTTGTACTAGAAGGTGTCTCGAAATGGGTGTGATTTTATAGAGTAAGAATTCGAGATCCTCCCACTACATATAAACAGTAATATTTAGATCACGAAGCCTTGCATCGCACATATGTTTATTGATTTAATTTGTTCTCTTTACCCAAAAGCGAAGAGAAAACTTTCCGAATCTGTGTGAAAAAATTATCAAAAATAATAATTATCCATTCCTATACTACCAGCTGTTTACAAACATTAGTTAGAAGTGACATAGTAATTAAAAACAGCTGCATTGTTATTACTATGAGATACATATTGTCGCTCTGAATTAATAATATATATTTTTAACCTTTTAATAAATATGTTCATAAATATAGCTATCTAATGAATTATTCATTCTAAATTCCAGTGACCATTATAAGTAATTAATTCTAAGTTCGTAACGAATACATTTGATGAAATAAGCGAATTAGTTTTTAGGACATAATGTACAGGATGAAAGCTCAATATTGCTGTTGATTTATCTCACAGCAAATGATGTGCGAGTGTTGATTTGTATCTAGTAGTTTGCACTAATTTTTGCATCTATATTCAGGCACTGAGCAATACGACTTGCTTACGCTGCGCAATTGTTTCTATTGACAGCATAATTTTCGATAGTTTGTCGCATTAAAAACAATAATTTTTTGTAAATTAGGATAATATAGAATGCAAACATTTAGTGTAGTATATAGTTTTATTATTCTCAGTTGCAGTTTCTTAAATATTTTGATGAAAATATAACGAATTTTTTATTTGTTCTTGTGACGTAAGCCGTCTGTATTCTGGCCGCAACTATAAAGTCACTCTAAATGCATTGTAGTTATTTCTCTAACACGATTTTAGAAAGTACACATTCCACAACTAAAAATTATATTGTAATACATGTCATTCCAGCATACTGTGTTAGAATGTTATTCTAACATACTGTGATGAAATATTTCTCCTTTCGTCCGTCACCAATTGAGCATTCTTCTTCCTAGGATATACATAGAAATGAAAAATGTACAAGACAATGCATTGGTATAAATTCTAGAGGTTTCCCTAAAAAACTGCAGAATTTTTTAAATTGCCGAAAGCTGGGAATTATACTGGCCACTGTTTCCGGAGTACGTCTGCTATGATACTGGCTGATGCAAGAACATACATCACCACTCTTAAAAGGCATGGCGGATTGGAAGCAACGAATATGGTTAAAGGATATACAGAATCGGAAATTGCGGATCTTTACAGAGAAAGTATAAATTGCTGCTTCATCCCAGGGAAGGTACGAAGTATAAGCGGCGCGGTAGTATAATAGAAAACTAAATTTTATTTGTATATCTGCCCTATTCTTCTCAAAGTCCTTTTATTGCATTTAAAATGCTGACGTGTATTAATTTATTTGGAAAGAGTAACGAATAAAACACGGCGTGAATAAGATCTTTAAATTTTCAATGCCCATTTAGCACATCAACAATCTCCGATAACGGCCGATGGTAGGCGAGAGCTAACGAGAGCCGCACAACAAAAACGGTAGCCTCACAGATTACAGACCTCAATCCGGTCACCTGATGCCAGTGTTGCCAGGTCTCATGCTTTTGCATGAGATCTCATGCATTCCGAGGAAATGTCATGCTCTCATATTTTGATTACAAAATCTCTTTTAATAGACACAAAAAGAAATAATAAAATTACTCTTTGAAATCTACCAAAAACAAAGACCTAACGAGAAATAAAGGCAAAATCGAGGGCAAAATTGAATAGATAGAGGTAGGTATCTACAATATCTGGGTACTTGAAATGTCCTTTATTGTAGACTGCTCTCTTAATAATTAGCAATGAATACATAAACGGGTATGACAGTCGACGGATATGCGGTGTGTGCTGTATTCACGCTGTATTGCAGTGATTCTTAACTATATTCCGTAAGGGTACCTACATTTTCTGGAAACAACAGATTTTACGACCCGTGACTCACCCTGCGTCACATCAACTGCGCCTCAACTTTTAAGTAAGTATCTATAAGTACCTACTTACAATGTAATATTATGATAAAATAGCATAACATAATGCTTTTTAATGAAATAAAAATAGCATTACAAAAGTAATTAAAAATTAAGCTGTGTCAAGAGGTGTTTTTTGATAAATTAAGCCATCTCATGCTTTTTTCTCCAAACCTCATGCAATTTTGAAATTATTCTCATGCACTGAATTTTTCCCACCTGGCAACACTGCCTTATGCGAACAGTGGAAGCACGCTGCGGTGGAAGTATGCGTGTAGCATGACACAAATACACGCAAGCGGCAAAATACAATTCATCAAGATCCTCACTTTCCAAATGTGTATAGAGAGATCAATAAAATACTAACTCGATCGCTACTTAATCAAATACGTGCACAAATTTTTCCATAACCTATTGTAAAAAAGTTACAATTAAAATTTATAATCGTGATAAGAAATAATTTTTCTCAGGGTAGGAAACGTAGAAAACAATGTTTTATGGAAAAATAACAAAACCTGTCTAAACGGTTTCTTGATATTCTTCAATATCATTTCGTTTGTGAAATACTTTGTCTAGGCAAAACTGTTTTGCCAGCTACTTTGTTATTTAGAAGTTTACGCAATTCCTTTTTGCAAAATTCTCGATTTCTTTCACAAATCGTACAAAGAACGGCGTGACGCAAATAACAAAAATAATTGATTGTTGACCTCTTTGGCGAAATAACCCTCTACAATCGAGGACATTAGTAGTTGCGTGTTGTAACTGTAATCCTTTCAGAGTTGAAAACTTACACTCGAGCCATTCGTCGCCGGTGTCTTCATAGTGTAAATAGGGAGTTCCACTTTGCTGATCGCGATAAATGATCATGATCGTCACTTGTCACTAGATACGGCTCGGTGGCGTTTGCGGTTAAGTTCGTTAAACAAAGTTAGAGCATATTCCAAAGTTATGCTAATATTACAGTACCCTTAAGCTTTAATGCGTTGCACTTTGCATGTAAGACATCAGCAAAATCCTACAGCTTACACCTGATAACGAAATTGTCTATACCACATAGTGGAACTTAAGTAGGGGTCAGTTTTTTTAGGAGTAATAAGACATATTCTTCAGAATGTAAATTTGATATTATTGTTTTTCTCAAATAAACAGTTGAGTCATATATTATTTAAACTGTAATTAATCTTTACATCGTCTGTAGTGTGCTTGTAACTTGGCTAGAATCAGCCAAATTTCAATATAGAATTCTATAATGTACTTACTCCAGTGTGACGACTTCTGTGTTAATATATTTCAAATCACAAATGTGAAGGTCGGAAATTCCAGAATTTGGCATTCGATATTGCCACTGTTACAGAATGTTTTCATTAAACCAGGAATGACGTTTTTGTAGTAAATTCAGCTAGATTAATTTTTATTTTAAATGAATATTGAATACAGCTCTGTCTATAGAATTGTTCATTAGCATACCTAATTATTTGGTATCAGAAAAATACATACACTTGATTTATATCTTAAATACCTTTTTGTGAAAGCAATTCGAAATTGACAAATTTTGATATTGATACGATTAGCACTAGTGCCTAAAAGTAAAAATGAAACATTAAAAACAATGAAAACATTTATTGATTGTAAATTGAGGTACAATTATGTAAATTGTTAAAGTGAATACTAGAGGCATCCAGCTTTTCTTCTCTAACAGCAATGCAAGTACTAGTAGTCGGAATGAATAAATTGCTAGTAGTGGCAATACTGCTAGCTTCTGCTTCTGCGTCAACTTCTTTCAATTTCTTATTTGGTGTATGTTTCTGACCTATGATTCTTTTTGTTATCTCACTTTTCTGTTCATTGGTATTTTCGATATAACCCTCGGCAACTTAACTTGATTACCAACCTCCATATCGCTTTTAAAGTGTCATGTCCGCTCTAGAATCTGCCAACATTGTTGCAGAGCTGCGCCGGAAGTAATGGCCAGTGTATTGATTGGTGCATCTTTTTTGGCATACCTCCAATTGTATAGAATCCAACTGGCAGGGTACAGTATTTATTACTGCGATATGTCAAGAAAAAGTGCTGATGTGTTGTATTGAGTGGGCAAGTAATCGTAAACATTCTTGACACATGTGTTCGATGTGTTCGGAATTTTGACACTAATACTCGTAAATGACTGACAGACAGTATTTTATGTCATCTATTGTCAAAAATGTGATTTTGTCCCTCTTACATGGTCCAAATACTCCAACGATTAAAATAACTTTGGCTAACAGGAATTCTTTATCATCGGCTTGTTTCATTAAGTTACAACTTCAATATGTGTTTTTTTTTGGCCCAGGCTTCAAAGTTAGTGTAGGAGTTTTTGTATAAAGTTTTCGAATTTTTAAGAAAACTGAGTATTATTTTAAGATGTTATATATTAATAAATTAAAAATTGATAATGTACTTAAACAGGAACGTAGACCTCAACATGCATTTCACGTTTGTCATAATTTTTAAGGAACGTAACGAAATTATTGATATAAATAATTGACAACTACGTCATATGTAGAGTACTGCCACGCGCGGAGAATCACTGCAACCGGACAATGGAACGGATTAGATAAAGCACTGCTGCTACGATTTAACAGACGAAGATTTTTATTTACACTCTTGTTCATGCGTCACTGGATCGCAGTTATTATAAAGTAGCAGAGAGCGTAATTGCAATGGAAAATATATTTTTTTAAATAATTTACCTTTCTTTGACTTTTCATCTTGTTATATTGAAATAAAACAATATTTTTATATCAATTTTCATGTTTATTTAATATCTCAACTATTTCGAGCAGTTTTACTTTTTTAAATACCTCTCGTAACGCACAATAACTCTGTTAAATGCAAGCGGAGATAATTTTAGACAATTTGCGATTCGTCATAAAATGGGAGAGTCTATATATATATACTTCAAATTACATTTAACTGAATTGTATGTTGCTTCTATTGTATATAATTTTGTAAGTATTGTTTTATTCTTCTGTTCATTTAATGTTATAAATAAATGAGCGTTAGTGGTATTATTAAAGTGCGCACTTTTGATATAATTCGGGTCATTATGGGTATAAAGCGTCGAGCTTTGCCGCTTCTCTTTAATAATAGCAGATAGTCCGTTTATTTATTTATGTATTGTGTTTGATGTGCGGCAAGTATCGGATTAATACGTTTATAATTGGTCGCCGAACACGCAGTTCAAGAAGGATTAAAAGAAAGACGAGAAAAATATTTAAATTTTTATTCTGCCAGCTAAATAAGGACTATTGCTTGGAGTTTATGCATAACTATTACTTACTTTTTTACCGAGGGGTGTGACACCAAGAATTTTTATACCTGATTTCAGGTTCCCTATTACTTTAATGGAAATGGATCAGCGAAATCAGATTTCACGTGAAATCCTGATTTAAGTGTTTGATTTCTCGTGATTTTGCCAGATTTTATATATGAATTCATTTGATTTTACTGATTTCGCTGAGGTCGCATGATTTCGTTGATTTTATTGATCCCACTTGATTTCCGTAGATTTCATTGGAATTTGATGATGTTAAAATATCGAGCTTAACAACTATCTGGAAAATTTCATATTATGTTGAGTTTGATTAATTAATTCTTTTCTGATAATGACATTTTCTAGTATTTGAAGAAAACTTCAAAACAAATATTTAAAATTCAGATTATAGTATGTTTTCTGAATAATTGGATATTTTTTTCCGAATATTTCAAGATATGACTTTTCTTTAAACAACGGTGGAATTTGAGATGAAAGTAAGCAACCAGCGTTGCAATTATTATAATAAAAGTGAGGCTAAAATTAATTTTAATATTTGACCTTACGGAAAGGTGACTTAGTAAAAAAATAAAATAAATAAGATAATAGTCAATATTTTATTTTTGTATTCAATTACCACACTATTTAAGAAATATTATTTAGTAGATCGTGTAAAGATGTTGTGTTGATCAGTTAGCTCGTGAGGGTGGTAATTGCATTGATATAATGAAAACATATTGTGTGGCAAATGGGCTGTCTCTAAACTGCGCGAAAACTGAAATGATTTCTTTTTCAACTCATGACCCTAATTTTAGTTTGTATGTTGCCTTAAATGGGAGATCTCTTAGGGATAATGATTGTGTCAAGTCTCTGGGAGTCACTTTTGATAGGTGTCTAAACTGGCAGGCTCACATAGCGAACTTATGCAAGGGACTATCCAAACATAACTTTGTCATGTGGAATCTAAGGGAGTTTGTGAGTCTTGACATTCTTAAATTATATTATTACGGGCAGGTTTACCCCATCCTAAGCTATTGTATCCTCTGTTGGGGTAATGGTTCTGGCATTGACAATTTAATGATTGCGCAAAAACGAATCATACGAACTATGCTGTTTAAAACAAGGCGTTATTCTTGTCGCCAATTATTCAAAGACTTGGGAATCTTGACCGCAGTCTCAATGTATATTTTAGAGTGCGCGACATATGTCAGGGTTCACAAGTCTGAATTTACGCAGTTCGAGGATAGACATTTGACGTTTGACCTCAGAGAAAGACATGCTGTCGTGGTACCTAGACACCGATTGGCAAAGTCAGCTAATAGTCCATTTGTTATGGCTCCTAAAATATATAACCATCTTCCAGTAAATATAAGAAATATTCAGAGCATCCCGTCCTTTAAAAAGTCGTGTAGAGAGTTACTTTTGACAAAATCGTTCTATACGGTGCGTGAATTTTTTGAGTGTAGTTTTCTTTGATTGTTGTTTGTTATTGTTGTATTGTACAAATTGAATTTGAATTCAATGATTGTGTGTCATTGTTATTTATTTTGTTATATATTTGTATAAATTCCTATTGTGAATTTTATTATATTTACTTGACGTTTTCCATGCATTGTATTATGTCTCAGGAAATAAAGCATATTATTATTATTATTATTATTATAGATATCGGTATAGCAGATTAAAAAAAAAATTACCCATTTTCTATTTTAAATTTTAATGTAATTAATTAAATCAAGCTTAACGTGAACATCAGTTCTATTATTTGCACTAAACATACAGGGTGTTAAAAAAGAGTGTAAAATATTTAAGAAGGTAATAGTATGAACCAAAATAAGCAGAAAAGTCTCAATAAACATGGGTCCGCAAAGTAACGGTTGCGGAGATATGGAATGTTTTATGTTTTTAGCCCCTTTTTTTATTTTACAAAAACGTGTATTTCACTATAATAGTTGGTTGATGTTTAGTGAAATAAACAGTACGTATTTGACAGGTCTTAAATCCAATAAATGATCATCAAGCACGTTTGGTTTTTTGCCGCTGGTTTCTACGTCATGATGCTGAAGACCCTCGTTTTCTTGCAAACATTCTTTCTACTGATCTGGTTTCTACGTCATGATGCTGAAGACCCTCGTTTTGTTGCAAACATTCTTTCTACTGATGAGACCGGGTTCACAAGAAATGGAGTGTCTAATTTTCACAATAGGCATATTTGGGCCGACGAAAATCCTCATGCTTTAATAGAATCTGGACATTAGGCACGTTTTTCATTTAACATTTGGATGGGTATTGTAGGTGACAGGTTTCTAGGTCCTGTTGTTTTACCTAACAGGCGCTGCTTACCTCAACTTTCTGCAGAACACACTGTATGAGTTTTTGGAAGACATTCCTTTGAATCATAAGCAACAAATGTGGTTCCAGCATGATGTTACTCCAGCTCATTTTTCCATGACCGTTAGAGAGCATTTACACCAAACTTTTCCACATAGATGGGTAGGAAGGGCCGGACCTGTTTTATGGCCTCCGAGATCGCCTGATCTGAACCCTCTAGATTTCTTTGTTTGGGGATATTTGAAGACATTAGTGTATGGTACTCCTGTAAATAGCCTGGAAGAGCTGCAGCTACGGATTAATCAAAAGTGTCAAGAAATCCAAACCAAGGAGGGTGTTTTCGAAAGAGTTCGAATATCGTTGAGACGAGGATGTCGTGCCTGCTTGGAAATGGACGGAGGGCACTTTGAACATATTCTGTAACTTTGTTTTTGTTTGTTAAAGCTTCCTTTGTCGGTTTATTCCTAATAAAATAAAATGTTTGAAAAACGAATAATGGTCCATATCTGCGCAACCGTTACTTTGCGGACCCATGTTTATTAGACTTTTCTGCTTATTTTGGTTCAAACTATTACCTCCTGAAATATTTTACATTCTTTTTCTAACACCCTGTATAACATTAACAGTTACAACTATATTTTAATATCTACCATAAATCACATAAAAGCAAATATAAACTTATAAAGAAGATTTAATTTAAGAAAAAACGCAAAATCAATATAATGTTAAAAAATTGAAACTAGTAGCTCAAGTGATTTACCTGATGTTGCAGATTTCTGTGCTTTCATAAGATTTCATGTGATTTAAATAATTTTACAAATTTCATTGATCCTACAGATTTTTTTGATTTCACACAAAACGTACAACTGATTTCAGGACTGTCACACCCCTCGTTTTTTACCTTCACACTACCTCAAATTAAAAATCCTTACACCAAACTCGTTATTTTCTTATAGAAGCAATAATATCTGAGCAGTATTGCAACTTGACTTCATCTGAACTTGAATATTTTACAAACTTCCCTTTGTTCCAATGGTCATTGTTCCAGCAATTTGATGTCGGCCTACCTTATTTCAATCTCCCTATTACCAACTACTGTAGTAAATCTCGAGTTCTTTGTATAAACCAATTTTTTACAATGATACAATGGCAACATCGTAGGAGTCTGTCCGCCTGCTGTTCGTTAGAAAGCAAATTTCGATTGCAAGTCATGTATGTTTTCATACTTCGTCGAAAGAAGCATTTTGGTGGGCGTACGAAATTTTGCTTCCTTCTTTGTCGAAGAAAATAAATTACAAATGCATGTCGAGCAACTGTTCCTGTTTGGCAAGGCCTTCTATCTGTATACAGGGTGATTAAGAACTTATCTGAAAAAAATTGGGAATAGATGCGTCATGAAAAATGGAGTCAATATCGTAAAAAATGTTTTTTTCTACAAACATGTTAAAAATGCAATTTTTAACACTCCCTTGTAGTATTAAAAATATTTCCTTAAGGCACCAGTGCCTTAAAATGATCACTTTAAAGCACTAGAGCCTTAAAGTAAATGTCAAATTGTGACACTAAATTTACAATACATTTAATTTGTATTTTCTTTATTAACATGAACACTTATGTTACAATTCACACAATTTGAAAAATGAAATCCTTCCACAATTCTACCACTATCAACTGAAACGACCGTAATTCCTAGTTGACGTTTGAGCAGAATCCGCTGATATTGTTCGCATTGAAAGCAGTTTGCGGGCAATCGAATTTTTACTTTCCAACGAATCTTCGATGTATCCCTCGGCGACTGTTGAAGATTTCCATCCCCCATGCCGCTTAATTGTCGTTAAATTTGCTCCACTATCCGCTAGTAAGCTTGCCGACGAACGCCGAAAACAATGTCCAGTATAGAGGTTAGAATTTGGAAGTTGCAGAAATTTAGCAATAGCAGCAGGAAATTTTCCAAACGTATTTATTCCCACAGGGTTTTCGTACACTTGCCTTTCACATACTTTAGGAAAAGCCTCCGATGTCCCACATTTGCTGGACGAAGAGCCATGCATTTCCGGTACAAATCCAAATAAAATTCTTCAACGATAGTGTAATTTTGTGGAACCTTGGTTTTGGTATCTGATATCTTAACCAATACTGACTTAGAAGTGCCCACAATTTCCAAGTTGTCGAGAGTCAACTGGCAAAGCTTCTCTCTACGGCAGGCACCAAATATTTCCAAAATAGTAGCTACTCTCATCGTAAGATACCCGTCATCCGGTGCGCACTTCAAAAACTGTTCAATTTCCAAATTCCAGATTTCCAAACCTTCGATTTATCCTCAAAATAGGCCAATAATACATTTTCAGTATATTTTCCAGAAACCTCTATTTCTTCACACCACTTCACAAACTTATTGTATGCAATTTAATATTGAATCCGGAATTTTCTTGGTCATAAGTCCAATGTAGCTCGGTTGGCTGCTTCATCGATTTCTTTAAATGGATTGTTCTTTTCCATATTTTCTTTATACTTTTTAGGGGCAAAAAGACAACGTTTAAAGGTGACAAATTCAAAGCTTTTAAACTTTTCGTAAATGATGAATTCAACAATGGTTCCTATATGTACAATTGTTTGCAATAATAATGACACTCTATTAAAACAGTTTTTGAACTTCTGGAAGTTCTGAGTAGAAATTTTATTAAATTTCTATTGGTGATTGAAACAACTAATTAGTAATGTTCAAAATTTAAAGTAGATTTCATTACGAATACGTCAGAAGTTCAAAAGAAATCGCAAAATTTATTTTAATGAGTGTCATTATTATTGCAAACGATTGTACATATATCATTGGCAAGTGCCCACTTCGAAAATTTGATATAGTGCCTACGATGCTATTTAAAACTTAACTTAATTCTACTTTAATGCTGTTTGTAGCAAAATATTGTGTGATATTTGTGTTAAAAGTGTTTTTAAGGCACTGATGTAAATTTTGCATGCGTGCCTTAAAAATGCACTTTAACACTCACATCATAAATAGCTATTGTATATCCTTATAGTTTCCGAAAAAAAAGTTCTAGTAGTTTCAACCTTTACATCACTGGGCTAGTGTAGTCTCTAGCCAGCCGATTTCAAATACCATAACGTGGTATAATAGCCGTTTGTCACTATACAATATTATCTGAGAAAAATATTAAAAAATTCATTTGAAAATTATTTTTAAAATATCCTGTAATTGCAAGCGGGAGATTGGGTATGAAATTCATAAAATAATTTACTAAGAAAATATTTTCAACTTGTTCTACTTTTGCGGTGAAATCGACGCAGAAATATGCGCATAAAGTATTTACATAATTTGGATTTTTAAATTTTCAAACTATTATAACTTTAACCTTATTTCTGTCAAGTTTGAGAATAAGTGTCGTGCTATTTATTTTATTATATAAACTAGTTATTATAGGTAATGAGTTGTTAATCGTATTTCCAGACTACTGCGCTTGCGCATGAATGAAAAATAGAAAATAATTTATGGAAGTTGCATACAGTGATATTGTATCGTTTTAGATTTAAATATAATTATTTTGTAAATTTATCAAATAATATTTACATAAATTTTACCATAATTATCGCATAGTGACAAACGGCTTTAAGGATGTACTGGTTCTGTGTTGTCCACAAACTATTTTGACAGTTTCTTCCCGCTTTCTAAAATGATAATCGATTCGTTGTTAGCATACTTTGTTACGTAAACTTGATTGGATTATAAAAACTATTGTATATCTACCACTCTACACACACGAATGACAAATGGTAATTATGTTTACATTTATTCATGGTTAATTTAAATCTAACGCTAAGAACGACCTTTGACTATGGTTTATGGTGGAATTATGTAGAATACTATAATCTTTTTCCTTACGACATGACGTCAGTGTTGAGAAGATTCGTGCCCATTACTCGAGATCATCTTATATTCAATTGATCGGTAACTAGCAAGGCAACTGCTAATGAGCTTTCTTGTGTTGACAGTGTTGACAATGCTAATGTACTTGAATGTTTGATTTCTGTTTGTATGGCACTTGGCAGTTGAAATTTGTGACTTCTGCCACTTCTGCTAGCAGTCTGTTCTGTTACATAAGTCTTTATCTGTAGATAAAGAGCAAATATAGGTATCTAGGAGAAGGTAATCACTGAATAAATATTTATTTGAAATCAGTTATATCACTTGTTTAAAAGCAATTGTTGGTTCTGCTTTTCAGATTATTTATTATGTCTATTGAAATAGGTATGTGTTGAATGTAAATGATTCAGGACTTTGCCAAACTAAAAATTTTATTTCAGGTTGTCGAAATAAGGAAAATTTTTAAAAATATTTATGAAGACTAGTCGTAGAGTGATTGTTTGCATTGATGAATTATCTAATTTATGGTAACAGTCTGCTGAATTCAGATAGCTACAGGGCGGTAACGATAAGCTTGACCCATTGGTTTGTAAGTAAAAAGAGACCGAAAAATTAATTCATAAATTACCATTTGTTGCTCTACTTACTTATTTTTTTAGTGATTGTGTGAAATTGGAGTTTTCCTTTAGATTTAAGGTACTTACAAACTTCTCCTTTATTTTGAACATAAGGCACTGCATTGTCTCCGTAGAATTTTTGTGAAGATCTTAAATATAATATTTTAATATTAAATATTTAAAGTCAGAAAAAATAAATTTGAAGGTTTGTCAACATTTTGGCTAATAGGTATATGACAAAACAAATGTTTTGTTTTGTTGTAGGTACTTTCCTACCTACATAAAACTCATTTTATAGAAACCAAAACACATTTTATTATTATGTAATTTTGTAACAGAATAAATAGTTAATGTTTAGTCACTTAAGTAGGTACCTGTCTAGCTGCTATTATCGTCACGTTCACACATTGCGAATTTTAAAAGTAGTATGAGCATTCCTATACCTCACCAATAAAGTATGTCCATGTATCTAAGTACCTATAAGAAGTTTAAAATATAAACCAGATTCTCTACCCATAGTTATCCAGAATTTTATCCATTTTTACTACACTCTTATCTGATTTATCACAATACATACTATTTCGTTATCACTATCACTGATTATTACTGCTTAACAAATATGCTTTTAGCATGTCAACCTTTTCACTGTTTGAATATTGCGCCATATTTTACTTAATTATACTGTATTTGGTCGGTGGTCGCGCGGTTTAAGGCATCAGTGACTGGATCGCTGTGGGTTCGACCCCCGCAGCCGGTAGACCGTATATAAGCTATATTCGTGGAGGGATTGGCACCCTCTCTGCGGGTATGGTAGGGTGGAAGAATGTTGGCTTGGGTCAATGTGAGAGAGTGATACCGGATGACATTTGACTACCCCCCTAATTAATGAGGTTTTCCAGGTTTCCCTCATTCCTTTACTGAATGGTCGTTAGGGCCTACCAACGTAAGTCGTTCCTGGGCGCAAATGCGGCCTGCTTAATAATAATATGCCGCCCCCTCTCCCGCACAAGTCTTCGACTTCTGGGCTCATCCCATATGACTAAATGTTACACGTATAGCTAATCCTCGTGATTAGAATGAGGGGTAGAGATATTATTATTATATATTATTATTATTTCACCAAATATATTAATTAAACAGACACTTAAGAGAAAAATACTGCTAGTGAAAATAATAAAACGATTCAAATAAATTTTATAAGTTAGTGCCGCAACTCTTAAAATAAATGCGTCAAACAGTGCATTATTTAAAGAAACCATTAGCTTAGTTCGGTTTCAGAAGATGCAAAAGTATCTCATTAACTTTTAATTTACGTATATTGAAATTATCAAATCCCTTTCTACAAATATTACATGTTTTATTTCCACTTGTACCTTGCCTTTGCCATAGCTTACCCTGGACCAGTGCATCCGTACCCTCTTTATCGACCTCGCTGACTGTCAATCCTAGAGGGTGGGGTGTGAGGGACATTGCGTCTACTGTCCGTGACACCTACCTGTCACCTGTGCCTACGACACCAGTTCACACCAGCTTTTTTTGCATACGATTGACACTGTTTTTAAATATTTTACTTTGCCTTCTGTTCATATTGAACGCATACATCAAGCTGGTTATTTTGTTATTCCATGTTTTGTGTTTATTTTTAAAATCCGTTTCACCCATTGCGTAACTACGAAGTGCGAAATGGTTATTCTTCATAAAATAATTTAAGGGGATAATTTGTGTGTTTTTCTAACAGTGCTTATAATGTACAATGGTATTAACTTGTGAAGTGTGGATGACTGTTTAAATAGTTAATAGTTAAATAGTACGTTAAAAAATTATTTATCTTACAGACGATATGGCAACCTCGCCTTCAGTAAATCATATGGTTTATTAAGTTACGTCAGTGGTCTATTTGGGCAGCGGACCTCAAAATGTGGGTATTTAAAAAAAATAATATCCGCAAATATTTGAAATTTTTAAAAATGACTCACTAGACTCATCTCTATGAAAAACTACACGTGCAGTCAAAATATTTGTTCTCATTTAAGGTTCACCTTGTATATTACCATACATGGAATGAAGATCTCTGATTGCATCAGAGTGTAAACAATTACATCTCCCTTTACTAATAAATCTATAATTATTCTTCTTTTCACGTATTTTTCATCGTTCAATCTTATCGGCAATATAGAAACATCGTCTGTAAATTTCGCTCGTGTGTGGGCCGCCTTAGATTTCTTTTTCTTTTCTTCGTAAGAAAGTGACTCTGCTATAATGGTATTGTAATCCGGTGTATTATTTTGGTTATGTCCGTAACGCACTACGTGGTTTCTGACTAACAAAGAACTAATGTAGGTATGTATATCTATAATTAATTATAGAAATACCCTCCTAACTGGCAGCGAAGTCATTGAACCGGGGCACCACAAAGCGTAAGTCTGAGAAATGAGTAAGACCAAATGGCGTTTATTGTGGGTTTTTGCGCTGTTCGTGTATATCTTTAATAAAAAATTTCAGAGCTAAATGTATAAATTAATCGACTAAAAAAAACCGTGATATGATCACTGAATAACCATTTTTTTGAAAGTTGTCGACTTACAGTAGAATTAGCACATTGGGTCAAATTTGTTTAAAAAAAAATACAATCAAATAAAAGATACCTAATAACTGAATACTCTGGACGTAGTTTTTTTTAAGTAAGTACCTATAATTAATTATTGTTTTTTACCTGAATCTGAAAGTTTAACATAGTGGTAATAAAATAAATAATAAAAATACAAATTTTCCTTTCATTTTGCAAAATTCTATCCTTACTCGCAATAATTGTATCTACAGCAAACAACGAATATATTTTATATTTCTCAGTTTTGTTCTATTATCGCGCCTCTGAAAGTATGGAGTAATGTTAATTATTATTGCACTTCGCTGTCTGCTAACTCGCTAAGCCGATAAACAGCACTAAAAATATATTATTTAGCTGCTATTAAAATAGCAGCTATTTTTAACTGCTAAATAAAAGCAGCAATAGCAGAAGCAACTGCTATACAAAAATAGCTTGGTCGACACATCACTAAAAAGTATCTGAAGAGTTCGACTAAACACATTTTTATATCCTATTTTAATAACTGTTTTTGAAAATAATTTTAAGATATGAAAAATTTATTTTTTTGCAATTTTTATTTGAAAAACTGTTTTGCCATTACCAAAGCTAAGAAAGAATCTGTCTTTATGGGACATCATATATAGGGTGTTTCACTTTAGGCAGAACCGCCGCATCATGCTTTTCAGGCACGCCCAGGATCTGAAATTAACACCATCAGATACAAGACTTAGCTGGAATGGATGTCGTGTAATAGCGAAGATGTTGTATTCGATATTTATCTTGATAATACGATTGTAGGCTCCGGGAAGTTTATGGGCAGAGTACTCTATGCTTAAAAGTACGATCAACTTAAATAATGGTGTCGATATTTCGCAATTTAAGAAGTTCGTAGCATTTCTAATAAAGAAAAATATTGGACATCATGCGAAAAAATCGAAGGTATTTACCAGAGAAGAGATGGACAAATTCCTGTTGGAAGCCCCCGATGAAACCTATATTATGATGAAAGTAGTGATGATAATGGGAGTCGCTGGGGCTCTTAGGCGTGATGAACTTATGAAGATGACAGTTAATGACATTACGGATGAAGGCATTAATGCTGTTATGAACTCAAACAACACTATTATTTTTTTGAATTCTATGGAAACAAGCCACAGTGTTGTATATTCAACTTACAGTATGTGCCAACAATGACAGTAAGTGCATATTTCAGAACGATTGTGCCAAAATAACTATTAAATTATAACAAGTTTTTGTAAATTTCTTATAATTCTTTCACCATAGAAATCATAAAACATACAGAACGCCAAACGAGGTATCGATAGTCAACCTATAGAGAAAACGCGAGTCTGATAATTTTGCAGTAACTTAGCTTTTATGAGTTGGTTGCACTTACGGGGTAGCTTCACAGTAATGGGCGGGAAATTCAAAATATAAAAATTTTACGATCAATTCGTAGAAATATATGATTTCTATGGTCCAACTACAAACATTCCGTTTCGATTTCAATTGTATGCTGGGATTAAAATTCAGTATAAAAAACAGTTTACATTAAGTTTTCCATAGATTATTGCTTTCTAAGCTCCTCCGTAGGTTTCTGGCATTCTGTTAATGCCTCAGGCAGAAAACTAGTAGTAAAGAGTCAATCTTAAGATCGTTTTCAAATACCCTGGATTCTGACCTTGACGTTATTATACCATACGCATTCACCGAGAAAGATAGTGCCCGACGGTTCGTGGAAAATGATTTATACGCGTTTTTTTTTTGTTCATTTAGCAAGGCGAAACAGGTTGCCAGTTTTTGCATGAATGCGATCCGTCGGCCAATAGCGCCTGTTATAACGCATTATAAACTAGTTTATTGACTACTTAAGTAAAATAATACAAAACTTGGCAATTACACGCGTGACGGGAGCATTTAAATCGTTGAATTCTGCTGGTAATGACTTGGACACGCGAGATGTAAGAGGAAAAAGTTGATTTGCTTGCTGAAATTATACCAACAATTTTTTAAGAAGGGTGTCATTACAGATGATAATTTTGGCACACTTAACGACGCTAGATAGATTTCTAATTGACAAAAAACTTATTTAATAACGGCACGGACTGAGAAATACCAGGTCGGACTACTATGATTTTTTGCAGTCACTACACTAAGAAAAGACTTACTCTTGGAGTTTTCATGATGTCAACTTTTTGATTGTTGCCGCATAAAAAGATGATTATGATAATATTTATTTATAGTACAAGTGGAATATTGGCATTATTATACAGGGTGAATAAGTACAAATATTTTAACTGCTGGTGTAGTTCGTCTTATAGATCAGTCTAGTGAAAGCCATTTTTAAAAATTTCTAATATTTACGGAGATATTATTTTTTTAAAAATACCCACATTTTGAGGATCGCTGTCTTAGCCAACCTAATGAACCATATGATTTGTTGCGAGATTGCCATATCTTCTCTAATATAAATATTGCGTTTCCCTTAACGTAATAGTAAAGTAATACGGTTAATTCTATTTTAAAAATACTTGTTTGAAGCATAGGTACAGTAAAGTTAGGTATGTACGCAGCAATATTAAGATACTGAACTGCTTAACTGATCTTACTATGAACGATTAAAAATGAATTTCCGCAAGTTAAATACTACTATGTCCAATGTTCAAAAATTATACATAAACGTGCACACAAGCTTACCTGTTTGTTAAAATATTGACTATTTAATCAGTAATCCACATTTCACAAGTTAAATGCCATTGTACACTGTTAGAAAGAGACACAAGACAAAATTTTCTTAAGTTATTTTATGAATAATAACGAAAAACTATGATTTTCACATAACATATTAAATTGAAAAGTTTCTTCAAACAAAGACATTTGTGTAACACTGGCAACACTGTGAACCACACATTCAATCTGAAGCGCTATGCTCTGACTCATAAATGTATGAAAGTCAGCGGTCCTCAACAAGTTTTCTACAGAAAAATTACAAAATTTATTTAAAATTTCACTTTTTTATTTCTGATTTTTTTGTAAAAAATACTATTAATTATGTGTTCTACACAGTGAACTATACTGATAGTTAAAATATTTGTACTTATTTAAGGTTCACCCTGTATATATGAGTGAGAAGGTAAGAACAAGCAAATGTTTGCTATTTCAAATTCATAAATGCATAATTTAATATTGCCTTTATTATTGGACTTGAGGATTTAACAGTTTTATCTCTCGGTGTAGTTGTCAAAACAACATAGAATCGCGTGGGGACAAATTGCTAGCAGTTGTTTTATCAATACTCCTGCGATGTTCATTTGTTTAAAACCAACGTTTTCTGAATCAATATTTTCATCCATGTAGTATTTTATTGGTTATAGAAATGCAAGCCGTGACACAAAATTTCCATTTCCAATACAACACTCTTGCAATAAAAAACGTCGGAGTCGAAATTACGTTTCAGCCTCTTTCTAGCCACCAGTGCACAAAACAAACAATTGAGTCGAAACATGTGAATTATTCAACGAGCGCGACCTCATCTTGATCGAGGTTGGCTGTGACAGACAAAATTGACGGCTCGGATTGAGAGGACGTAATAGAATATGGATGTGGATTCCAAATGGCTTTAATTGTTTCTTCGCAAGTGGAAAAGGGTGTCAAAGGCATACCATTTTAAACAACCACTGATTATTTGTTAATATGACTATCTGATTGTTTTTGGTCTTTGTTTTAAACGAAACTATTTCGGTATTTAGTACAAGTTACAGAGAAGAGTAAATAATGGATCCAGAAATAATTTTGAAGCCATAAAGAGAAGTAAAACAATGATTTAAAAAGACTTTCAGCCCCAGCATCTGTTTTCTAAATGTGGGGTACAGTTAATGTGTGGTGGGTGTCACCTGAAAAAACAGTCCTTATAACGCTGTGAAATAATACGGGATGTTCATTGTATCATCATTAGACAGATGCAAGGAAGGGGCTTTTTCACTATTAATAAATGTAATAATACCTATTATTTTCTATTTATTTTTTTCTTTCAATAAGCACAAATCAGTATTCCACAATCAGCTATTTTACTGTACTGTTATTTTAATTTAAAGAAGCTTATTTAATTTAACGAACATTTTTTTTTGTTTATATACAGGGTGATTCAGAAATTCTACGAAAAAGTATTTGTGTTCATAATCAACTTGAGAAATTAATAAAGCCCTTATTTTTTTGTTTTCCCGAATGCTAACGAACATTTTTTGCATTTTTTTCTAATTTTTTTCCATTTTATTCGAGACACTGTCTCATTCTGCACAAATAAATGTTTACTTGTTTGTATATGAGGCTCAATTTTCTATAAAAAGTTGTAGATACTGTACTTAAGATATAAATTAATAGATATGGAAATAGCAGTCAATGTCACTTATCATTTTTAGAGTATACTTGTAAATACTTCGCACGCCAACGTTCGAGACAAACAGATGGGAAGCGGAGGTATCCGCAGCCTGAAATGGATGCGTGAGTTGCTATGCGCGACTTATTCAACAAAATTCACGAACTACTAGATTCTGCAAAATTCAAGATGTTGGATGTAAGGGTGAACAGCAATTTATTTACAATTATCGCTAAAGATTATAAAGCTTTTAATTACCAGGAAGGGTGTTTTATGGTGTAATTCTGTGTATTTTTTAGGTGAAAGTGTATTTTAGAAGTTATCAAACTTTATCGTGAATTCCTTGTATGTTCGTAACTTCAACTTTTCAGATTCAGATAAAATGGCTCGGTTCGAAATATCTTGGACTACTTGGGGGATCCTGTGCGACCTCTGAAAGAAGGTGAGGCGAGGCCGCACAAATTCTGTCTGGGGTAGAACGTGAGAAGCCCCAAGTGTGTTCTCATCTGCTTTAGTTCAGCTACCCCATGATATATCCATCTTTTATTAAATGGAGAAAATTGCCAGAGTAATGTGTAATACAGATTTAAAACATCCTTAATTAATTAGGATATTCTCCTAATTAATGGAGATTTCCTATGGGGATTGTATGCAGGGAATATCCGTAGTAGGTACAGTAAGACGAACACTGGGGAACAGCACTGAGATTTTGTGGAAATATTCTACGTATGTTTTGCATTTTTGTATACTTTTTATAACTAAGTGCTGTACGATTTCAATAAAGTTTGCAAAATTACTAAAAAATACAAAAAAAATCCACTACAGCTACATACAAAACCGATTTGTTGGATTGTTGTTCATCCCCACACCCGACTTGTTAAAGTTGTATGCAAATTCTGGACTTTTCTTCATTCAAAATAAAATTATATTAATTTCAATCTGTTCTGTTACTTATTTATGCAGAAAAAATTCTAACTAAATATTAAAAAACACACAAAGCTTCGCACTTCTATTATGCAAGTAATTTGTTGGGCACCTCTACAGCAGTTCCGAAATTTATCAATAGATGTCAGGCTCTTCGTCAATTCTGCTGGTTGTCTGTGTGGTGTGATATGTGGTGTGAGCCACAATAAACCATAGACCAGACTATCTACAACCACATAACAGATTCTATTAAAATTGACTTAGAGGTGCAAATATGCAAACAGTTTTTGTATCCAATTGCAAAAAATACGAATCAAATTATGTACTTCTCAAGTTGAATATGCAACCAATTTGTTTTCACCCGGTATATGTTTTTGTATTGTTTGTTTAATTTGATATTGATTAACGCGTTTACATTTAATAAGTAATATCACCCGCGAAATTCAAAACGATTTTTCCTTGAAAACGGTTGCGCCATTAGCGAACGAAGCAAGCTGTAGAAGGCGCGCACGGACCGTGGAACCCCCATGGAAGTCGCGCCATTCGTCTAATGAGGGCGGAAACGGGTCATCTTCGCGCATCCTGCGGCAGGTGGAGTGGAAAAGGAAAAGGGTTGGTAGTTTTAAAGCCTCCTTTGATATTCAGTTAGATTGTCTTTTATCTCGGAATCGCCCGAGCGTGACTCGATTTAATTTGAAGTTGCGACGGTTGTGTAAAATTTCGGTTAAACGAGGTATTGCTGCGTCATCTCTGATGTCTCACAGGTAGTTGGTATTTGTTGCCAATGGAATCATTTAGCATTTTTTGTTATTATATTTTCTGAATTTTCGTAAAGCGTTCGATTGAGTTAACCATAAATTATTGTTAAATATACTAAAATCATACGGGTTAATCGGGAATTTGTTATTGTGGATGAAATTTTATTTATTAAATAGAACTCAAACAGTCAAAATTAAAGAATTTTCTTCACGCGAAATAATAGTAACTTCAGGTGTTCCTCAAGGTAGTCACCTGGGACCAATTCTGTTTTATCTTTTTATTAATGATGCAATTAAATAGTAGTAGTAGATATTTAATGTTTGCAGATGACTTAGTTATTTTTATGTTATATTTACCCGTAGGAAAAATATTTGTGTGACTGATTACTTTATTGAAATCATTCAACTAAAAATAATAAAGGAGTGAAAGATTTGAGCGTAAAATTTGATTGTGAATTGAAATTCACCCTTCACATTGAAGATATTTTGAGTATATGTTTTAGAATGTGTAGTTTTATGCGGTGTAGAACTAACTACATCTATCGGTCCGTGTTTGCAAAATATCGTTTCTCGCCGATCGCGATAAAGGTCGACAGCTTTCAATGGTGTCTACTGCATGTAGAACGCTTCGTGTCTGTGACATTTTCAGTCCGGCATGGAGTAGCGAATGGCCGATAGATGTAGTTAGTTCTACACCGCGTACTCATGGTCCCTTCTGTCGGGTTAGACAGATTAAACAGCTAGGATTATTCGTCGGATACCTTACCTATGGCATCAGGCATACTGATGAGAGCTAATAAGCTCGAAACCGGTATATGTCTGGTGGGCTTCTGACGAATGACTCTAGCTGTTGCTATAGGTTTTCCAGGTGTAATTCAATGCTGGTCGGGGCATTAGCCCGCAGAGTAGTTGTTTCCTGGAATTCCGTGTTTGCAAAATGTGTAGTTTTATTAACCGGCAAACTCGAGATTTCACTAATGTTACATCTATTTTTTTCTTTTATATAATTCTCTAGTGCGTTCAACCAGTGTTGCCAGATGTGGCTACTTATAGCCAATTGGGCTACAAGAACATGTGATTTCGCGACATAAATTTGTTTTCGGCTACTGGCTACAAATTTGGCTACTGAAGCCGTAAACAACGGAGAAGCCCGCTGATTGGGCTGACCCTCGAAATATTTACTAGCTGAACGCTTTTTATTGGTCCGATCATTCGCTGAACGTTTTTGCATTGGTCCGAATATTCGCTCAACGCAACCTATATTTGGCCCGTTTTGTTTGGCTTCAGTTGGCTAAGTTTTGCGAACTGGTTCAACTTTAGAATATTTTTGTATCATTTGGAACCCATATTTTGTTAGTTATACAGAGTGAACCTTAAATAAGTACAATTATTTTAACTGAAGGTGTAGTTCGTCATATAGATAAGTCTTGTGAGTCATTTTTTAAAATTTCAAATATTTGCGGAGATATTATATATTTTTTAAAAATACCCACATTTTGAGGACCGCTGACCAGATAGACCACTGACGTAACCTAATAAAATAAACCATATGATTTATTGAACGCGAGGTTGCCATATCGTTTGTAAGATAAATAATTGTTTAACGTAAATTCAATTTTTGCGGTTGTTTCTAATTTAAAAGCACTTGTTTTTAACAATAAGTAAAGTAAAGTTATCATAAACGATTAAAATAGTAATTTCCGCACGTTCGATACTATCAATTAAAGTGTTTAAGAAGTTACTTTGTTCAATGATTCCAAAAATTATCCATAAACGTGCATAAAAGCTCACCTACTTACTGAAAAACCAAAAGTTATCCACATTTCAGAAGTTAATACAATATCATTGTACACTGTTAAAAAGATTATCACAAATTATAACCCTTAAATTATTTTATGGAGAATAACAAAAAAAACTATGATTTTCAAATAACACCTTAAGAGTTAATTATCGCCACATAACCTCAAACAACGTGTCCGTGCCAACCATTTCGTACTTCGTAGAGGGTGAAACAGATTTTAAAAATAAACACAAAACATGGAATAACAAAATAACTAGTTTGATGTATGCTCAATGCCAAGAGAAGGCAGAATAAAATATTTCAAAGCAATGTCAATCGCATGCAAAAAGGAAACTAGTGCCGTAGGCACAGGTAGCAGGTAGATGTCACGAGCAGTAGATGACATGTCCCGTACCAGCGCCACTCTCTAGGATTGATAGTCGAGGTCGACAAAGAGGTTATATTGATGTTGATAGCGCACCACAAGTATGGTCCAGCGCAAAGAAATAAATTAGGTATAGGAATGGCAAAGGGGAGGAGATGACCAGTAATATTTTTATAAATAAACATATTTGTTGGAGCCTATTCGAAGACATTAGTGTAACACTGGCAACGTTGTGGAATTCACATCCATCATGACTCCCGGAACAGCGGTTCTCAACAAGTTTTCTGTTGAAAAATCACGAAATTTATTTAAAATCTCGGATTAGGATTGCGGTTTTTATTTCAATAATTACGGAAAATTCAAATATAATTGCGGCAAAATTTCAGGCGACTTAAGTCATACAAACAAATAAATAAGTTATATTTTCATCAAAATATTTAAGAATCTGCAACTAGAATAATAAAACTGTACCTACTGTACTAAATGTTTGCACTATATGTATATTGCACTAAATTACAAGCAATGATTGTTTTTAGTGCGACAAACTATAGAAAATTATGTTGATGATAAAAATAATTGCATAATTTATTCTTAATTTTTAGTTAAGTTTAAATTCTTAGGTACATATACCGATGCACCTTTAAATCTAAATAACATAATTAAGCCTTCTTTCTTCGGCATATTATTATTAAGCGTTTTGCTTAATAATAATATGCCGCATCCTCTCCCGCACAAGTCTCCGACTTCTGGGCTAATCCCTGTGACTAGAATGAGGGGTAGAGATATTATTATTATTATTATTATTATTATTATTATTATAGATAAATAATATTTAAATCAAACATACTTCTACTAACGGAAATACAACAATCGTAGAATTAATAGAAGCATGTTGGATTTTAATATTATTTATTTATATATCCTTTTATTTAACAGATTTTTGACAATTGCATCCAAACACCAACTTGCCCTGAGGAAGGCTTAATAAATAGCCGAAATGTTGGCAATTTTGAAAATTGTGTTTCCTGTAACATTTTGACTTGAAACCAACTATACCTCCACTACATAATATTCTGAGGCCACAAAACAAAATTGGATTAATGTTAATATTTTAATATTATTGCCGCCTGACGTATGCTCTGAACCTTCAATATGTTTGAAAGATTATCCTGTAATATATTTCAAACCAATATAAAAACGTCAACTTATTTTTATAAATTTAGTGTTCTCCGAACCTGTCTCCAGTGGCACGCCTATGGAACTTTCTCTGTAATTTATTCATACAAGTGCTGTGAATTATTCACTCTACTATTTTGGAACTCGGATATAGGTGGTAATGGATTTCCATCAATTTGATTCACTCGCTCTTTGTCAGGATGTCGTAGTTCGTTCTTTGTTGACGTCCAGGGCATATAAATTTAAACTATTAACTTACCAAAGCGGAAGTAGGACGTATTCTGTTAACGAACGCGACAAATCAAAAGAACGAGCGGCAGGCAGGTTGCCGGTTTCCAGTTTCAGCGTTAGCCTTTGAAGGTGATAAAAATGCAAATAATATACTGTTACAAAACGTATCTATCTCGGAATAGCCATAGCCGGATAAACAACGTCTGCGGATAAAATGGTGTTTATTTATTTAGTTGTAAATATAATGGGAAAAGAGACAGTTACAGTAAGCAGTGGCAGTGCGTGGATAGTTTCAGCAGGGTAGAATCTGTAATTTGTTAGCCATACTTAAAACGGAACCGCCTACTATATGTTTTTCATTCCTTCCACTTTTAAAACGTATAAATTGAAGTGGTAATATACTAAATATTATATTGGGATCTTACCTGAGCAATAGATTACAGTACGTGGTATGAAATAGTATGAAATCAGCTACAAAGAAAATTAAACATGGAGTTCCTCAAGGTTCCATATTGGGTCCATTACTATTTTTAATATATGTTAATGACTTTCCTAATTGCTTACCTCATGATACAATGAGTATACTCTTTGCAGATGATACCAATATAACAAGAACTAATTTAAATTTATTACGGCTAATGACATCAATTTATCGCTCATATACATTGAATGAAAACTGGTTTGCCAGCAACCAACTCAGTTTGAATACCTCGAAGACCGAAGCTATGATTTTCAGTCTCCGAAATTTGGAAAACTGGGATAATCCAGATTATGTTAAATTCTTGGCTGTTCATCTTGATCCTAAATTGACATGGGATCAACATGTTAATTATGTGTGCTCCAAAATATCTAAACACCTATCTCATCCGGAATCTCAAATGTAAAGGCTCAATATCATGCTTGCTGAGTTTATCAGCTATATCCACTCAATTATAACTTATGCTATTTTAACAAGGGGTCACGCCCCGTCTATGAAAGATTTTTAGTCTTCAAAGAAAAATTATAAGAATCATATCTAACCTCGGTTTTAGAGATGATTGTAAAGATCAGTATATAAATTTATCCTGTATGTACAGTGCGTTTCAATAACTTTGATAACATTTTGATCAGCTGTAACTTTTCTGTTTTTAAAGATATCGGAATAAAACAAAAACCATATTACATAGTGGACTAGCAAGTTTTTCTTATTTGAAAAAAAACAAAAGACCAATGATTTTGAGAGATCTTAACTTATATTTTTTAAATGGAACGCCCTGTATATTATTGGATATTTGGATTCTACTCAAAATTCCAAGCATATTTTACAAAGCATATCCTATACCTATCTTCAACTGTTTCTGAGAAATAGTTTTACAAACATGTCAAATTATCATAAAAATTGCTCTACTTGTTCATGGCACACTTTGCACTGAGCTAAAGCTGAAGTTCGACATTGCTTGAGCCGTGCTGGTAACAATCGAGCCTTAGTATTTTGTTTTGTTGAGGAAAATGGCAGACAAGTAGAGCGATTTTTGTGATAATTTGACATGTTTGTAAAACTATTTCTCAGAAACAGTTGAAGATAGGATATGCTTTATAAAAGATGCTTGGAATTTTGAGTAGAATCCAAATATCTAATAATATACAGGGCGGTCCATTTAAAAAAATATAAGTTAGGTTAAGATCTCTCAAAATCATTGGTCTTTTGTTTTTTTTTTAAATAAGAAAAAACTTGGTAGTCCACTATGTAATATGGTTTTTGTTTCATTCCGATATCTTTAAAAACAGAAAAGTTACAGCTGATCAAAATGTTATCAAAGTTATTGAAACGCACTGTACATATTTCAGTGTCTTATTTATATCAAAAACAATACTCATATATTTGAAATCAGAAATGGAATTCATTCTTATAATACACGAAATAGCGCACATTTGTGCAATAAATATCTAATATAAAACACGAATCAGTATTAATTATTGGGCCATCAATTTTTTTAATAAAAGAATATAGAACTGAAATTCTTAAGAATAATAGTTAAGAAAAAGGATATATGAATTATTTAATTAAAAATACCTTTCATAATTATGATGTTTTTTTTAAATATTGACGTAAATCAAATATGGTTTTTATAGTGTCATACACACAGATTTGGAAAGTGAGGATCTTGATGGTGAATTGTATTTTGCCGCTTGCGTGTATTTGTGTCATGCTACACGCATACTTCGACCACAGCTTAAATAACAATCAGCTCACAGACTCGTATGAGCGGGAACGTCTCGCGCAGATCTTCGCGCATGCCGCCATTTTGGGATAAATCGCGGCAGGGACGTGTGGTTGTAAAATATGCCCTTATAGCCATACCGTCAACGACTGCGTTATTGGCGCACGAATGCTGCATTTTGTGGTTTGTTGATTTTCTTGTATTTTATACTGTTATGTTATTTTATTTTTAAACAATTTCAAGTAAAACAAATTTATATTTAGTATGACACTTTCTAAATTGGGACAACTATTTTTAATCCGGTCCTGACTTGTATCCCAAAAGAGAGAGAGACAACAAGCTTCAAGGACAAATTTTCAGGTTTTAATACTTCAAAGGTGCCGCCGTAGAGTCTGTGAGCTGATTGTTATTTAAGCTGTGCTTCGACCACAGCGCGTTTGCATCAAGCAGTGTTGCCAGGTGGGAAAAATTCAGTGCATGAGAATAATTTCAAAGAAGCATGAGGTTTGGAGAAAAAAGCATGAGATGGCTTAATTTATCAAAAAACACCTCTTGACACAGCTTAATTTTTAATTACTTTTGTAATGCCATTTTTATTTCATTAAAAATCATTATGTTCTGCTATTTTATCATAATATTACATTGTAAGTAGGTAGTTACAGGTACTTACTTAAAAGTTATTAACCACGTAACCTTTCTAATTTATTTTATTGTTAGGCCGGGCGAACGTTGAGGCGCAGTTGACGTGACGCAGGGTGACTCACGGGTCGTAAAATCTGTTTGTTTCCAGAAAATGTAGGTACCCTTACGGAATAGAGTTAAGAATCACTGCAATACAGCGTGAATACAGCACACACACACACCGCATATCCGTAGACTGTCATACCCGTTTATGTATTCATTGCTAATTATTAAGAGAGCAGTCTACAATAAAGGACATTTCAAGTACCCAAATATTGTAGATACCTACCTCTATTCAATTTTGCCCTCGATTTTGCCTTTATTTCTCGTTAGGTCTTTGTTTTGGTAGATTTCAAAGAGTAATTTTAATAATTTTATTATTTCTTTTTATGTCTATTAAAAAGCATGAGATTTTGTAATCAAAATATGAGAGCATGAGATTTCCTCGGAATGCATGAGATCTGACAACACTGGCATCAGTTGACGGGACAGTTAGATTTGCAATGGCGAATTGGCGATACGGAACCGATTACCGTAGTAGTGGGGAATGCTAGACCAATGCACGTCGCCGCCCCTCTTAAAGTTCGTACCTTCCCTGGAATGAAGCGGCAATTTCTACTTTCTCTGTAAAGATCCGCAATTTCCGAATCTGTATATAGTATAGTGTTGTATAGTGTTTATAGTTATTAGTGTCATTTTATCTTTTTCCATGTTTATATTAATTCGGTACCTATATGAAATACTATATTTGTATTATTCCTACGCCAATGACTTCGTTTCTAAGGTAGTAGATAATTCCATTTTTCCATTACGCCTAATGTAAATATTTCTTTGATCAAATCAAACTAATTTATTGAAATGTCAGGAAATTATAATTTACTTTAAATGCAAATTGAGCATTATCTGATGTAATTACGTACTAATTATTATTAATTACTTTACACATCCTTGTTGATTATTTCTATTTCCAAAGTGATAAGACTTATTAAATATATTTTCAAAAATATTTTTCCAATTTTAGCTATTTCAGTGAAATATCAAATGAAGTTTTGCTGCTATTTAACTAAATCAAGTTTAGTTATTAATGTTTGATGCCACTGACAAGCAGTGACTGTATGCACCTATAATTTTTTTACATACTTAAGAATGCAGCCGAAAAACGTGTAATCTACATATTAGGCTGAATAAACGAATGCATAATATCTAATGTAGAATCCAATTTCAAAATTCAATTAAATTTATCTATTAAGAGAACATTTCTCCAAAATATTAATGTGCAATAATTTATATAGGTACATCATCAGTTTTTATTAAAAAATACCGGTTCGGTAAGTTTTTTTTAATTCAGGAAAAGATGCAACTTTAATTTCAGCTTCTATATACAGGGTTAATTATGACTAAGTACAAATATTTTAAGAGGGGATAGAGAAAATTAAGAATTAACGGAATCACCCTTCAAAAAAATTCCAAACTTATTTATAAAGGGGAAAAAAAATTTCGAAATTATATTAACTCCTTATTTAACGCCGCCTATGCGACTTGTCCGTCACACGTTTACAGAATCGGAGTAAGTAACGTAGGCAACTAGCAACACGACGGTAAAATTTCCAGTCATGTTATAATTTAATTCCTGTGTTTACCATGTGTTTAGGTTGTAGTTTTGTGTTCTTCTTCAGTTTTTAGTGCCTTTTTTAATCTTTAAACTTTTCATAGTTATTAAATAAAGAAATTTGTGTTGGGTGCAGATACACAATATAGTTCGCCGGTTTGGCTTCTAGGTTATGGGACAAGACTGCCGCGGGTACAGTAAAAGTTTTCTATTATCTATTCCTTTCGTTCGATTTTGTTATAATGAATAGGCATTTTATCTAGCTGTACCTACGGGAAGTGTGTTTTATCCATAGTGAGTGATTATAATGAATGAAAATGTTATAATTCTGCCAGTTTGTAACGAAATAATGAAAAACGAATGAAAAATAGTGCTAGCTAACTGAATTAACTGTTAACTGCCTACCTATCAGGTATTATTACTAATAAGAATGTTAATTTTTGTCGTTTCTGCATTTAGAAATGCTGCAAAAAAACGACCGCATGGTAGTAGATATTGTTGACAGATGTAAGCTTTATCTATGGATCTAAGCCATCACAGTCGATATTTATCATAGGCGCCAACTTTCCGTAGGAACCTCTTTTCCTTTTGTCCCACTTTTTAAATATCGAGCTAAAATTCTGGAATATTTTTTTCATTGTCTTTTAGGCCTTCCTGAGCACGTGATTAAAATTTTTGTACTTGGTCATAGTTAACCCTGTATAGGGTGGTTGAATACATAAAAACTATATAATCCTATTCTAATTACAAATTGACTTAATATCTAGATGCAATTCTTTCTCGACATAATTAAGTAGATAGTCAGTTTAGTTCTGTTTAGCATTCCTAACAAGCACCAAAGTAACACTAACTGAGACTGGAACCATCTAAAAGCAACTATTACGTAGTCGTCACCAAATTTGCTAGTTTGTATAAATAACTTCATACAACAAAGTTATAGTCACTGCTACGTTTTTTCAACTACTTCTGGGTACTTTGCAGTTATGTGACTTCTAAGTTGCTATCCTAGTTTTGGAGACGTCGTTACCAGTGGGTAACCTTTAAGTTTTCTAAACTAGAAAGTGGCCAATGACTAATTCATGTTACTAAAATATGTCTTCAAAATTGCTCACTTTCAAGTAGTTCTGATAGTTGCCGCGACGTTCAAGGAGCCTTAATTGTTTGTTTAAAGTCGTAGAACACACACAGTTATCGCTACTTGTAGATCTATTTAGTTAGAATCTTCACGCATAGTAAGTATGTAGTAGCAAACAAAGTAAATTTTACCATGTAGTTTCCCAAAGTTGAAAAGCTTCATGCTTCATGTCATTGTGCGTCTGTACCTATTCGATCATTTCATGTGGAAAGTGTACTTTTTGTCTTTGTGAATCATATTTATCATATTATTTATAACTATTAACTTGACTCAGATTAAATAATAACAACAGAAAGTGTTACTAAGAAGTAGCAGTGGGAACTTTATTGCTACTCTGCAGTCTCGTTCGATACTTTGTAGTAAATATTACTTGAAAGTTACCTATTGGCTGGTTTCATTAGAGATGCTAAAGTATCAATTACTTTCAAGTTACGTTTCTTAGGACCTCAAAGTTGGGGCTACTATTAGTTTTTTTTTGTTAGTATCTGAATTCAAACTATGAAAATCTGTTTAATATGTAAAATGAACAAATTTTCCATAACGGCTTTATTTTCCACCGAATTGAATCGGTAATCGTGTAAGAGCCCACCAAAGTATAAAATTGGAGAAACATCCCCTTAAATATCCTCGGGTCACAATCCCGATGTTAAGTAGACATGGGAAGGATAGATGAGCTAATGGTCTGGTGGAGTTAACGCCCATTGAAGCACCTGATAAACTTTTGATTTAGGGGTAGAATATTAGATTGCTAGAGGAGGTAATCGTATTGTCACGGAATTTGCCCCACTCACTCCCAAACCGACGACTGTGGCACCGCGAATTGCCTGAAATTGCCCCGATCGCCCCTACGCGATTCTGGTAAACAAACAACATGCCGCTGATCGAGATCGGCCTGGAAAAATCGGGAATCGACGAGAAGCGTTCCAGTCGTACGAGAAAAGGGATCTAGAGATACTGGAATATACCTGGAATATTCGTTGGGTCTATAAAAGAAGAATAAACAGCCGAGTTAGTTAGTCTTGTATAAGTCTTGTGTTACAGTCTGAATTAAAGTGTTTAGTTGGAGATATCAAAGTGATTTAGATAACGATTAATTAAATAAGTGTTTAGTTGACCTGTAATTAGTAGTGTTCAGTAGTTAATAAAGAAGTAATTAATTAACGGATTCTTTTTCTGGAAGTAAGAAAAAGACGGATTGGGAAATCCGTGACAATTTGGTGTCGGAAGTGGATTTAACTGGAAGTTTCAAGAGCTTTCTGGAACCCTGTTCACAAAGTGGGATTTAACTGGAAGTTTGAGGAGCTTTCTGGAACCCTGTGCGTGAGTGGGTTTAAGTGGAAGTTGGAAGAACTTTCTGGAACCCTGTGCGTGGGTGGAATAAAGACTGAAGTGTGATATATCACCGCACTCGTCTTGTCGAAAGGAAGTGAACGGTGGTATTCGCGGAGGACAATCTGGAACATTCTAGAACTTTATACGGGAGTTAAACAAAAACATAAGTGTGACACATCACCGCACTCGTCGTCACTTAAGGAAGTGAACGGTGGTATTCGCGAAGGACAATCTCGAACATTCTAGAACTTTATTCGGCAGTGAGACAAAGACCCAAGTGTGGCATATCACCGCACTCGTCGTGACTTAAGGAAGTGAACGGTGGTATTTGCGAGGGACATTCTCGAACATTCTAGAACTTTGTACGGGAGTGACACAAAGACCCAAGTGTGATATATCACCGCACTCGTCTTGTCGAAAGGAAGCGAACGGTGGTATTTGTGAAGGACATTCTCGAACATTCTAGAACTTTGTACGGGAGTGAGACAAAGACCCAAGTGTGGCATATCACCGCACTCGTCGTGACTCAAGGAAGTGAACGGTGGTATTTGCGAAGGACATTCTCGAACATTCTAGAACTTTGTACGGGAGTGAGACAAAGACCCAAGTGTGGCATATCACCACACTCGTCGTGACTCAAGGAAGTGAACGGTGGTATTTCCGAAAGACATTCTCGAACATTCTAGAACTTTGTACGGGAGTGAGACAAAGACCCAAGTGTGACATATCGCCGCACTCGTCGTGACTTAAGGAAGTGAACGGTGTTATTTGCGAAGAACATTCTCGAACATTCTAGAACTTTATACCGGAGTGAGACAAATACCCAAGTGTGGCATATCACTGCACTCGTTTCATTGTAAGGAAGTCAACAGTGACATTTACAAACATATTCCTGGACATTCTAGAACATTCCAAATATAGTGAATGCCTGTAACGAGAAGTCAAGTCAATATGGATGCACAACTGGCGAAACTATTAGAAATGATGCAAACTATGCAAGAAAAGTTTGAAAGGAAATTAGAAGAACAGGGACAGAAAATGGAACACCAGACGAAGACAATACAAGAAAAATTTGAAGAACAAGGGAATAAAATGGAAGATCAGTCTCAAACGATGCAGGAGAAATTAGAAAAGAAATTAGAAGAACAAGGGTGTAAAATGAAAGATCAGATACAGACAATACAACAGGAAATGAGAGATCAGACGAAAGAAATGCAGACAAAGTTAGAAAATTGGAGAATACGCTAGAAGAAAACTAGAGGAGCAGTCACATAAAGTGACACAACTAGAAGAAAACTAGAGGAGCAGTCACATAAAGTAGAAATACAAGTGGAAGAGAAACTGTTAGCACAGAAACAGGAAATACACGAAGAAATAAACCTGGTTAAAGAAGAGCTTCGACATAAATTAGACAAGATAGCAAAGGAGGGCGTAGTCAAATCAGAAGGACCTGTTATCCGAACTCAGAAGACTAGACCTCCTGAATTCGACGGCAAGGTTTCCTGGAATGTATATCTCCGTCAGTTTGAAGCAGCAGCATCAGCAAATGAATGGTCGGATTATGAGAAAGCTACTGCTCTGATAGTTGCTTTACGAGGGGAAGCTCTTGACGTCTTACAAGGAGTTCCTGCTGGGCAGCAGAATAACTACGACATTCTAAAACAGCATATGGAAATGAGATATGGGGATAAGCACCTGCAGCAAGTGTACCAGGCACAATTGAAAATCGTCACCAGCAGAGTGGAGAGAATTTACAACATTTTGAGACCGACGTTGCCCGACTGGTTCGATTGGCATATCCAACAGCTCCTTCCGAATTCTTGGACCAGCTTTCTATTCAAGTTTTTACCGATGGCCTAAGAGATTGCGAAACCCAGCAGGCACTGCGACTCGCTAGACCTAAAACTTTGAATGACGCCCTCTCACATGCACTGGAATTCGAGGCAGCAAAGATGGCATCCGGTAGACATGTTAAAGTTCGGGCCATTAGTGATAACAGCGATAGTATGGCAAATGGAGACCTAATAAAGACGCTAAAGGAGATTATCGATAAATTCAGCCCATCTACTGGGCCAAAGAAAGAACAATTTGATAGTCGAAGGGATCGCCTTCTTAAATGCTGGAACTGTGGACAGACAGGACATCTAAAAAGACAGTGTAGGGCCCCGGTCACGGATCAGCAAAAGCGCGTCTCCCAGGCGGCAGCTACACAGGAAAACTAGGGTCAGCCGGCTTGACGGGGCAAAAGCCGGCTGCGTCCTCCTACCATGCCCCACGAGAAGAAATTACGTTGTCACGTCTCCAGGACTCTGACTCCTTGCTAATAGAAGGCATTATTTTTGGTCGTATGTTTCCTATGGTAATCGACACTGGAGCGGCAAGAACTATTGTACGACCGGATATTATTGGTGACTGGCGTATTAAGAGCCCTGCCAAGCGTTATGTCCTTACAACAGCCAATGGACAACAACTGCCAGTCAAGGGGGAATGCGAGCTTGACATAGAATTAGGAGACGTCAAATTCAAACACAGAGCCCTGGTAGCAGATATATCGGACAATGTCATACTCGGACTGGACTTACTACGAGCAAAGGGGGTGAACTTAGATTTGAATGCTGGTACGCTACGAATAATGGGTGAGGAAGTAGTGCTAACGACCACCACTGAGAATAACGCTGTACGGAGACTCGTTGTTAAAGAAGATGTGGTACTACCTGGTCAGACCGAAACATTGGTTGCCACTGTAATGGATGGGGAAATGTCTTGCAGTGTTGGAGTGGTGGAACCCAGTAATCCGGATCTGTTCAATAAATCTATAGTCACCGGCCGCACCCTGATTAAACCAGAGAAAACGACAATAGTACGGGTAGTTAACCTGAAAACCTTTCCACAGAAAATTACAAAGGGAACTGAAGTAGGAGTCTGTGAACCTGTTACCATGGTCAGAACACTCAAAGAAAACAACGAAATGAAGAAGAAACCAAACAAGACCAGTCTACCGGAATGTCTAAGGGACATCGTGGATAGGGCCAAAGAAAGATTAACAGAGATGGAGGTGGAACAACTGGAAGAGCTGCTAAGTGAAAATGAAGATGTGTTTGCACTTAAACCAGGCGACTTTGGGAGAACAAATGTAGTGAAGCATCGAATCGATACTGGTTCATCATCTCCTATAAAGCAGCCACCACGAGGACTTCCACTAGCCAAGCGAGAAGAAGTTAACAAGATGTTAATCGAGATGCAAACTCAAGGCACCATAGAGCCATCTCAGAGTCCTTGGGCTTCTCCTGTAGTCCTGGTCAAGAAGAAAGACGGCTCCACCTGATTTTGTGTGGACTACAGAAAATTAAATGACGTCACCAAGAAAGACAGTTACCCATTACCGAGGATTGATGATACTCTGGACACCTTGGCTGGTGCGCAATGGTTTTCCACTTTGGATTTAAAGAGTGGATATTGGCAAGTCGAGGTCAACCCAGAAGACAAGGAAAAGACAGCGTTTACTACCGGAAATGGATTGTGGCAGTTCAATGTAATGCCATTTGGTCTATGTAATGCCCCTGCCACTTTTGAACGACTGATGGAAACTGTACTTCATGGCCTGCATTGGGAGACCTGCTTGATTTACTTGGACGACGTGGTGGTGCTGGGACGCTCTTTCCAGGAGCACCTGAAGAACGTGTCCGAAGTGTTCAAGAAGTTGAAAGCAGCGAACCTGAAGTTGAACCCGAAGAAGTGCAGTCTGTTCCAAAAGGAGGTCAGATACTTAGGCCACATTATTACTCCAAACGGTGTGAAAACAGACCCGGAGAAGACAGAGTGCATAAAGAACTGGCCGGTTCCTAAAGACAAACATCAAGTTCGAAGTTTTCTTGGCCTATGCACATACTACCGACGATTCGTCCAAGGATTCTCGGACATTGCCAAGCCTCTCCATAAACTGACAGAAGACAACATCCCGTTCGAATGGACTCGAGATGCCAGCAAGCCTTTGAGACACTGAAAGAGGCTCTCTGTACTACCCCGATTTTGACATACCCAATACCTGGACAACCATTTATAGTGGACACGGACGCAAGCAACATTGGAATTGGCGGAGTTCTTTCCCAAATACAAGATGGCCAAGAGCGAGTAGTGGGCTACTTCAGCAAAGTCCTGTCAAAAGCCGAAAAGAACTATTGTGTGACTCGGAAAGAATTACTTGCCATCGTCAAGAGCCTAGAACACTTTCATAAATACCTGTATGGCCAAGAATTCCTTCTAAGAACGGATCACGCTTCCCTTAAATGGCTGTTGCAGTTTAAGAACCCGGAAGGACAGATGGCCAGGTGGCTGGAACGGCTGCAAGAATATCACTTTGTTGTTGAACATCGAGCCGGCAGGAAACATGGAAATGCAGATGCCCTTTCTAGGAGGCCCTGTCCTGTCAACTGCAAATACTGTAGTAGTCTTGAAAAGAAAGAGGTCATCTCATCAGTTCCTTGTAAGGTGGTAGCAGCCCAACCTGAAGACAGATGGAGTTCAGCGGCGATTCGGGAAGACCAGCAAGCTGACTGTGACATCAAGCCCTTACTAGACTGGAAAGAAGCCAACAACCGACCCTCATGGGCTGAAGTCAGCAGTAAAAGCCCAACATTAAAGAGCTATTGGGCTCAATGGAATTCCTGGTGTTGGAAGACGGTGTTCCTAAAGAGAGCATGGGAGAACAATGACGGAACGGAGGTGAAGAAGCAAGTACTACTCCTGAGGTCCCGGGTCAAGGAAGTGCTGCAGGAAGTACATGGAGGTACTGGTGGTGGACATTTCGGTATCAATAGGACTCTACAGAAGATTAGGGAGCGTTTCTACTGGTTGAGCTGTAGGACGGATGTAGAAGATTGGTGCCGAAAATGTGACATATGTGCAGCCAGCAAGGGACCGAAGACCCGTTCCAGAGGCAAATGCGCCAGTACATCGTAGGAGCACCGTTCGAGAGATTGCCATTGATATCGCTGGCCCATTTCCGAAAACTCAAAATGGAAACCGATATCTGTTAGTCGCCATGGACTACTTTAGTAAATGGCCGGAAGTATACCCTCTTCCCAATCAAGAGACCACGACCGTAGCAGAAGCCCTAGTCAACAACCTGTTCTGCAGATTTGGTGTGCCCATGGAACTGCATTCAGATCAGGGCAGAAATTTCGAATCAGGTGTGTTCCGAAAGGTCTGCGAGCTTATGGGAATCCGGAAAACCAGGACCACCCCACTGCATCCCCAGTCAGATGGTATGGTGGAACGCTTCAACGCCACACTAGAAACCAATCTGAGGATGTTTGTGAACGAGAACCAAACAGACTGGGACAAGCTCATTCCACTCTTCCTGTTAGCTTACCGCTCAGCTGTCCATGAAACTACTGGGAAGACTCCCGCTAGGATCATCTTTTTAAGAGAGCTTCGCCTTCCATCAGATTTGGTATTTGGTCGTCCTGCAGAACATCCCACATAGTGAGACACTTACACATGAGCTAGAACGAAGACTAGCAGCCGTACACGATCAAGTCAGATCTCGAATGCGACTAGAGAGCGATCGCATGAAGACTCGATACGACGTCCGGGCCAATACAGTCGGATTCCAACAAGGTGACCTGGTGTGGCTGTACAACCCCACGCGGAAGAAAGGAAGATCGCCTAAACTACAGAACCGTTGGGAGGGCCCTACACCGTCATTAAAAGAATCAATGATGTCGTATACCGGATACAGAGGACTCCCAGGAGTAAGATGAAGGTCGTCCATCTGGAGCGTCTGTCCCCGTATAGAGGTGTATCCGATCGGGACGATCGGTCCTAAGGAGGGGCAGTGTCACGGAATTTGCCCCACTCACTCCCAAACCGACGACTGTGGCACCGCGAATTGCCTGAAATTGCCCCGATCGCCCCTACGCGATTCTGGTAAACAAACAACATGCCGCTGATCGAGATCGGCCTGGAAAAATCGGGAATCGACGAGAAGCGTTCCAGTCGTACGAGAAAAGGGATCTAGAGATACTGGAATATACCTGGAATATTCGTTGGGTCTATAAAAGAAGAATAAACGGCCGAGTTAGTTAGTCTTGTATAAGTCTTGTGTTACAGTCTGAATTAAAGTGTTTAGTTGGAGATATCAAAGTGATTTAGATAACGATTAATTAAATAAGTGTTTAGTTGACCTGTAATTAGTAGTGTTCAGTAGTTAATAAAGAAGTAATTAATTAACGGATTCTTTTTCTGGAAGTGAAAGAAAAGACGGATTGGGAAATCAGTGACAGTATCATGGTAAGGGAGGTGGAAATTCAAATCTATTAAATAAGAAGTTAAAAATGCAAACAAAGTCATCTCAAACTTCAAGAAAACTATCAGTGTTTATGTTTCTTGCAATAATCAAACTAATAGTATTAAGGTCGCCGTATTTCTCGCCGTAAAATGATCAAGTTTGTGGTGTTTTTAGATACAGAAATCTCGAAAAATAAAACACGTAGGACAAAAATAATATCAAAAATAAAATTCTAGATGTTTTGTTTAACCACTTTTCCTATTCAAATTCTTCTCAAATAGACACACACACATTATTTTGCTGTTGAAACCCCAAACATTTTAACAATTATTTTCACAAAAGTGAACAGTTTTAGATGCGGAACTATTAAGTTTATGTTATAACACTATTTACATGTACACTTAAATTTAAAAAATAATATTTTGAATGATTTGTGTAACTAAAAATTTGTTGGTTAAACCGCTTTCTGTCGTTATACATACATCCGTATTACTTCGGTACCTTTGAGTATTCGCAGGTGGCATGAGATAACATTCCTGTCATTTGATGAGCTCTATATTATTCAGTTATTAAATATCTAAAATTATTTGTATTTGTAGCACTTTCAAGAATACGGCGCTTTTAATGTACATACAGTGAAACAGTGTAAACCACGAATTTGAGGTGTCGCCAGAAAAATAATTCGATGGATTTAAGTCTGTAGAAGTTGGTGAACAATTTACAGGGCCGTCATGATCTGTACCTATGCACTTGTTTGGAAACTGCTGATCTAAATAGTTTTAAACATTTAATTCAAGTTGTGATAAGGCATCTTAGTGCATAAACCATATATTTCTTCAAAGTTCCAGCAAAGGGAAATCCCTCTGTTATATCTGACACCGCATTTTCTATATATTGTTACGGAAGCTCACCTTCCTTTTTAGTTTGTTAATTATGTTCCTGTTTACGTTATAATTTATAATTTTTGTGTAGCCTTTATTTTGACGTTTTCTGGAACATTCTATTTGATTCTCGAGACCGAGGAAGCTTCTAGAATCCTAAAAACCTATATAAGCGGTTCAGATTCGCCGCTGGAGTTGAGTTTATCTTGATAAGTCAAATGCTGATGACTGAAATGCCAAACTAAAGAATTTTGACAGTTGTGAATTTGTTGAAGGATATTTCTTGTGTAATCAAGAGTGACAATAAAGTTTGTTTGTCTACGTGACGTGTTTCTACGCTAACCCAACATAAAGGTTACAATATGCATGTTGAAAATCCATTTCTCTTTTGCAGAAGAACGACAGGACCTATAATACAATTAACCAATTATTCCAGCCCACATATCCACAACTTCTACTCTCTTCTCTACGCCTATTTTAGTTTGTATTACTTTGACGTATTTTTCTGTGTAACTATACATATGAGAAATAAAGTTTATTATTATTATTACTTGAAGAGTTATTGTAGTCTTCCACAGTTAGTGCTGGCAATATTGTCTTGGTCTTGGTCCTGCAAGACACGACAAGACCAAGACAAGCTCGAATTGCAAGACAAGATTAAAAAATCTTGCGGGACAAGAAATATTGCTACGGCAGGAAGTCTAGCAACTATAAGAAGGGGTAATATTTAAGTGAACATTATATGATATATACTTTATTTAAAGGACATTCAGCATATAAAATTATTTTTAAAATCAATGCAGCATATACCACCAAATAATTCTTCATATCCAGAATTCAATTTCAATTCAATTCACAATCAGCTAAATCTTTATTGCTCCACCATTGCTAGAAGGCACAAAACAAATATGACGCTGATCATGAGTAATCCCATTCGCGCAGCTTTTAGCACATTCCAGTCATCATAATAATATAAAATTACATTTCAGTGAGCAAGAACAAACTTTAAAGGAACTCTTGCCATAATAACTAAAAAAAAAATTCAATGATGGTTAGGGGTCTACCAACGTATGTCGTTCCTAGACGCAAATACCGCCTACCGAATATGCCGCGATTAGAGTGAAGTACAGATTTATATTATTATTATTATTCGTTAAGAACTATACGAAAACATTATCTTTTCTTTCTCTAACATATTTTGAGGGGACACTGCCTACCTTGTCCATTCCAACACCCCGCTTCTGCCCTTATATTATACAGAAAATGTTACATTTCCGGCGGTATTATTCCGGCAATGTTGATACGGTAATTGTTTTCTCACTGCAGAGGCCTTAATTTTCAATAACCTGCGGATTCCATCGGAGCCTTAACACTCGGCTGCTTCCCCGGGGCACGTTTTGGAAGCATTCGGAATGTGGTGATAACGGCATCGAGGAGGCTGTGCGTTCCTCGGCCACTAGATAACTCGGTCAGAGCGCCAGTTGGAAATGCAGAGCTGTGTACTGTACGTATTTGGATGGGTGAATGGAGACCGCAAGGTCTCATCTTCGAGGCTGTCGAGATGAAATTAACAATTCCGGCAGTTTCGTCGATATCTTTACTTATCTAGATTAAAGTGCATGTTCGTATTTGCTCAAATATAGGGTCGAAAAGAATCATTCAGCAATATTGATGGTTGTGGTTTATCATTTTAAATAGTTGTTTTTATTTATAGTAATTATAACACTATAATTTAATTTTTTTTTATTATTATGGCTCTCGACAGTATAAAAACAGCTACGGAGTGGAGAATAAAATATAAAATTTAATATTGGAAATGTGCATTACAATAAAATAACAAATACGAACATAAATTCACAGCACCTAATATAGTGTGGATCACTGAAGACTATCCAGCATACGAGTGTAATCCTATTATTATTCTACAAACGGTCCATAATATGTTTGTTCCAATCACAGCAATTGTTTCCGAACCATCCAAAACTATTCAGTCAGTTCAGTTGATAAGGGCGCCGCATTCTGGAAATAGTGTTTTCTACAAATACAAGTAATTTTAGACATTTAAGAACTGAATAATATAGAGAGAACAACAAGAATCTCATGTCACCTGCGAATATTCAAAGGTACCGAAGTAAAATCAATATACAGTGCTTTCGAAAAATAGCGAATAAATTTATTATTTTTTAAATTTGAGAACTTTTGGAAAAAAAACCTGGCACGTCGATTTTATTTTAAAAAAGGCACTTTTTGACATACGACCCACATTTGTGACGTCATTGTTGTTCGAGATATGACATCATCGACAATTTTTTTAAATAGCAACCCCCAAATTTGACCATGCCATTTGAAAGGGCGTGTCATTCTACATACACACGATGAAAAAAATTATGGTGTTACATAACAAAAATTTCAAGAAAATGTTTGAAGATTTTAAATATATTTTAAGAGCAACCGCATTTGTCTTGGACATGGGTGATATCCAAAAAAGGTTAATGTCATTTCATCGACAAGCATCTACGACTCCCATAATCGTTGCAACCTGTAAAGAGTTCAAAATAAAACGCTCAATGTACAATTTAAAATATTAAAATCCTGTATTTTCTACCTTAACTTGTAAATATTCCTGATCCGGTGCTTTTTTCAAACATTCTGCAATTTAGTTTCTCTCTAGTATATTTGCCTTCTTTGGCTTTTCTTGATTTTACTGTCATATATGAAGTAAGATTCGCATACTTCGAAATGTCATTATCTTCGTGCATTTGCAACATTGATTTTAGCATGGAATATATTTTGTCCACATCGAAGAGGCAGCAAACCGTGTCTCCACATTGAAAAAGTATTATATTAGCACCTCTTCTGTAATTTCTCCTCCCTTTTTTCGCCTGTTATCGAATTCCACCAATTCCTTTTCGTACACACTTTTGCTCTTCGCTGGTAACAGACGTAATGTTGCTTCTTTTGTGTCGATTTTGTTGTTTGTTTTCACTCTTGTTGACAAATAAACAAACGCATGTCATAGAAACGATTCCTAGACTTTCTATTATTTAGCTGACAATCAATATTCTTGACTAAAATAAATTTGTCAAATATGACGTTTTTCGAAACCATAATTAACTATAACTATTATTCAGCTTGCTGTAAAGTAACTCAGTCATAATATGTGCTATTCACAGAATGCAATATCATATTAACAGCATAGAACAACTAGTTAGCGTCAAGAGTAACAGTACTGTTATTTATAAATAAAATAAATAACAGGAGTCCCAACATTGACCTCTGAGGCACATCAGGTGAAACCAGAAATTAATCTTAATTAATTGATTCGTAACGAAGTAGAAAGAAGTAACAAAAACGATACATTTTCAAGAGTACAGAGATAGTGGTAGTTAAATTTATTCGCATAGGATATCCAGAATAAAATTGTGCACATTTCATCATAAGCAACGTTCTCATTTCGTTCTTCTTACGGCGTGAAAATTAGATTTCCCGTCGTAGACACGAAATGGCTATCATCAGAAGGAATTGCAGCCATAGCTCTTGCGCATAACGGTACCGCAATGCAATCTGTATTATGGATGCGACAAAATTAACAAAGAATGAGAAATAAATTTGAATCTGCATCGTTATAATTTAATAATAATATTACTTGCATTAAGGCTCTCGTACTGTTGAAATAGTTCTATAAAGACAATTCATTTTAAACAATAAATTACTGAGCTATACAGGGTGGACCATTAACAATGATCCATAGAGCAGCGATGTCTAGGTAAAATGCTGCTGTGGAAAATGATACATAACGTTTCTTCAACAAAAAATAAGAGAACAATTCATCATCAAGCATTGCCAATGTGACGCCTTTTATGACTGCACCTAATTTAATTAATAAATTATGATTTTTTTTATTAAAAAATGTTTCCCTAACAAAATTGGTAACAATCGGTTGAGCAATACTCAAGTTATTACAAAAAAAACGAAAAAGTAATTTCAACAACAATTTTACTAAGACATATATAACTATATCTTCATATTTTGTCCCAAAGATGTCGCTTATTCTGCTCTATGATCCATCCTGTATAATGCTTAACAAATATCGATAATGTTACTCATACTACCTGGGTATTTTCAAGGATACCAAGAAAAACGAACAAATAGCAACAAAAAAAACGGTCTAACTAACAAAGTTTTAAGTAACGAAATCTATAAAATTACATTTTTTTAATTTTATTATAAATGAAAATATTCTTATACCATAAATTTACTTAGAACTTGATTAAATATTGTTTACTTTTTATAGGTACAATTATTTGCAATAATAATGGCACCTTTTAAAATGATTTTTGCGATTTCTTTCGAACTGCTGGCGTATTTGTAATGAAATCTACTTTCAACTTTTAACATTAGTTCTTAGTTGTTTCACTCACCAATAGAGATTTAATGAAATTTCTACTCAGAAGTTCAAAACTGTTTTGAGGGGTCATTATTATTGCAAAAACATGTACATATGTAAAATAATTCATAAAATGCGGTGTTAGGATAGCAATGAAGCCACTTTTTAAAAGTTATTGCTTTATTTAAGAACAATATAAATAGTAACAATTTTTTTTCATACTTTTTTCTAGGTACTTTTTTCTAAATTTTGGTACGCAAAGACAGCAGAAACTTGGTTGTAAGAAGCTAAATTTTTTAATAAATCTTAATTGTTACAGTTTCAGTTAGTCACATGGTGTTTTTAGTGACATAATGTCATTAACTTTTACCGGGGCATTGCAAATTACTTACCATACATACAGCTGAAGGAAGTTTAAATTTCTTTAGTACTATTACCAACTATCGATACTAAATTGTAATGGGTCCTTGTAGAAAATACTGCTTAGGTTTTAAAGAATTGTGTTATAAATCAGCCCCATATGTTGTGACATGTATATTCTTAATATTTCGAAATAGATGTTGACTCGTTAGTGCCAGTCCCTTCTGGCCAAGGAGATTTACCACGCGGCGCCAATCTGTCTTAAAAATAGGTACACCGTGTAGGAAGCAACCTGCTCTTGTTCGTATCAGACCAGTAATAATGGCACCTAATCCATAAAGGTTTCCATACATGGCAAATGTTCATGGTAAGACATAGGTGTCTTTATAGACACTTACGTTAAAATAACTTTGATATATGTTCGAGAAGGAAACAAGTTATTTGTTATACACCCTGTTAGGTCAGTTTTGCTTCTAGATGCTGGTAGTAACTTTCAGGCCAGTTCGGTAAATAATCCACATCCAAATATACGAGGGGTATTCGATAGGCACCGGTGGTTACGTTCAGTAAATGTAAACAAAAGGGCACATCTTCCTTATTTGAAGAGCTAGAGAGTTGACAACATTGTTCTTGAGGGATTGTCTCTAGCACCTCCATAGGCGGTGTTGCCAGGTTGTGCATATTTTTCCTATGGCAGAAGAAAAAGTATATTTAACAACTTTACACTAGAGAATTCTATCAGAGATTTTGCAACATTATTTCAAGGTTCAATTTGCTACAAGAACGAAGTGCCTTCCAAAAAAAAAGTTTTGAATAACTCCAGTACTTTTTCCAGTGTGATTGTTAATTTACAGAAACTAAATTATTTTAATTAGGGTATTATTTTTTTCATGGTGAAGGAAATTCTGACTAACATGCTATGAGTATGGGATTAAAGCATTGGTTTTATTTGTGGACTTCAGGAAAACATATGATTCAATCAAAAGGAATTAAGTAAGTAAAATTTTGAAACAATTTGGGATACCAACCAAACTGTATTGAAAATGGCCTTAGAAAATACTAAATCCAAAGTACGAATAAAAGGTGAATGTTCGGAAGGCTTTACTATTGATACAGGACTGAGAAAAGGAGACCCACTCTCAACGCTTCTTTTCAATTTAGTATTAAAAAGGGTCATAAGAGATAGTCAGTTGAACAGAGAAGGACACATAATATTGTTTAAAAGTCACCAAATAGTAAGTTATGCAGATGACGTGGCCATTATTGCTAGATATAGTAGGGAATTAGAAGAAGTAACGAGAAAACGTGTGGAGGAAGCACGTAAAGTGGGATTGCAGATAAATCAAGAGAAAAGTAAGCTTTTGAGAATAGGAGAACAAAAAAAGGATACCAATTTTAAATTGAGAACCGAGCATGGAGAGATGGAGTTTGAAGAAGTTGAAGAATATGTGTATTTGGAGGCGTTAATTACAGGTAACTGTGATGAGGAACAAGAAATTAATAAGAAAATAATAAAAGCAAACAGCAGTTCGGCAGCAGTCAACTACTTATTGAAATCAAAAAATTTTTCCAGAGGAGTAAAATTTAGAATGTATCAAACAATTTTGAGACCGACAGCGCTGTATGGTAGTGAAACTTGGGTTCTCAATAAGAAGTCAAGAGAAAAACTTTTAAGGTGGGAACGGGTAATCTTAAGAAGAATTCTAAGGGGTAAGAAGACGGAGGAAGGCTATGTAAGGAGAAATAATGAAGAAATATACACAATGTACCAGGCACCAACAATAGACGAATTTGTAAAAGCCAGAAGAGTGCAGTGGCTAGGGTATCTAGAACGTATGGAAGATGAAAGGACAGTTGAGAAAATAGTAGGGAGAAAATAAACCTAACTACAAGAAAAAAAGAGGCAGACCGAGGAAGCGATGGAGAGAGGCAGTGGCAATAGATCAAAAGGAGAAAAATGTAACGGATTGGAAAAGAAAGGCGAAGGACAGAATGGAGGAGAATAATACAGCTCTGGGCTTAAAGGGCCTGTAAACAGCTTTATATATGTATATTATTTTTTAGTTTGGGGTGCTATTATTTATTTTGAAGGGTGCTGTGTTTTATTTTAGGGGTGCTTAGCCGCTTAGCACTCCCCTGGTTGCACCTATGATTACTTATAAATCTTATAATTTACACACTTACAAGTGTAGGCAAATATTTGAGGTTTACGATTTTTACATATAGTTTGACAAATTGTGACATGTGTATCGATGTACGTTCGAGATTACGAATGACTGGACAAATAGTTTGCCAATAACCAAACATTCAGTATTTGTCAAACTTCCCATGTCTGTGGTAGCCTTTTAGTCAGTTTTCGTAAACCGTCATAATATTAGTAGTCTCATATCGTATTTGTCATTTTATATTTGTCAATTAAAGTTATTTTTAAATTTAAAATTAATTATGCAGCTTTATCTTTCAAACATTGTATTGTTCCATTCTAGTGCATTCATAGACGATGCTCAGATTCCAATTTAACAAAACTGAAACTAATTTAGACAGGTAGCCATTAATTTGTACGGAAGACACGCAGGTATAAATCATCCCGTGTGATTTGTTACATCATTTCTCTTGCTAGCGTGCAGCCTTAACGTGCAATCGCAGGTGCACCAACTTCAGAGTCAGGATCAGGGTAAACGAACGAGCATGTGGGATTAGTTTACTGGATTTTATACATGTATAAATAATGGTCAAATTTCGGTCAACACTAAGCTGTATTATTTCTTTTAGACCAAGAAAAATCACCTTCATTTTTATTACAAGTTCTTTGTCTTCTTTGTAAGGGAATAAAATTAGAATAGGGAAGGCGTTTGGAGAAAATTATAAAGTACAACTGTAGAAACATTTATATCAGCGTGGAATTTGAAGGAATACGTTTTTTTTTTAATTTAACTGTTGATGTAAATATTGTTATAACATAAACAAAAATGAACAATCTCATATGCAGAACTATAAGTTTATGTTACACAATATTTACATCTAGTGTTAAATTGAAAAAATACGTATTTTTTTAGATTTCTGTACCTTTGAGAATCCAAAAACAAAAGCCATCAACCTTATACCAAAAAATTTAATTAGTTGGTAATTATCATATATTTTAATTATTTTCTATGTTGCTGGTTTCAAAAATACGGAGCGTTCAATACTAGAATTTTATTTTGAAATATCTCAATAACTTTGAAACCTGTCGGAGTATTAAAAAAAATTGGCACAATTATGTTTTTTGGCACGGCATATAAGAATTTTTAACTAATTTTGACGTCACTAGTAGAGAGCGCCACTTATGGCACATAACATTTCTTTTAAATGGCAGATTTTTTTGCTGTTTTGTATATCCATCTGTTTATTGAAACAATCGATTCTCCTACCTGTTATATCTGACAAAGGTATAACTTGTTGAAAATTCTTATTTGCCGTGCCACAAAACATAATTGTGCCAATTTGTTTTTAATACTCCGACAAGTTTCAAAGTTATTGAGATATTTCAAAATAAAATTCTAGCATTGAACCAGCAACATTCAGATAAGGCATATTTGGCTCAATCGACTTTTTTTGGTCACCAGTATCTCCAGCTCCGAGATTTCCCAATCTTTCACAGACCCTGTATATCACACATTAATGATTTTAAATTTTATGAAAAACATCCTGAAACAGTAGCATGGATTGTTATGCTATCATTGTTAGGTATTTAATAAATTATCTCCAATTAAAAGCCAATTTCATAGTTTAACAGAGAATCGAATTAGTTTATTGATTGTAACATCACTTTGCCTAATTATAACATTTTTGTTATTCAATTTGGCAAGCGCCCTTTCAATTGACAACTTAATTTTTGTATGTTTTTGTACTTCCACGTTGCTATTTGTATGATAAATGAATTATCTCGTTGGGTAAATACCTGAATAATTGCGGTTTTCTGCAGTGTGTCTGTTCCACCCAAATTAACAACAATAAGCGGTGCATTGTGTACTCGACTACAATTTACTATTCATTACTTTCATTTGCATTTTTTGCGAGTTATATAATCTGCTGAAGTAAAACCAAAGCAAATAAAAGCAGCTAATGACACGAAAAGTTACGTGGTTTGTTTTGTCATCGTCAAAAACGCACCCGTAATGATTTATTTATTTCACAGTATTGTACAATCTATTGCAATAATAATGGCACTTCCTCAGAACAGTTTTTGAACTACTGGAAGTTAGTAGTTAGTTTGAACTACTACTTCGAGTAGTTCAAACTACTACTAAGAATATGTCTCAACCACAGACCAACGTCTCAACCAAAGTGGATAGCTTTAGAATTAGTGGTTTATTCACATCACAATCCTTACTTTGTTAGTTCGAAAACCATTTTCTTTGTGTGACACAACTTGCAGAAAATGTAAAAAATTAGTAATATGTAATATATAAAAGAATAACTTACCCTGTAGTCTGTACCTAGATACCAGCAGAAGATTGTTAGTTCTTGGATATTAGCTATATAATTATGTATAGTATTCTTTAACCAAGCAAATGCTATAAAATATCCATTAATTCCAAAAATGCTAGCACATGCACAATCTAAAATGTCAACTTAATCACAATCACAACTGGTGATAACTCTATACATGGTTAACTACTACTAAATGCAAACATTTGAACCATGTGTTCAGAGAGATCTAAAAGACAATAAAAAAATTATTTAGGAATTCTAACTCGATATTTAAAAAATGAGGCAAAACCTCCTTTTCCTCCGGAAAATTGGTGCCTATGAAAACCATTGTCCGAAATGGCTTAGAGATCTGTCAACTACCATGCGGTCCTTTTTAATAGGCTGCCAAATGTAGAAACGACGAAAATATGATTTTTCTTTAATAAGGCCTGATAGGTAACAGTTAAACCGGTTAGCTGCGGTGTTTTGCATTCGTTTTCCATTCTCTGGTTCTAAACTGTCAAACAACATACATATACCCACGCCGCGTGCAGTTAAATAAAATGCCCAAAAATCTTGTCCGATAACAACGAGATTTACCATTTAGTATTTCGGCCGCCGTAGTTTTGTTGCTGGTTGCTGTACTCTTCCAATGTCAAATGTGTCAAGTAAATAACCGCGGCGGACGGGCGCCCATAATTGTCGATAAATAAGAGTTAAATATAGTTACAAAAACAATTTTTTTCGCTTTATAAATAAGTTTGGAAATTTTTTGATGGATGATTGCGTTAGTTTTTCTCTATCTCCTCTTAAATTATTTGTAGTTACTCAGTTAACACTCGTCACATTATATTTTGATTTTTAGTAAGTACATTTTTTTTTGTACATAAGTTATGATTGTTTCAGCGACGTAAGTTTTCTTAGATGTTTCTATTATTTATTTCATCAAAATTTAAACATTTAATATAAAAAAATCATTAATTCTACTATTTTGTGTGCAAAAATAAAATTGCAAAACCGTTGTCTCAACCAAATTCAAATTTTCACAATAGCTGTTTATCTTTGGGCACGTGTAGGCAACCCACAAACCGCTCACCTTGTACAGCGTGTATTCGCACTGTTGCCACGTTGTGATAAAATACCTTGACATAATAACTCGACTTATTTTAAGAACGACTTGAGTTATGCCCTTTTACTATTTAACTTTTTTGTCCATTTATACTTTCTCTATCTTATATTGAAGCTATGGCAGTCAAATCTCTAACACGCTGTATTTAATTGTAAACTAATATATTAATATGTTAAATCTAGAGTCTTGAAAGAGTATACAAACAGATATCAAATCTTTTTGACGTCCGTCGATCTAAAGAAAGTTATCCAACTTTTTCCGTTCAACCGATAGACATCTGGCTTTCTACTACCCGAAGACTAGTCTCGTGGGCAATGTAGCGAGGAAAGCTCAAGATTGATATCCTCGATGGCCGCACCAAATTCGATATCAAAAGTAAAATGAGTCACCCATCCACCTACAACCTGCCACCTGGTCTGAACCGCAATTGCGAATACCTTGCCTTGGCAGAACAAAATGTAAGGCGAAATGCAAATAAAATACCATCTGTGAGCGCCAGGAGTAGTTAAGATAATAAGTTCCGGTGTTGACGAAAGGTTTCTAAATATACAGGGTGATTCATAACCTATCCGCAAAACTCTGAGGATATGTGCATCCTTAAATAAGAAGTCAAGTCAAGATGATGAGAAGTACTTATTCAAAAAAGTTGTCTTGATTGTTGGTATATTTGGAGCCTGTAGGAGAGACTTACCTTTCTTACGTACAGAGAACATTAAAGATGCTAAGTCATTCATTAAACTGACTATTCCCTATAACAAAACGGTTCCTAGATTATTTACAATACCAGAAGGAGATATAGAAAGAGTCAATTTTTTTGAAATTTTCAGCAAATATGCAAGTCTACGTACATCCACCATTGATCACAACCGATTTTTTTATCACGTACAGGAATTCAACTTCTATCTCTGTGATTACCTGTGCTATTACATATATGGTTAGTTTTCTACTTAAATTTGGACAATTTTGATGAAAATCTTTGGATTGTTTTTGGACAAAGAAAAACATTACACTACAGGTAATAGGTTAGAATGGTCATCTACATAATTGAACCTTCTTGTGGCAAAAGTGTGGTAGAAATGGATTAACCTAATCTTTCATGACAATTATTTATAGTCCGATGTTACCGACTGCTTAAATAAATTAAGGAGCTATAGTAATAGTTTAGACAGTATACTTATATTACCTACCTATTTATTTCTTTAGGAAATTTAAAGAAACTTGTGTATATATTTAAACATTTCGGATCGGTCAGTGGTCGCGCGGTTTAAGGCGTCAGTACTCGAATCGAGGTGAATGGATCGTTGTGGGTTCAACCCCTGCAGCCGGTAGACCGTATATAAGCTATATTCGTGGAGAGATTGGCACCCTCTCTGCGGGTATGGTAGGGTGGAAGAATGTTGACTTGGGTCAATGTGAGAGATTGATACCGGTTGGCATTTAACTACCCCCCTAATTAATGAGGTTTTCCAGGTTTCCCTCATTCCTGCACTGAATGGTGGTTAGGGCCTACCAACGTAAGTCGTTCCTGAGCACAAATGATGCCGCCCCCTCTCCCGCACAAGTCTTCGACTTCTGGGCTAATCCTCGTGATTAGAATGAGGGGTAGAGATATTATTATTATTATTTAATAGCTGCAGCGATTCATTCGACTCGTAATTTTACTTTAATGCACCTCTATACAAACGATGCTTACACGCCAGTGTTTGAGACAACTTTTGTTACAGCCTGTATATTTCGGTAAAAAGAGTCAATATACAGTAACGCAATTTTAAGAATTCGTTCCAGACTATTCTTAAATTTACCATTATTTCTCAACAGGATCGTCATTTGAGAGGTTTTAGCATAGCAATAGTTTTTGTTTCTAGGCAAACGCAACTATGAGAGATATCCACAACTATCAAAATCACTCTTAACGACGCATATGTTAACATTTGATACGAAGATTGGGGTTAATGGAGCGTTGGCCGGCCACCAAGGTCAGGCCAACATTTCAACAAACTTGCAGAAAATACGTCGAGCAATTAATACTAAAGTCGTATGTCTCCGTTCGACTGCAACTAAAATAGTTCCACACAAAGGAGAAATCCCAATGGGATATTTTAATGAAGCAATAAAATTTATTGATGGCAGTGCATACTGTACGGATTAATAAGGGGCATAAACTGCGAATGTGGTACATGTCGCCGATAAACCTTGAAACCTAAGAAGCCGTTTGGCGGCTCAATAATCACACCAGATATAATGGGGCTCTAAGCTTTTAATAAAGTAATTGTCGAGATTAACACAATGAGAGATGCCACTTTCTTGTATTGTACACTGTCGCATAAATGGTATAGTAGGTAATTATTGAAAAAGTGTCATTGTGCATGTTGAGGAGGTGAAAGAGTGACACACATTTGAGTACAAAAAGCAGAATCATCGAGATTTTGATCTAAAGGATTATTTTGATTCTAATGTACTGCATTTTGTTAAATTCAAATTCGAATTCAATCGTCTCTTTAAATTCCATTGGATTCAATCGATTACAGAATAAAAATCTCAAATAATATAAAAATCAATAGTAGGTACTTCAGTTAATGAAAGTAGTTTTATGTACTCTATTTAGATTATGATTTGAAGTGTATTTTCACAGATAATAAGAACGAAATTAAATTGATATAAGCAGAAATGATGCCCATTTTTGCTTAAAATGGGGGCATACCTATGTCTCCTATTCACTTTATCTGTAGACGATGAGCTGTTTAATAGATAGGCAATCAGCAACAAGAACACAGGTCTTGGACATATATGCTGTTTTTGCGAAGTATGAAATTTAGGTCTGTTTTTAAATTCAGGTTGGTGTGGTGAAATCCAGCATTGCAATTGGATTGTTCAAAGAATTCTGATTCTGTTAGATGGGTTAGATGGAATCCAACATACCAAACTACCTCATGTTAATACTTGTGGTTAAAATTAAGGCAAAATGTATTCTAAATAGGAGTAAAATGATTTTTCCAATTCCAACTGTTTTGGGTCTAAGAAGAGGAGGGTCATTAATGTTATAAGGAAAGACCAATGTACTTTGCTTACGAGAAAAGGACAAAATATTGCACTTTTTAATGTTTAAATTAAGATGACTCGAGTTGCAGTCATTAATTCGTGCTATTATCCTGTAATCATTCACAGTGTGCAACGGTAGATACTAACCTGTAGATTTTCATATCATCCGCATATAATGAGTAATAACATCAAGACAAGAAGATATATCATTAACATAAATGTTAAATAACAAAAAACCCAAAATTGGACCTTGAGGAACCCCAAATAATGCACTAAACTGTGTCGACATAAATCCATTGGAAAAATTGTAGTATGTCGTGAAGATAAGAGTTAAAGAGTTGACATAGTTTTTAGACTATACTAATATCGCTTTGTATATAAGTATGGAATTGTGAAAATAAAATGTGGTTTTTGTCGTTTGTCATTCACTTTCTGCATATTTTCTGAGAAAAACCATGAAATTGAACCACCCTGTACCACAGGGTACCTGTTCGAATTTTTACGGCTTCGAAAGACAAACATTTATCAGGTGGAATTATAAGGCATCTTATCGTTAAGTATATTAGTGAAGCCCCAAGTTGGGTAAGTTCAAGGTGCCCGAGAATTTAATCCTATATATTCAGGCTTACTTACAGTAAAACTTATCAATGATAAAGGCGACGGTAAATATTTGTTGCCCAAACCTCTAGTCTGCGGTTGTTTGTGTAATGGTAATCGGCGTAGACTTACTTTCGACCGAGATCAAAGACCGAAAGAAGCCACCGCATCCCAGTATATACAGGGTGTTTATTTTTAAATACATAACTAACATAACACATAATTGCAGCGATATGTTCAAATTGTTCACCGTTATTTTCCACACATGCACGACACTGTCCAAGAATTTTATAAATTCAATGTCAAAAAGGAGTTAAGATACTTCAGCGAATGTCCCTATTAAACAGCCGCCGTTGGAAGAAACAATCTAAATAAATACGTCGTGCTCTTGCAGAATTGCAGCGAGCTTCTTCATAAATTAATATGTGATACTTACTTATACTAAACATTTCAACAAATAAAGAAAAATTAAGGAAATAGTGGTACATAAAAGAATTGAGGGCAAGCGACAGACACTTCACAGTTCAAATACCAACTGATCTGTAGTCACTGTATTTTCGCGCTGTTGCTATATTCCACAAAAATCGAAGACTAAATACAGAGCATATTTAGTATAATTGATAATGAAAGCAAATCACAAAGATATTTGGATATGTACAGAAGATATGAAGGTCAGATCCCGTACAAAATAACAAACTATCTTAAATTACCAAATCCAAAGGATAATACCGGGCATTGTTTTCAGCGTTCTTCGGCTACTTTATTAGCTGACGCTGGAACATGTATAACTAATACTAAACTCCATGGTGGTTGGAAATCAACCAGTGTTGCTGAAGGCTATATTGAAATTACAGTGTTCAACAATGTGGAAATCAGAATTTCCCAAAATTACTATGTTTATTTATTTATTTATTTGTTTATTTTAATTACAGCATTCCGCAGGACCCAGTTATGGGATGAAGACACAATACAGTAGATGTAGATAACAAAATTATAGTAATTTAAAACAAAACAGTCAAAAAAATATAAAATTCAAAGGAACACATATTGAAAACAAAATATAGAGTATATACAGTAAAAATACACCTAAGAATATATGTTTTTGATTTGCTGAATAGAACAAACAAATACATCAAGCGAATCCTCGACATTGTGGTAATGTTAATCATTTGGTATAATGGTGACGGTATCATAGCGTTTGTGCGAGGTATAGGTTTAAAAACATGATTGTTTCTTGAATTAAATAAATGTAGGTACTTTAAGAAAAAATCGTGAAAGAAGCTCCTCAGATTTAATGTAATTATGTATGACCTTGAATAGGAAGAGTATTGAATAAACTGCTCTACGCGGTGGAAGACTACATAAATTAGTACGCTGCAACAAAATCTCATTAGCTATTCCTCTAGGGGCATATTCTCCATCAATCATCAAAATTGCAGACTTCATAAATCTGCACTGCTCTTTTTCTATTGCAGTCAGATGACTGTATAGGAGACCAAACGACCGAAGCGTATTCAAGCAGAGCGCACAAATGTTATATAAGCGTTTTAGCGTATCTGTATTAGAAAAATTTTTAGAATTTCGTACAACAAGACCTAAACTCTTATAAGCAAACCTAGTGATGCTATTTATGTGTTCCGAGAACGATAGCTTTTTGTCAAATAGTACTCCAAGATCTTTGACACACTCACGTCTACATAATGTGATATTAAGCTCATAATCAAATAATATCTTGTTTGATTTCTTGGTGTAGGACATAACATTGCATTTGCTAGCATTTACTAACATTTTATTGAACAGACACGATTCATTAATATTATTTAAATATTGCTGGAGCATGTAGCAGTCTTACAGAGAGTTAACTTCTGTAAAAGTATTCAGATCATCCGCATATAAAAGATATTTAACATTAAATTGTTTAATAATGTCATTAATAAACAAAATGAAAAATATGAGACCCAGAATAGAACCCTGAGGTACTCCTGACATCTGCAAAACTTCATTAGATTTGAACCTTCTATGTTGTACAATTGAGATTTGTAAAATACGATACGAATAGATGAGTGTTGCTCAGGTTACAAAAAGTAGTCCTGGAGAAAATGGTCAGGACAAGTTTACAAGTTCTGTCCTAATATTTTTATAATTATGTTAATTGTATTGTAAACATAATAATGTAATTAAAATGTGGTACATAAAATGATATGTTCCTTCCATAAAAATAGAGTATACATCATTAGTATCGTACATTATTTGTATTTAGTGCATTACAGTATCTCCTACAGTAATTAAGGCTGTAATGTTCGCAATTTTATAAAGGCGTTTTTAGACGTCCACGCGCTTTCATATTTCTCCTCAATGCAAATTCGTATTAAGATGGAGCAAGTTTTAATCAACCAATAAAAGGCTATTTTACTAGACAGCAGTCATATTTTCAAAAAAAAAAAAAAAAATAGATCTGAACAATATTTCGGTCGCAATATTGCCCACATTTAGATATTTAGACATTTTTGAGACGTTGTTGGGCACTATTATAAAAAAAAGAAAGCTGTAGGCTAGTAAATCAAGTCTTCATATATCAGACAATTGCCTCAGATTTCAATTTTTTGCATTTATATTCATGAAATCTGTTCGCCAACAAGACATGTTTTGCTAAATTTCTGCATACAATTGCCTAACTTACAGGGGCACAAAGTTAAATTTGCCGTTGAAGGTGCTGATGGGCGGAGCCTGATAAAAGCTACACTGTTTGGCCGAACATTATACCCTTAAAGCCCGCATTTCACTGAGGCTGGTCCAGCCAAATTTGAAATGTAGTATAGCAAATGGTCATACACTCACACAGGCTGGTACACGATGAGCTTGCTTTCGAGCTCAGGCGGCACCAGCCATGTTTATAATAATTTACATTTTCAAGCGGGACCAGCTATGCGGGATCCTATATAGACCAATTAGATTTCTGCTTTTATACCACGTGAGTATCTACGTCGCTGTACAACCAGTAGACCAGGACCAGCCTGGCTGGGCCAGCCTCAATGAAATGCGGCCTTTAAAGCGACACTTATCTCCTGAAAATTTTTACTATACAATGAAATTTAACTCCCGGCCGTGTATAAAAGTAATTTAAAAGGCTTTCTGTTGAAGCACTATCAGACCCTAGTAGTTACTTTTTAAAATATGGTGAAAACATTTCACTGACTCACCCAGTACAAAAAAATGGAAACCTATTCTATTGCAATAACAAGTCATTCCATAATTAACGTATTTTTTGTTTCAGGGGCCAATGAGTGCGTCGCGCCCAAGATGTGGCCATCCTCCTCCCACGGCGTAACCGACAAAAGTGAAATTGCTCCGGAGGAAGCCCCGCCCGAAGAACAGGTCCCTGCCATGCCAGCCACGCGACAGACGACTTAATCCAGCTTTCGAATTTCCCGCCACATGCGCGAGTTCGAGGTAGTGGGGGCGCGAACCGGCGGCGACGCATCGCGCGATGGCATGGTTTCGCCATCTCGCGTCGGTATGACTGACTGGGAGGGCATGTGGATCCGGTCGCTGACGAAACCTCCCGCGTGCAGGTCGCTGCAGGATCTCCAGGTGATTTATTACGGGCTGAGCGGCTTGGAGGCGCTGCAGACGCTGAGGGATTCCAGTTTGCGCGCGCTATGCAAAGTGGTGCGGTACGAGAAGCATCAGGCGAATGACGTGCTTTATTAGTGAGTATATTCAGCTGGTAAAATATCGTGTTCGCGGATAAGTTAAAACAAATAGGGCCATTATAAAACTGTACCACTACACAGGGTGTTTCAAAGACATGGCAACAATAGGCTTGTTTTTGCAGCATTTAAAAACGGTTTGGAAACTGTCAGAAATATTCGACCAGTTAACTTGAGAACGCGTTACCATTGAATTTGACGCAATAAATACTAATAGTTGGACGGACATTTCTGATAGTTTCCAAACAGATTTCAACTGCTGCTAAAACAAACGTAATGTTAGAACTGATAGAATATTAAAAAATAAGTGGGGTTTGCTCATGGACGTATCTATGATTTTATCTTGGAGGGGGTAAAGTTGTAAAGACTTATAACATCAACAGACTAAAGAACTAAACATAAATAAAGACTTTTGTTAAATAAAAGAAGTTAATATCCAATATCAATAATAAAATATAAATTAAAAATTTATGCATTGCAGCAGTATTATAAAAATAAAAGATAATGGAAATTAAATTAATTTTTCTATTTTTTTTTTACTTGCATATCAATAATTGAAATGTCTAACTTAATTTGTCTACTCATATGTATATGTAGAAGAGCAAGGATTTTTTATGAACAGAATAGAGAAAGAGAAAGTTTTCGCCGGGGACGCAAGCATATTTAAAAATATTGTATTTTTCCAGATCAGAGGGATTTTCAGCATTCATATATGCAGCAACATCGAGCAAAATTACAGAATTTAGGCTTGAAAGTCACATTAGTAAACGCTAAATATTACTTATAGAAATATGACTTATTACACAATTTAATATTGTTTGCATGTGATTATCAAGTCATTCAAATTACAAATACTTCACCCCTGTTTTATTACATGGAAAATTATAAAGTAATGTATATCATTTCAGTAAGCTTATAAGCATTTAAAAAAAATAACTTTACACTTTTTCAAAATTTCAAAAAACAGCGTCGACGTAAAATAATATTTATAGTCTATTAAAAAAAACGCATATTTTTATCATTATCCGTTAAGGAGTTACTGAGCGAAAACTATGGGTTTGTTCCAAAACAGCAAGAATCGATTCCGAACCGTCCAGAATTAGTCAGTCAGTTCAGTTGTTAATGTACTCTCGGCGAATGCGACGCAAGACGGTGTTGGTCAAACACTTCTCACGGTTCTGAACCAGTTCTCGATGGTTGTTGGAACAGACTTTATATATCGTTTGATAGAGCGCTACATTTTGGATGTAATATTTTTAGAGACTAACATATTTCATCAAAATTTTTATTAGATAAATGTTTCTGTATTACTTCATGTTTAAAAGTTATAAGCAATATCTATGGGCGCCAGCAGGAAAAATTTCAGTAGGGGGCAACAAAAATAACGCGTAGGTAGTTTTTTCTAAATTTTAAAGAAAAATAACTTAAAACAAGAAACTTTGGTACCATAGGAAATAATTTACACTTCTAAATAAAATAAAATGGAATCTTACACCTGCAAATGTGACCAAATCATAAAAAATCGCAAAAAAACTAATCCTAGATTCTAAAAAAAAACATAAGAACAACCAAACACAAAAGTAACGACAAATAATTGTAAAAAAATTACAATTCTTACCTCTTAACCGTTATTTTTAACTGGAATATTTACTTCCAGAGGAGGGGCAACTACCCTCCTTGTCCCCAATGTAACTCATTACAAGCGTTTGTGATTTTTTCTTTGAAAAGATTAATATCTCGCGAAGGTGTTTCGTAAATTATTTATTTTTTAAAACCCCCCATACAAAATCGAGAGGTGTTAGATATTGTGACTTTCCGGCCACTGAATAGGTGGCCCGGAATGTATTGATTAATCCCAATCCATTTTTCTGGGAAAGTGTTATCTAAATATTGCTGCACAATCCTGACCTTGTGGGGTCATACTGGAACCATAGGTTTCTCCTTAGCTGTAAAATCCCATTCATGATACCCATTGGTCTTTAAAATTCGTTGAACGGTTGATTTATCCAAATTACTGCAACAGTCCTGGTAAGCTGGATTATTGTTTCTTACCCTTCGGTCAATTATTTCATTCTTCCGAACAGAAAATGTACCTTCAGTTCATCGTAACGTTCTATGATCAGGAATGAGGCGCTCTGGATACCTTTCTCGATATAACTACAGCTTTTTTTGAATTTTTTTGTGACGCCGTAAATTAGCAAAATAACTTTCTGAATAAGAAAACATTTTGTAAGCACAAAAGTTATACGTTTATTGTTATTGAGTAATAACAAGTATTTTATGACATTTATGCGCTTTACCACAATTGCGAGAATTTGCAGGATAGAAAATAAAACATTCAGAGGCACGTGTATAAAGTATTTTTATTGCATTTCCGCGGTTTCACACTTGTATGTTAAAAACCTATGTATGGAAGATGCAACCATTGGTTTTATAATACTTATACAACTACTCCTTGAATAATATCACGGTTCTATCTATAGACAAATAATTTGTTACATGTAGTTGTCGTGAGAATATTAATTATTATTCATAAATTTTAATTAGTGTAATTTTTTGGGCGATGTGATCAGCATATTCTCCTCCTATTATATTTGTATCTCCTAAATTATTAGTACCGCTGGTTATAAAAAGGAAACATTTCATTTCGAATTATTACGTTGTTTTATGAGAATTATATTAGTCCTTTTTGGCCGACCTTGAGCTAACTGCAATGTGGATACAGATAATTATTATTGTTAATGCTGTTAAGAACTGAGTGTTGAATGTGACTTTTTATCAAATTATATACTTAGTTGAGAAGTATCTTGGTTTTTGTCCTTGTGATATTCGATTTACTGATTGTGTAAATTAAAATAAATAACTATCTCTTAAAATTAAAATAAAATTCGGGTAAAAGGACAGAAAGGGAAAGGGGGTAGAATACAATATTAGATAGACACTAAGAAAAGTTTTTATACTAAACATGCCACATTTTTAATTGTTTTTGTGTAATGTAAATGTAATGTGTAATGTTCAATTTAAATGGCTACATACACAGTAGAATTTCTCTGCTCAAACTTCAAACTTCAGAAGTTCAAGGGTGAATAAAAGACATAAAAATTAATTCAAAGCAATAAAATATTTTTTCAAATTTTGTGCATTGTTGTTTTCCCCGTCTCAAACCTATAACCGTAGTTAAGTCTTGTTTGTGACCACTTTGAGACTCGTCTTATTGTATGATAATTTTGTGAGAATTATTTTTCTGATTTCTTAACTATGTTTCCTTATTCCAGCACTGGAGAACTGTCAACATGTTGGTACATTCTATTGTCTGGATCCGTTTTCATCGATGGATCGATGTTCCTTCCAAGATCAAGGTAAGTTTAACTTCTATTTTCGCTTCGCGGGAATAAAATCATTCCGTACATTGGATTTACGAGAAATAGACAAATCAAAATGTTCCCTCTGTTGACGTACTTTCTCTTGCCAAGCAACATATAATCGATTGATGCGTCAATTTGCTACATGCTGAGGTCGGCAAGAAAAAGCATAAGTTTCTGAAATAGTCAATACAACCCTTTATTTATGATGTCCAATGCAAGAAAAATATTTAAATCGACACTGAGGTGATTTGGGAGCTGGGAGTCAGAAAAGAGGTTTCAATAATGATTTGAAAATATATATTTTTTAATCGCGCATTCGTATTATACCATTTTTTTCCTATCTTGCCTTAAAATTAATGATGTGTACTAATAAATAAAATTAATAAATCTTTAAGTACGTATTTTTTGGAATTAGCTAATATAAACAAGCTAGTATAACATAGTATTATCGAAAAACGATTTCTCGGAAACAAGGTTCGACTTTTAATAAATTAAAATCTTCGTATAACGTTTCGATCCTAATTAGAAACTTTTTCAAGCTATTTTATTTATTAAACTATTACATAATAAAACTTGCAAGGAAACAAACATATTCATTTTTTTTTTGATCGATATTAACATTAATCGACTTTTTACCAGAAAAACAAACATTAATTAATCACTTATCTTTAATAACTGCTCTGTTTACTACTGAATCCTAATTACAACTCAACTAAACACTATTTAATTAATCACTATCTAAATCGCTCTGAATCTCCAGGAAATTTCCAACTAAACACTCCAATTCAAGACTGACTGACTCGACCGTTTATTCTTCTTTTATAGACCAAACGAATATTCCAGGTATTTTCTAGCATTTCTAGATCCATTTCTCGAACGATTCTCGTCGCTTCTCAATTTTTCCGGTCGCGCCTCGACACACGGCATTATTTTGTTTGTTTACCAGTATCGCGTAGGGGCGATCGGGACAATCTAGCGTTTCGCTACCACAGTCGTCGAATTGGGTGCGAGCGGAACAAATTCTGTGACTTACACGTACCCAAAAATCACACCAAACAGCAATCAACTATGACAATAATTAATCTAATTCTTAAAGTTATAATATATATTTGAACAAATAATTGTGTATGTATTTTATTTATTTTCTTCTTCATTATCGATGTTTTAAAAATATTGTTAATTAACAAAAACTTCTTTAGGAGTGGTTTTTATGTTTTATTAGTTTTATGTGAATCCAACGACGAACAAGAGTTTTATGAAATATTTTAAATTGGAATATAAAGCAAATACTAAAGAGGGAAACTAGTGTCATCTAGGGAAATAAAAGTAAAATTAATTAATTTTTTTAATTATCTTATACAAATTTTAAAGATTAGCACAGAATTATTGAGTAACCCTCGTATAAGTGTTAATCAGTCATAGACCTTATAAATCATCGACCGGCCCTAGAAAGAGAGGTCCGCTGTCCTAATGTGTACAAGAGGGATGAAGCTAATCCGGGCAAAAGCAGATGTTCTATGACAGAAAAATATATAAACATAACCTGACAAAACCTTTCCTGTTAATATTGGTAATGATTTGTGTGCCTTTTGTGATTTAGTTGTGTTTATTAGCAATAGTTTTTAAAGACTCATAAACTATGGTAGAGTCGGTCTGTCACCGTAAATGTCATATACGTCTGTCATTTACGGTTTTTGTTTTTTTCAGCCAATGATCTGTGGGTTTTTGCCCGGACTAGCTCTATCTCTGTCGCACACATCTGAGCATCAACGATTTGTATAGACAGAAAACGGTTTTGGGCCCGTCCATGATTTATAAGGTCAAGGTCTATGTAATCAGTACATCTTGGTGTATAACTGGCTGATAACCCTCGTAACACGTCTGTCGAGGTAATATACGATGGGCGGCATATTGAACCACATCATAGAAGTAGGTAGTTCGACATATCTTTAGACTATCCAGTACAGATATTTCATAAATTAAAATGCTAAAACGTTTTAACGACAACTTGAAGGTAAACAGCAAAAAGTCGAAAACAGTAGCTTAATTAACGCAAATTGGGGAGCAGTTTAGCATTTTGCTTGACATTTTCGTGACGTCACATGGTCACTCCGTTCTTGTTTCAGTAACAATTAATTTGGTTTCTAAATATAATAAAGACATAATCCTTTACAATCTATAGTCGGTCTAATTTTTGCACTTTAGCAATAGTAAATGCAAATGTAATCATCAATAAATGGAAATCTGAACACTGCCCTGCAGCCCACCAGCGACGCGTCATCCGATTTGCGATTTTTTATCAGTCCACGACCTACGCGATTCACTGTGGATTGGCCTTAAACAGACGCCCGTTTGTGGGTCGATCGTTTGTTTGCAAAATTTAGTTGATGAAAAGTAGGTTGGTTGGCGCTTTACCTTTTCCAAATGCGGCTGGTTTTAGGTGTCGACGATTTTGAAATGTCTATAAACTAAAAAATAAGGCATGTAAATGTGGTTTTCCTTGTATTTTTAGTTAATGTTCAAAACAGTAAGACGGTAAGTTTCGTGTGTATAGAACAACTAACTAGAAATGAACAATTTTTTTAAAACTCGACGTGAATCGTAAAAAGAGAAAATATTAGCAGATGTAATACAATTTTCATAAAAAAGAAATTTTGATTAGAATTTCGAATTGACACTCTTTTAGGCACTAGGGTCTAAAGGTAAAAATGAAGCATTAAAAACAATGAGAATACTTATTTACCCAGCTAACAATTTCTTGTTCTGTAAAAATTGTAAGAACGTTTCCAGAGCAAATTTTATAGAGCAATGTTTGTTCTAAGAACATTTTCAAAACGTTCTTACAACACTTATACCATAAAAATGGGCACCGTTCTATAGAACCTTTTAGTTCTTTAAGCGGTTCTGTAAAGCTTGCAGGAAATAATTATAGAAGTCTTAAAGAATTTTTATAACACAGTTACAAAGCAATCTCATTCTATAGCACTTCGCTATACAATTTTGTGTTGCATGGTGTTATATTTAAAGAACTTTAAAATCGTTTAATTGTATCTTTTAAAAACAAAATGTTTCTGTATCGCACATGTTAGAAATAATATGGACGGGCCAATAAGAACCAATAAGATGAGCCTAATCAGCCTGCATAGGAGTACTTACTTACATTATTACGAATTGCTTAGTTTGTTTGTCCATCAGGGAGCAGTACATTTTAATTTTAATAATTTAACAACCAACTGTACATAAAATAGTCAGAAAGTAAGTATATCCATATTATTGATATCATTTCACCTATTTATATTGTACATATTTTTAATTAAGATTTTTTTTCCTTCTTCACAATATGACGGCAGAAAGAAAGGCTTCATCTTGTACTTCCAATGAATTCTCACTAATATGACATTTTGGTGTCGATTGCAATGATTATAGAGCAAATATGCTTCGTAAGCAACTACACAGTGTTGTCATATTTTATTGTGGTAATTTCACTTATTTCAATCTTATTTAATAAATATATTAAAATTCTTTAACTTCAACATCTAAAAGTGAAAATGTTTAAGGTTTGGAATGGTCTAAATTAAATATGTTACTAAATTTCTATAAGAAAATCAATTTCTCTTAGCAATCAAATAAATCTTATCTATCGTAATGAAATTTTCTTTCTGCAAGCAGATAATAATTTTTACAAGTCACGACTATGTTATACAAGTTTCCCCATTATACTTTGATCAAAATATTTCGTACTATTACAGGCAGGTCTCGTCAGATGGGGCTTGGGAAACCTACATATATAAAAAATTATAGTTCTATAGCGTTTCTTTATGGAACAAAAAGGCTTTTGTTACTTATTTACTCTATAATGATCTTATAACAACTGTATTATTATTCTCTACAACTGCTTTAAAGAGCTTTTTCTAAGTTCGATAGCAGCTTCCATATTTGTAATTTGTTTTCCGCAGCAGAATTGTAACTTAACAACGCCTTATACAATAGTTCTATAATTAAACTATAAGCGACATTACGGAATAATTTTATAAGAGTGTCACAGTAGATGGTATAATTCTATAAAGAAGTATTTTGCATCGGTTTTACAGTAATTTGATTCTATAAGCACCGTTGCTGTAAAATTGTGTTATTGTACACACTTATAGGGCTACATTAGCAGTTATCTTATAAGTGCTCTATAAATTATGCTCTAAGAACGTTCTTGCAACAAATTTAAAAAACAATTCAGTTTCTGAAGGCAAAATAGTCTCATGTGCCACATTAATGCAACAATTTAGTATTCTAAATACAACTATAAAATATTAACAGAATATAAAACTCCTATTACTCTAAATTTATAGAACTACTTTGCTAGCTGGGAAATTTTAAAGATATAATTATGTACCTACATTGTTAAAGTGAATACTAGATGCATCCAGCTTTCTCTTCTCTAACAGCAATGCAAGTACTAATAGTCGGAATGAATAAATTGCTAGTAGTGGCAATACTGCTAGCTGCTAGCTTCTGCTTGCACTTCTTTTAATTTCTTATTTGGTATATTTTTCTGACCTATGATTCTTTTTGCTTTCGTTTTTATGTTCAAATAAATGTTCGATATAACCCTCGGCAACTGTACTTGATCGCCAACCTCCATGTCGCTTTAAAAGTGTCATGTCCGCTCCAGAATCTGCCAACATTGTTGCAGAGCTGCGCCGGAAGCAATGGCCAGTGTATTCATTGGCCTTGGAGAGTCCAAGGAATTCGTATCTGTTTTGGCATACCTCCAATTGTATTGATTCCAACTGATAGGGTACAGCATTTATTACTTCGATATGTCAAGAAAAATCGCTGATGTGTCGTATTGAGTGGACAAAGTTTTGTGTATTTATCAAATATATCTAAAAAGTTGATACCGTCTAGTGATCTCTCAGTAATAGTAAACATTCTTGGAATATGAGTTTTTGTGTTTGGAATGTTGACACTAATAAATGACACAATCTTTTATGGCATCAACTGTCAATTCGATTTCTTCCCTCCTACGTGCTCCAAATACTCCAACGATTAAAACAACTGGCTAACAGGGATTCTTTATCCTCGGTTTGTTTCATCAAGCGTTCTATTTCCAGCTTCGTAAATATTTTTTCTTTGGCTGATATCTGAAAGCTTTCCTTTTCAAAATATGCAATTAAGTTTATATTACTTTAGTTATATTTTTATTGTTTTTTTTTAATATTTTTCAGGAAAACAGCTTTCATTTAAAATATTTCATAAACATTATTTTATTTGACACGAACCATTTGTGTTCATTACTGTGTGAAATTCCTTTAAACTATTTTGCAATTTGTTTACTATATTTGAAGAAGAAAGCAGGTTAAAGATATGTACTGGATCTACTCTTCTAAGCTTCCGTAAATAAACGTTTTTGCCAATCGCGTTTGTAACATAACCCAAGCTTAAGCTGATAGTGTAATCTGAAAGTATTATGCCATCCCAGTGTTTGGCCTCGTTATAGGTATTTTAAGAGATAATATTGTTCCATCATGGGTGTGTGTTAAATACATTCCAAACAACATTTTACATAGAGAGCGTGTCAGGAAAAACGTCAAAACATGCAACACTTAAATTATTGGAGAGTGATATTCACATAGGAAGTCAGTAGCGTCACTAATTTAAAATGTACTTAGCTAATTTTCGTGTGTTAAAATTCATTTACGTAGAATTTCGTTTCATTGCAGGTGAACAGAAACCAAATGAAACGTCTACCATTTTGTAGAAGAACAATTTGGGCATTTGAAATGGACTTCTACAACTTTCTTAATAGGGACGAACTTTTATTATGTTTTTCTTTGGAACTAATTTTATCGAACAAGCTTTGTTATTAAAAATTGGTGTGTACTGTGCACCTCCCCATTATGCAACACCTGTCCGTGCTTATTTAGATGAGCTGTTCCTGAATCGTTGGAGAGGAAGAAGGGGGCCGATTGAGTGGCCAGCCAGATCGCCTGATTTGACACCCCTAGATTATTTCTTGTGGGGATACTTAAAAAGCAAAGTATACGTTACTAGACCGGTTAATTTAAAAGATTTAAAAGCAAGAATTCGTCACGAGATACATCGTATACCTCCTGAAGTTATTGATAATGTCCAAAAAGAATTTATTAATCGTCTTGGCTACTGTCAGGCAGCCAACGGTGCACAATTTGAACATTTAATTTAGTCGATTTTTTACATAATCATTATCATTTTCAGTATTGTGAAAATTAAATTTTAAAATCTTGGTTGGGTTCAGGGTTGCCAACTCCAAGTGAATGGTCACCCGGAGTCCCGGAGATATGTCCACAGTGGGAGGGAGGTGGCTAAGCGGATGGGGGTAAGATGTTTCAAACGTTGCAAGATTAAGAAAATTGCAGGTACCAGGTATCTATTCACTATACACGGGCGTAAATAAATAGTCAAATAATCAAAATGTTTAAAACATTAAGTGAAGTACTTTTTTGTATCCATTGCTCATTTCAAAAGATCAACTTAATCATTATTGTTTAAAAACTTTAAAAAGTCAGAGCAATTCATGCTGAAATTTACTTTAGTGCAAATTTCTGCTTTTATCAAAGTAAGACGGAGTCTGAGATGTAACTGGTCTGCTACTTCCTGCTCGGCCTAAGCGGCTCGACTTGCAGAAAGCGACCTACAATATCGTAGGTACTTAACCGCAGACCTCTCGCACCGGGCGATGCGCCATTAAATCTATAAATGATACTGCAGGAAACAACTACTCCGCGGGCTAATACCCCGACCGGCATTGAATTATACCTGCAGTATCTGTGTAAAACAGCCAAGAACCCTTGTCGGCCACTCCACCAGACATAGACCGGTTTCGGGCTTGTTAGCCCTCATCAGTATGCCATAGGTGAGATGACCGACAATTGAACTGGCTGTTCCTTCATATGTAGTTTCACATATAAATCGAGTGCAGGTGAGATGTAACTGGTCTGCTACTTCCTGCTCGGCCTAAGCGGCTCGACTTGCAGAACACACAGATACTGCAGGTATAATTCAATGCCGGTCGGGGTATTAGCCCGCGGAGTAGTTGTTTCCTGTAGTATCATTTATAGATTTAATGGCGCATCGCCCGGGGCGAGAGGTCTGCGGTTAAGTACCTACGATATTGTAGGTCGCTTTCTGCAAGTCGAGCCGCTTAGGCCGAGCAGGAAGTAGCAGACCAGTTACATCTCACCTGCACTCGATTTATATGTGAAACTACATATGAAGGAACAGCCAGTTCAATTGTCGGTCATCTTACCTATGGCATACTGATGAGGGCTAACAAGCCCGAAACCGGTCTATGTCTGGTGGAGTGGCCGACAAGGGTTCTTGGCTGTTTCACACAGATACTGCAGGTATAATTCAATGCCGGTCGGGGTATTAGCCCGCGGAGTAGTTGTTTCCTGCAGTATCATTTATAGATTTAAGACGAAGTCTGTTTCTTTCATCAGATGTACTCCATTAAAGAAAATAATATCTCAACGAACGAATTGCTTACTGGTAAAATACTAGATTTTTTTTGACAACTCCTTAAATTCGTTTTGAGTTGAACAAATTTTCGTCCACTCTGACAACAATAATTTTCACGCGTTAACCATCTGCGGGTAGAATATTTGATGCGACATTGCCAACGTTGTCAAATTAAGTTTTAAATGTAAATATTTCCCTGAGATTTTGTGTTAAAACCCGGAACCCTGAGAAGTCCATTCTAACCCTGAAACTCCGGGTCAAAACCGGAGGGTTGGCAACCCTGGTTGGGTTGCTATTTAAAAAAATTGTCGATGACGTCATATCTCGAACAACGATGACGTCACAAATGTGGGTCGTATGTCAAAAAGTGCCTTTTTAAAAACAAAATCGACGTGCCAGGGGATTTTTTCGAAAACTTCTCAATTTAAAAAATAATGAATTTATTCGTTACTTTTCGAAAGCACTGTATAATATTACGTATGTGCAGAGAGTCAAATGGTGCTGATGCATTTTGCAACTTTGATCACCAACATTTATAGGTTTGTATAGTTGCATTAGAGGGTTTAAATGTCTTGAGCCATAATAGCGAAAACGTACATGCTTTTGCAATAATAATGGCATTCCCTTAAAACAGTTTTTGAACATTTGGAAGTTCTGAGTAGAAATTTCATTAAATCTTTACTGGTGAGTTAAACAATTATGACGTAATATTAAATGTTGAAAGTAGGTTCTATGATCAGGAAAGAGGCGCTCTGAATATCTACGTTTCTCGACATAACTCTACAGCTCTCCTTGAATTTTTTTGTGACTCATAAATTAGCAACATAACAACTTTTTCTGAATAAGAAAACATTTTGTAAGAACAAAAGTTGTATATTTACAGTTTCTTTATCAAGTGGCTTCGTCAAGTTAATTGCCAAATGTAATACTAAAACTTGGACGTCAAATACTTAAAATAATAATACTTAAAACTTGTTCTAATTTTTCGTCAACTTTTACTTCACTTCAGGAATACCAACCTAAAATAATTGCAAAAAAGTGAGGTTAGAGTATATGATGATTGATATTTACTAAGTAACCAAGCAGCACCTTCTATAAAAAGCGCAATGGAAGCTTTTTTTAAACTATTATTCCCTTTTTTGCCGTAAAATATAATTATTGATGTTGCTGTACATATGCAAAATTGTTAAGAAACTTGACAAAGCCCGGAACACATGTAAAACCAAAGTACGACCTTGAGAGATGAATTCATTCATCAATTCCTTCGTCAATAAATTGTTAGTGCAGTTCCCGCTTAAGGCTTACGGTGAGCGCTCGATCCAAGGGATATAGTTTTCGCTCAGTAACTCCTCAACGAAAAATGATAAAAATATGCGGTTTTTAGACTACAAATACTATTTTACGTCGGCGCTGTGTTTTGAAATTTTGAAAATATGCAAAATTCATTTTAAAAAAATTTATTTTACACTTTTTCAAAATTTCAAAACACAGCGCCGACGTAAAATAATATTTGAAGTCTATTAAAACAAACTGCATATTTTTATCATTATCCGTTAAGGAGTTACTGAGCGAAAACTATGGGTTTGTTCCAACACAGCAAGAATCGATTCCGAACCGGCCAGAATTAGTCAGTCAGTTTAGTTGTTAATGTAATCTCGGCGAATGCGACGTAAGACGGTGTTGGTCAAACATTTCTCACGGTACTGAACAGTTCACGACGGTTTTTGGAACAGATGTTATATATTGTTTGATAAAGCGCTCACCGTAAGCCTTAATGACAAGTATTTTGTGACATTTATGCACTTTAAACAACGAACATTCAATTATTTCCCAATGACTACTCCTCGTTGTATTTACAATATGCAGCGACCCAGTATAATAATGACTCTCTTGTATCTTTTCATGAGTATGAAATTATCTTCTGTTCGATTTTTTGCAGCTAAAGACAATGAATGCAAATATGTCGCTTTCAATTCCAAGTTGGCTGAAGTTCAAGGAGCCAAGGCGTATTTGTGTATTCTAATGTCGTAACTGTTCCCTGAATACTTGAAATGCCTTGTCCGTCAGGTTGTAAAAGTATTCTATTAAAATCTCGTCTTTAGTGCCTTATATAGATACAGGCTTGTTCCGATCAACAGTATACATACTGCCGTAACAATGAGGTGAAAGATAGTAACTCACATTATGATTTTCTCCTACCTAGATATATTTTGTGATACTTGCATTTCTTTAGCTACCTGACAAAATAAAGCTTCACCTCAAAACTTTTTTCAATAGTCAATAAAGTAGTAAAGTATAGATACAGTGCCTCTCATCGATATAAGAGAAAATAAAAAATGTCAAAAGCCGCCGAAACTCGTGGGATAGAGTGGTGCAATATAATTTCAAACAAGTGACATAAAATCATTAGAATATGTGAATATATGCATAATATATTATCATAATTCTATAGATGTTGTATAGATGCTCAAATATAAAAAGTTATATCGAAATGACAGCTACAAGCTGGTATTTGAATGCAACGTTGTAATATCTCACAAAACAACCGCTTTTTGTACGTCACGGAAATGGCTCCTTGTCTTTATAAACTTTAATAGGTATCAAATATGTGTATATGACATTTCGAATTATTAGCACTTTGCAATAACGTTTTTCTGAATCATAGACAACAAACTTGGCAACATTGCAGTCTCTCGTCTACCAACTCGCCAACATACGTCGTTCTTGAACACCGTAAAGAAGACAAAGAGCAGTTAACGATGCAACTTAGATTATTACTTGTTTATATTGCTGGCAGTGCAGGATAGTACTTTTCAGTGCTAGGTGATTCCGCAGGCTCAAGCGTGGTACAATTTTTGCTCTCCTGATATACTAGATGTGTTTTAATTATTGTTATCGTTGACATAATATAATAATAATAATATCTCTACACTCATTTTAATCACGAGGATTAGCCCAGAAGTCGAAGACTTGTGCGAGAGAGGGGGCGGCATATTATTATTAAGCAGGCCTCATTTGCGCCCAGGGACGACTTACGGTGGTAGGCCCTAACCACGATTCAGTGCAGAAATGAGGGAATCCTGGAAAACCTCATTAATTAGGGGGGTAGTCAAATGTCAATCGGTATCAATCTCTCACATTGACCCAAGCCAACATTCTTCCACCCTACCATACCCGCAGAGAGGGTGCCAATCTCTCCACGAATATAGCTTATATACGGTCTACCGGCTGCGGGGGTCGAACCCATAGCGATCTAGTCACCTCGATTCAAGTACTAACGTCTTAAACCGCTCGACTACTGACCGATCCAATAATACATTAGTGTTGTGCGTACTCCAGAGTTGTGTGTGAGTGTTTGCTTTAATTTAGTATTATTTAGTGTGGTATTAGATAGTGCATATCTAATAAGATACGGAGAGAATATTCTGATATTGGGATTTCTCAGAAGAACCTCAACCTGGTACAAGTAGAGATCAAACGAATAGTGATAGAGAAGATGCGGAGGTTAGGACGAACGACGAATAAGCTCAGCTAATTAGATATAATGAATAGAAAATAAAAAATACAATGAGGGAAAACAGAGAATTAAAAAAAAAATAAAATCCATAAAATTGCGTACGATGCTACTTTAAAGAAAGATGATTTGCTGCATATAGTCAAGAGTAATAATTTTGCAAAGAAATACGTTATTGATGAGATGGATACGGCTCAGGGACATACCGTTTTACTATTGCATCCATACTACTGTGTTTTAATCCCATTCAATTAATATGAAGCCAATTAAAAAGAGATATTAAAAAAAATAATACCTTTCCAAAATAAAATTGCATCAGCTAATTGGAAAAAATGCTTCGAACATGTCATAAAAATAGAGGGAGACTAAATAAAACTGCACCAATTAATTAAACTAAATAACACTTTTATTTCATCATAACTGTAGATAAGGAATATGATATAAGTGACGTTAGTAGTGACTCTGAGGTGTGTTAGTGTTAGTGTGTTTTTCTTATTAAAATGTATAAGTAAATGTTTTGCTGTGTTTTTTATGGTGTCGTTGTTATGTAGTATATGAAATATATTATTTTTATTATATATTGTATCTTTATATCGCTGGAATATAAATACATCCAAAGAATATTTTTGTATTCCTAATTGTTTTCTGTTATTTTTATTTTGTTTTCGTTAGAGAGTTTTGTTTCAAGTTATACCCTACCCAATTCTTATCCCACTCTCCTGGTAGAGAACACTCCTACCTCCTCGTGGTCCTTACTGGGAAATCATTTAAAACTACATAGTAACATGCAACATTAATTTAATCAAAACATGTATTTAGCATGTTTTTTTTTCTAGTCACATTTAATGATATACCTAATTTTATTTTAAATCATTATTGCAGAAATGGAGCGAATACTGGTATCTAACGTATAATACGGTCCTGAGCCTTTGATGTTTTTATGACAGTTTCTTATGCCGTTTTTTATTATCTTATATCGATGATATAAACCATGCTTTAATGCAATTGTAACACTTAATTTCGGAAACTAGTGTAACATAAATTTTTGAAAAAATATGCTTTGTGATAAATTTATCCATTTCTCCATGCAATAAAAAATCGACCCTTCAGCAATGTTCCATTTTCTGTTATTCTTGAATACACACCGGAATTAGAACACCTGTATAAAACCTTCAGTCGCTGCAAGTATTATTTGCTCTCACTCAAAACTCACAAGAGAGAAGAAAGAAATGAGGTGGATTTACTACCTGGAATTCTTATAGGTTTACGGACTTGTTTAGTTAATCCCATCTTTGTAAGGACGCCGTCCGCCGTTGTTGGTTTTTTATTTCAGTAGGAATCTCTGATAGCATTGAGTGCGTTTATCAATATGTCTCAATCCGATTTATGCTGACTTGTTTCATACGCTCTCATTAAAACGTAAAGAACACTGATATATTACAGGGTGTCTCATAATGAATGGGTCAGAAAAAAATGGTAGGTGTAGACGTCAAAATAATAAGATTTACCCAAACATACCCTAACCCTAGTAAAATTTAATCCGTTTAAGAGTGTTGAAAGTGACAATATTTTCGACAGTTGGATCTGACTGATAATAAATTATGAAAGAATAGTCTTCTTTCATAATTTATTAGAGATAAGATAAGATAAGTAGAAACGGTACAGTGGCGACAATAGGGTCTTGCCTATTGTAAAAATTTGCTAGTACCCTAAAAACAGGGAATATACATGCCATCCATTGGCATATGCCATTTCCTAGCTATGCGACTTACTAGTGTTCTACAGTAGGCCGCCACATTGAAATTAGTAAATTGCTAAGTTTGACCTCCATACTTGTAATGAGCCTATTTTTGACAAATAGCTTTAAAATTCAAATTCCCACAGTGTAAAGTTATCCACTTTTATACAGAACAATTACAACATATTTTTAAAATATGTTTTCTTCCGATCAAAATGACCATCTTTCCACCCTGTCTGATAAAAAATAAACAATTTTTTCCTGTAAATTGATTCCAAAAAATTTATAATTTTTCGTAAATTCGAAATTTCTTGATATTTTATTTACCACACCAAGAGGTGCTGCCACCATGCTGTAAGTTTTGACTATAATATATTTAAGTTTTGAACTTCTGAGTAAAAATTTCGTTAAATCTCTGTTAGTGAGTGAAACAACTACTAATATTAAAAGTTGATAGTAGATTTCATTACAATAAAATAAGCCAGCAGTTCAAAAAAATCGCAAAATTCATTTTAAAGAGTGTCATCATTATTGCACACGATTTTACCTACCTACAATTTTCTCAATGTGCAGTTGATATAATATATAATTCAGGAGATTTTACGTTTTTTTCTTCTAAGTAAATATAGCCTGAAAATATAGTTATACAACCTGGCGAAAACTTGTTAATTGACATAGTGAAAGTGAAGAGATAGCTGTGAAATTCGTTGAAAATTGCGAATTTGCGTATAAAAGCGGCGCCCGTAAAGTTCCATTTTTCGTCCTGAAAAAGATCCAAAATATGCATTATTATCATTATTGAACAATATGAAATAAATGATGTTCCCTTCTCTTCATGCCAGTCTGATAAGAACGGAAGTGTCTGCAGATATTCTCTTGCCTCACTTGACTTCTTAAATGACCATTTAAAACGCTTATTGTTGTTGAAATTGTTAATATTTGAGAACCTCTATTAATGAGCCATGAATGAAATTCAGAATACATCAAGTGCAGTATTCCTTCGGGTGTCATCGTTTGCCACCGATTTAATAACTTGAGGATAGACATGAAAAATCAAAATGTTATGTTTAACAAATCATTTTTAGTTTTATCTTATAAGACCGTCTTGTTTTGGAGTAATAATACTATAGGTATGAATTATATCAAGTAGCTAAGAAGGTACAAGCTACATTTTCCCTGTTTACATCGATTTATTGTGTTAAAATATACCTGATTTAGGCAATTCCGTTCCGAATCTTAAAATACTTATCACCTACATTGTCTTTGTTTATATTTACTAAATAACAATCATTATTTACAGTAAACATTGTGAAGTACTTGGTCACATTCAATGACTACTATTCTCGACAGCTTGCCGACGAAGTCCGATCTTATCTTGTATCTCTTAGTTCTTGCATTCTCCGCTACTGCGCTGTTGACGGCTCGCTCGCCTTTTCGCCGCATTTCTGTCTGTTGGACGCGAGAGAGTCCGTCGGTGCTGCGTTCGGATTCCGACATATGAAAGATTGTTTATGTTTTTATCTAAAATTCCGGAAATACTCTATCGATTCGGCAAGCATTTGTATCGGAGCATCGGAAATACGGTCTCGTAGGTGTGTGATTAAATAAAAAGTCGCTGTCTCGCGCGTTTTCCTTGGAATTCACCGAAACATGTCATTAAACAAGACTTTCGCTTCGTACCTGTGTGACTGGGAGTGAGAACTTGTATGAATAAGCTTTGAGAATTTTGAGAACGAGCTGTGCAGTGGTTAGTTGGTGTGTGACTCATTTTATTTGGATTTTCACTCTTCCATTGGATATCTTCTGGAACAGGATACATAATGGGTAAATATACACTTACCTTTTTAGGCTTGTAACATTTTCGAATTTCTAATAGCCTATTCTATTGTTCTCTGCAAGTAGGCAATAGAAAAACTGGGCAATATTATGCATACAGGCTAATTGTCAATCCCAGTATTGTATTCTTTAGCACCGCAGCATAATGGAGCTTTTATGTGTTGTTTACATTCTATGGAATGTGTAATTACAATTAGGTCATGAAGTTTTTGGGGCGTTATTTCTATTCACGATTGCATGAATGAAAGCTTAGAGAAATCGGACATATTTTAACTCTACTAATGGTTGATGTAGAGAACAATGATTACCGATAGTTTTATGAGCTATAAAATCATGACCTTGGTTGTGCAGAAACATTTAACAATCTGTCAATAATAAATAATGGTAATGAACAATATTTGCATTCTTGTTAATTGTATAAAATTAAACAAACGCGTGCATGCCTGTTAAAGCGCATGCCTTCACGTGTAATATGACCAAATTGTTCAAAATTCATGATACCTATATCGACTAAGTGGGTAGCTATGTTAATAAACTCCAATATTAGCAACTCTTTTAGGTACCTGTAGTTGGCAAAGAATGAATCACAGCATACGTATAAGTAGGTATAGGTATTTGGCAGTGCAATGTGCAAATCAGTTGTTCTACGAATATGTTAAAAAAAGGCTACGATTTTTTAATAAATTTTAAAAGCTCAGCTAAGCAATGTAAATTAATTGTATTTTCAGTCGATTAGTATACAGTTTTTCAAAGTAGTTCCCAAGTAATAGTGTATCTGATAACTGTATATTCTTGGGAGTAACTTTCCTGTTATTGTTGGCTTAGTTAACGTCATTTTCTCTGCAAACCGTTAGATTTCCACTAATATTCAAAAGGAATGTGAATTTATTCAAATCTGGTATTATTTATTGTTTTCACGATACGTAGTGCATTGATTCCAGTTGTAGGTAGGTCATAGGCGCCGATTTAACGGGGCAAGAAGAGCGCATCCTCCCCAGCATTTTTTACTAACGAAGGTCGTATAAGAATCTAGCTCAAATATTTAAAAATAAACGTTGTGAAGTCGCGACAAGCGGTTACAAGGTTACTATATATAATACAAAATAGTTTCTTTATTTTGTGAATTTTATTTTGTTGTGTTTTGTTATGTAGGTATTTCATATTTTTACGAGTAAGAATTTATGCAATAAATAGATGTTTAGCTCTAGAATATTTTATTTTTCGTTTTGGGTAAAATAACCTTTAAATAAATGGTACAACAATGGAATCACCCTTCAAAAAAATTCCGAACTTATTTATAAAGCGAACAAAATTTGTTTCCGATATTAAACCCTTGTTTAACGCCGCCTATGCGGACTGGTCCACCGCACGCTTGACGTTTACAAAGTCAAAGTAGACAACCAACAACACAACGATAAATTCGCTGTCATGTCATAATTTAATTCCTCTATGTCTACGTTGTAGTTTTGTGTGCTTCTTCAGTTTTTAGTGCTTTTTTTAATTTTAAACGTTTTAATAATATTAAATAAAGGAATTTGTGTCGGGTACAGATATTTTCCCACAATATAGTTCGTCGGTTTGTTTTTCTAGGTTATGAGTCAAGACTACCGCGGTACATTAAAAGTTTTCTATTGTCTATTAGTAGGTACCTATTCCTTTTGATCGATTTTGTTATAATAAATAGGTATTCTATCTAACTGTATCTACGGGAAGTGCGTTTTATCGGTACTGAGTGATTACAATTAATAAAAATGTAGCTTTGCCAGTTTGTAACGAAAATAATGAAAAACAAATGCAAAATACTCCAGCTAACTTAACAGTTACCTATCTATCAGGTATTATTACTAATAAGAATGTTAATTTTTGTCGTTTCTGCATTTAGAAACGCTGCAAAAAACGACCGCATGGTAGTTGACATTGTTGACAGATGTAAGCTTTATCTATGGATCTAAGCCATCTCAGTCGATGCTTATCATAGGCGCCGACTTTCCGCAGGAAAAGAGGGTTTTGTCCCATTTTTTAAATATCGAGCTAAAATCCTGGAATAATTTTTGTATTGTCTTTTAGGCCTCCCTGAGCACGAGGTTGAAATTTTTGTACTTAGGTATAGTTAACCCTGTATATTTTGTTGCTAATTTGTACCACCAGTTTCAGTGTTGTAGCTTAGGATGTCGTTTTCGAGAAAAATAGTAGACTAATGAAGTAGTTTTTTTTTTTCAAAAATAAAGAAAATGGTCGGTCGTTCAACTCATAGTCAAAAATTTGTTGCTACCTTATACCAGACCTTATACGTTTGTCTAAACAGGAAAAATCAAATACAGCTGCCAAAAACAGTTCGGTATATTTTGTTGCTAATTTGTACCAATTGCAATTTTGTAACGTGCCATTTTCGAAAAATAGTGGCCGCTACATATCGAATTGCTCCACAAGATCAAAAGGACATAAAATTTAATTTCTTGTGGAGAACAGTTTTCATTTGAATGATGCAAAAAATGACTAATATTATTTGAAATTGATTACCTAATGACTATTTGATTTTTCATTTCTAGACAAGCAGAAGGCAGCAACAAATTTTTAACTGACTGTATGAGTTGAATGGTCAATTTTATTATTTTTGGAAAAAAAACTATACACCTTGGGAAGGTACTCGTTGAGCAACACAATGTGGTGCAAATATCGTTCTTAGTTGCCCAGCAATTCAATAGTAACAATAGCAGTCACCATTTTTCTCGAAAATGGCACAAGCTACGAGTATAAAAATTAAAATGGTGGTACAAATGAGTAACAAAATTTCCATCACTTGTTTCTGGCAGCCGGAGAAGTTGGCTTGCGTAGGTGAAGTGGAGTTTTATTCAATACACCAATAAACTAATGTAATAGAGACTTTCTGTCACCAACGTTTGTATTCTTGAAAGTAGGCGTTGATTTTACACAGGTAAAGTTGTTGGAGTATATTGGCTTTCTTAAAACATATTTTCTTCGTGAAATACGTACAAGTTTATTCTGTGCCCATAGTAAGGACGTACCTATATGTATAATAAATACATTTTCCTAGAATCTAATGCATACACAATGTTAATCATGCCGTATATAAGTAAGGTACTATCTCTACATACTAATGACTAGCCGTTGAACTATTATTTTGTAAGTTACCTAACCAATTACAATAATTATTTTTATTCTAACGGTTCTAGAACCATCGTCCGGAAGAAAACTTTATCACAGACAGGTAATAGGTAAATAAAAATCATTGTTTCCTCTTCTTTATATTCCTTAAAGTGAGTTCTGATGTACATAATTATATATTTATTAGAATGTGGCTGCTACAAAGCGAGACGACGAAATAAAAATGGTTCCTTGGCCTCCTCGATTATAATCAAAACGACATATGGTCCATTTCAGTGTGTTCGATTCAGAGAGGGCCTTGGAAATTTTTAGAATTATAATTATTGCGTCATTAGTATTGTCAGGTTCCTGCTAGGATTCCTATTTAATATACATGGGCCGTTAATCTTAATTAGCTTGATTAATTAATAATTATAAATGTGCGCTGTATAGCGCGTATCTAATGTGCCAACTTTAATTTTTATCGGGTTTTTCAACCAACTAAGTACTATGCTAGTTTTAAAATATATTTGTTTTAATTATTCCAATAAATGTTAACCATTAAAAGTACTTAAATATTCTGTATGTTTTTTTTAAATTGATAATAATAATTGAATCATCATATTTTATACAGGGTGTCCGAAATAGTGCGTGTAGTAGGTTGGAGTGCCTGTATGATCAGTTGTACCAAACAAAACATTGACTTTTATGTGACCAACGATAATAGAATTAATTAGGTATGACAGCAAATAGGCTTTGAATATGTGACAACCTTGCACGTCTAGCATGATAGGTACGAGATCAGTTGTTTCTACACAATAACCACAAGTTCTACACCTAAACATACATACCATAAATGATTTTCTTAAGGCTTTTCTAATACAATTTGAAATAGTTATAATAAGTGTTCAAAATGTTTTCGTTGCTTTGGAAAAATGATCTTACAAACGTCAGCAAATTTCATTCAGCTTTGGCATAAATTAATAGTACACCTGCAGCTCATGATTACTAATTTCTTTTTGTTTATGGCGGGGGTATGTACTCTCACAAACATCAACCAAACACTAGGTACAAAAAAAAAACGAAACGTACTAATCACAATGCGAATGTAGGTATGATGCACGAGGCATAACTACTCTGATATAGTTTGAGGCTCGGTTTGAGGTTAACAACAACCAATAATGAACTGTAATGTTGTCGTACGTTACAGATTAAAATATTTTTAGAAACACTACTACTGTGTAAATGATACTGCAGGAAAGAACTACTCGGCGAACTAATGCCCCGACCGGCATTGAAGTATTCCTGCAGTATCTGAGTGAACAGCCAAGAACCCTTGTCGGACACACCACCAGACATAGACCGGTTTCGGGCTTGTTAGCCCTCATCAGTATGCCATAGGTGAGATGATCGGCAATTGTTCCTTCATATGTATGTTCACTAAACTGAGTGCATGTGAGATATAAGTGGTCTGCTAACTTCCTGCTCGACCTAAGCGGCTCGACTTACAGGAAGCGACCTACATTGCAGCAGGTATTCACTCAGATACTGCAGGAGTAATTCAATGCCGGTCGGGGCATTAGTCCGCGGAGTAGTTGTTTCCTGCAGTATCATTTACAGATTTAATGGCTCGTCGTCCAGGGCGAGAGTACCTGCTGCAATGTAGGTCGCTTTCTGTAAGTAGAGCCGCTTAGACCGAGCAGGAAGTAAGCAGACCACTTATATCTCACCAACACTTCTACTGTTTACTTTACTGTTAAAAACGTTCGCGTACCAACTATTGCACGATGTTTATTGAAAACAAATTCATAATTTTACTGGTGGAATATTTCTGACAGTTTGAAATAGTCCGGATTCTTTGCTTGAACTATTCATATAAAGAACAACTTTCCTACTTCAAAAGAGCTTTTGTTTATTCTTAATTGCAACAGCTTTGCTTTTTATTGTGGTTGCATTATTATGTTTAAAATGTACCTATGTTCGTAAAAAAAAAACTATTTGTTTTAGATATTTTCTGGATTTTTTTTGTTGCATTTGGTTAGATGTATAATTTCTTCGTACATACAGGGTACCTATATCAAGTGTTTTAAAATAAAGTGGCTTCCCTGATGAATGATGAAAAATTTAAGAATTATTGTAATTTAAGTCACATTCACTCTTGCACTCTCTTTATTTTTTGATTTGATAAAAAAAAACTAAGGTTTACGACTTTATACGGACAATCGTAATGCAACGTAGCCAAATTGTGTAGATTATCCAAGTTGTATCTAATAATTTAACGATATTGTTAGATTAAGGGGTAATAAATCGCCCCTAAGTTCGAGATTTACATTAATAATGCCCGTTTGCACCGAAGTTAATAAGCATTACTTAAAATTAAGACATGCTTAAGTATGCTTTTCCTATTGCACCATACGTTAAGATCTTCTTAAGTATGAAAACAGATACTTAAATTTAAACCTCTGTTTGACAGTGACTTATGAAATTCTTTAATTCAAACAGAGTTAGAATGTGCGAAAAACAAGCATAACAATTTAAAAAACGCGGAAAGTGCAAATATAATGGTCAATGCTAATGAGTGTAGTATTAAAGTAGTAAAAAAGTACCTATAATGGATATTAGATTATATTTGACGATTTGGATGCTTTAGAAATTATAGATATTGCACTTCTCAAATTAAATTATACGAGATCTGATAATTTCCATACAATGGACGAATTGAATGAAGATGATTTGGCCACTAATACTAACCACAGAGAAAATAAAGTAAATTATTATTAATATTATTATTAGTTTGTCTCTGATATTAACTAGTCTTGATAAACATCAATAACAACTATACCTATATTACAAATGACAACAACAAAAATAAACACCACAGATATGACATTACACCGAAATCTAACCTTACTTCCATGTAACAAACTGAAGAAAAACAGAAAGAACTAAAATACCTAACATAAAGTAACGAAAGTTACTAGATTTGTGCGTTGTTGCCAATACAAAGACATACTTTGCTAAGTATGGTTTATAATACGTCGGTGCAATACTCTAAAAAAATAAGCATAACTTAACTTTAAGAACAACTTTATTAAGTTGTTCTTAGTAAAATGTCGGTGCAAACGGGCATAAATCATCTCAAAAGTTAAACATTACAAATACTTAAACACTTGTATATTTTACTGATTTGACTAGTAAATACAACTCACTGAGTAACACTACCGTTACACATGTAATACACGAATATTAATTATATGTGATTACAATTATTTCACTAATTACAAAATAACCAGCGGCCTTTCAATCCAGGCAGCGCTCATGTTCCGAGTCCGAATCATGAACCCCGCTGACAGGAGGCGGCTTGGGCTTGGTGACGACATAGCCCAATAATAATAATAAACACCAGGCCGATAGTGCCGATACGATTCATATATCTAACAATATCATTTAGAAAACAATTAAATTTGTAGAAAGTGACGGTCAAACTTCTTGCACTTAATTCATATTTTCAATAAAGAATATTCAGTGTGAACCAGATTTAACGTCTGATGAAATAGTACAGGATACAACTTTTAAAAATAAATGGGATTTTTCATATATCTAACATTTTTAATTAATCGAAAATTCCTTACTGTTGTTAGGAAATTGTGAGTATAACATTAGTCTATTCTGAGGTTTGGTTATGATAAATTATCAATAAATAAGTACATATATTCGGTTTGTCAAAGAAAGGAACGTTTTCCTTACAATGCAATCGCGTTTGATTCTTCGTAGTCCTTATCGATATGTGCGTACTAAAAATAAAACCATTATTCTCTTCGCCGCGCAGTCATTCATCTCGTCTTTTTTTTCGGAAGCCGCTTATCAGGATGATATCCTGTTTAAACAAATTCACGAAGGCTTGCGCTCGTATGAATGGCGCATTCTGCTTCTCGTGTAGTAAATGTCGTCTGCCCATTAACCAGTAATGTATTGAAAGTAGGCCATGATTTATTTTTTGTTGGCAGCGGTGGAATTTGGGAAGGTTTATTTCTTGGGAGCCTGTAATTTATAAGAGAGTGTTGCTTTAAAATGGATAATAAAATGTCTGTTTAAAATTTAAATTTTTAGTACTTATGAAAGAGTACCGATTTACCTACTACAATTTATTAATATTATACAAATATATGATTTCTTGTTGCATAGTTGTTCATCAGTAATTTCCACCATATTATTACTCGTATAAACGTTACTTGTCCTTTCAAAATTAAAATTTTAGTAGGTAAATAATTAATATTTATTGACTATAATCCATTAATATTACATAGAGATGTGATTTCTTGTTGCATATAGTTGTTCATCAGTGATTTCCAGCACATTACTCGTATAAGCGTTACTTATCGCAATATTGTATCTAAATAAGTAGATTAAATAATACTGTAACCTCTAAATTAGGTTATCGTTGAAACACGTCACGTAGACAAACAATCTTTATTGTCACTCTTGATAATACAAGAAATATCCTTCAACAAATTTCGCAACTGTCAACGCTTTACTTTGACGTATGTCACTCGCGTTTGGCTGCTCAATATAAACTGACTGCAGCGGCCGAAAATGGTCTGCTTATATAGGTTTTTAAAGTTCTCGAAGTTTCTGAGATCTCGAGAACGTGTCGAGAAACAAATAGAATATAGCCTGGAATATTCCGGAAAACGTCAAAATAAAGGCATCACAAAAATTATAAATTCTAACATAAACAGAAACGTAATTTACAAACTAACGAGGTAGGTGAGCCTCAATTATAAATTCTAACAAAAACAGGAACATAATTAACCAACTAAAAAGGTAGGTGAGCTTTCGTAACAATACAGTATGTTTGATTATTAAGATGCGTTTGAGGGCCCGATCCTAGGCGCAATCTATAAACCGATTACCCCGAGGGGTAAACCACTGCTTGAAATTTGTACAATGAAATACCATTTTTAAAAATATTACCAAAAAAAAATACCTCATCAAATAAGCAAATACCTCAAAAATACGAGTACCACGAATTATCCTCAAGCGCCCAAAGAAGACCTATGACTATTTCCCAATAATATCCTTAAGTATCTAAAAATCCCGTTAAGTACCCAGAAATACCAAATAGTATCCAAAAATACCCTTAAATACCCAGATATCTAAGAAACGAAAAATACATTAAATGACCCATGATTTTACTTACTATATCTTTAATTTTCCAAAACTGTCATTCATTTCCTTATAAATTACTCCATTTACAGATCTACGTAAATAATATAGATTTTTAAGGGCTCCTTTGACTCGATCTGAATACATCCGGAAAGAACATTTTAGATTACATAAAATGTATCATAAACTCATTGGCGCGCCCAAGAAGGGTGCCAATACCTACACCATGCCCCCTTCAAGCTAACTAAAAACAAACTTCTTCCTCGTCTATGAAATCATAATATTTGGTCTATTCAGGGTGTCCCTAAAATTATTTTAGCCCCAGCTTGCTTTCCGTCATGTATGATTAGATAATTGGCATTTGTTTACATAAAAAGGCTCCTTTTTATTAAATAGAATATGAATATGATAGGAAAATCTAATTTAGCAATATTTTAATTTTTAGTATAGACTTTCATTCTGTTTTTATTACATATTATATTTTTGATCAATAGGAATATGTCGGAGAAGTTTGACCAAACTTATCGTTAACACGTCGTATCGAATAATAGGTATGTAATATAATAATATTGATTTAAAGATAAAGTTTAAGAAATTATACATTGTTAACAGAAGAGGAGAATGTGCTACTATGTGAGTGGATATACTCTGCGTAAACACCTTATAAAACATTCATATGATACTTGTTTATATGGTCCTGTACTGTACATTCTATTGCAATAATAAAGGCACTGTTTAGTTGAATTTGGTAATTTATTTCAAACTGCTGACATATTCGTAATGAAATCTACTTTCAGTGTTAAACATTAGTTCTTAGTTGTTCCACTCACCCACAGAATAGTCAAAAAAACTGATTTGAAGAAGTGTCATTATTTTTGCAATCAAATTCGAACCACCCTATATTATTTTCTAAACTAAGGACTTACGAAGAGAACAAAAGGTCACATAGTGGTTTAACAGTGCCTCCGAAAAATTTTACAGAAAATATTTTTGTATCTATTTTTAATAATCTTTATATTTGCCATTGTGTCGCGTCGGTCAGTTGTTTACTTATATTTAAACTGTGCCATCGTAATAAGGCATGCGCGATCGCCATTGTATTTAAAAATTGGCGGGAAAATACAATTTTCTCTTAAAATACCCATTAATTATCTCAAGTACCCAAAAATACACAAAGTACCTAAAAATACCGAAAAAATACTTATAAATACACATAAATACCCAAAAAATGCGAAAAATACTTTTAATTATCTACAGCTTGTACAGTAAAGTACCTCAGTGGTTTACCCCTCGGATTACCCATTTTTAGACACCTTGTAAAATATATACGTGGTGTCTCAGGAATTACTGGCTTTCTTGAAAAAAGTGGTTGTATGTACCAAAATATACCTATATCTAAAAGTTTGTCATTTGCGAGATACAGAGTGTCAAAGATTATATTTTTTATTTACTTTACCCTTCGTGATAAAACAATAAAATAATCATTCTAGGTTCTAATGGGATAGGTACCTTAGTTCTAATTATTCAGTATGTTTAAATATTCCCATTATTGCCAGTGGCGTAGAGACCCTGTGCCACTCTTCTTTTATTTACAATAAAAATAGTACGCCACTGTCTTAATTATATAAAAAACATAAAATACTTAAAATTTTGATTATTTTGAACAGATAATTATTCCTTGCAATTTTCTTTAAATTGCATCGTATTTAACTAATTGTTCTTTAAAAATATCTGTGCAGGCTGAAAATTCTTTCTTTCTTCCCTCGTTTTTCCGTGGAGTTGATTGAACTTCAGAAATGACGTGTGTACTACTGAAGCGTTTTGCTCTTTGGTAAGGGTTACAAATAATTCGTAATATATGGTTATGGATGGGGATATTTTGTTTCAATAAGGTATCATTAGCACTCATATGGTATGGTGAAGTCGCTGGCTGCCTTAAGCCGGCTCTACACATTCGGATATTTGTATTGGGTGTTTCATGACAAATATTCGCACCAAAGGATATATTTGGCAATTATAAATATTTCCCGCTCAAAGTCGGTAAATGACCACAAATCAAAGGCGCAAATATTTGCAAAACAAGCAAAGACCTGTCTGATCCACATATTCGACGCGAAGTCGACAGAAGTGTAACAGCTAATCGTTGCTTTGTAGGAATAGCTTTTCTCCACTTAGTGTCCTTCTTCGCAATATGAGGCCCCACTTTGTTTAGCAGAATATCAAAATCTTCGGCAGACATTCTACAGAAATTGTTAAACAAACCAGAAGGCTCCTTTACCAAATCAGCAAGCAGGTGTGTGGCATTATATCTAAAAAAAAAGATCTGTGCTAGTCTTCTGAGTGTCAAGGAAAATATCCAAAAGAGATTCATATTTCCCCGTCGGTCGGAAGGATAGGCAAGGCTATTCTTTAAATATTTTGTTTCTTTTTAAATGACTTACCTATTCCTGCTTCTGTTGAGGGATAGCATCCACCATCTTCTGTTATTAGGTTTCTTTTTCGAATGTCTTTTTCTCTTTTTTAATAACAGTATAAAGGCTGAAGCCTGTACCAAAATTGCCGCTGCAGCGACCACTGAAACGTCTTCACTCCACTTCCATCTTGGAAACTAATCAAGAATATTTGTTGGGCTTCCCGCTTCAAATATCCAATAACATTATTTGGCAAATGTGAGGCTGCTTTTTGTGCCACAAAGCAAATATTTGAACAAATATACAAATATTCGTGTATTTGTCAAATATCCGAATGTGTGGAGCCGGCTTTATAGATATTCGATAAGATCTCAAATACAGCTAATTGCTTTTATATTATTATCACTTCACATTCTCATGCAAATGGAACTGCATTGTGCTGCATTTCTGCAGCGTACATTCACACGTTGCACCCTCCCAACACAGGAATTTCCTCTAACAACCAGCTAGTTGTTTATCCTCTTATGAGTCTGTAGACCGTTGCGTCGAGTCCCCTTTCAAAATTTGCATTCCCTTGCAGTACTTAATTCGTCTTTGAGAAGTAGCAAGAGAAACGCTTGTTTATTGTTTGAAGGGAGTAGACGTGCGTAACGCATCTGTAAATGGCGCGCTTAGTTTCCTTTCGGCGTGATGAATGAAATTTAAATTTCAGATGAGGTGGATGTAGAGGCCGATGCTAATTCGCGAAAAGCGGTGGAAATACTGATTAGGGACTTAAATCTAGTCATTGAAGAGGAAGGAAATATGTACAAAAAATAGTCTCTTTAGGCTAGGATGGTTTCCACGCGAAGTTCTACAGTATTTTCAAACTCATGTTATAACTTGCAGATGTTTGTTTTATGATTTTTGTTTGAAAAATTTGAAGTAAGGACATGTAATTAGTGTTAGCAACCTTGTCTTGCTTTATCTTGGTCTTGCAAGGCAGGACAAGATAAGACTTGGCAGTCTCTTTAGGCTAGGATGGTTTCCACGCGAAGTTCTACAGTATTTTAAAATTCATGTTATAACTTGCAGATGTTTATTTTATGATTTTTGTTTGAAAAATTTGAAGTAAGGACATGCAATTAGTGTTAGCAACCTTGTCTTGCTTTATCTTGGTCTTGCAAGGCACGACAAGATTTAAAAGAAAACAGTATTTAGAGACAAGACAGGAAATATTGCTGCGGCAAGAAGTCTTGCAAATATAAAAAGGGACAATATTTAAGTGAACATTATCAAATAAATATTGTGTCTATTGTAAGTATAGGTATAATTTATTTAAAGGACATCCAGCATCATATATAAATATTTTTAAAATCAAAGTTTAGGTCTAGGTCCGCACTAATAAAAATTTGTAATTTCACATTCCGCTTGAAGTATAATGGCTACTTTAGATTTCAAGAAACGACAAACGAAATGATAGTTACTACAAACGAGTTTAAGCCTTGGCTTAAAGTGTAGTGACTACATTAGATTTCGAAAACTGCAAACGATTTTTTAGTCAGCTATTGAACGATTACTCACAGAAGGATTTTCTTCTATGATGTGCATATCTTTATCGGCTTTGAAAATACGGATTTCTTCACGATTGTGTGCCATACGAACAAAACATGTTGTATGCGAATGAAACCTGGCAGGAAAACGCCGTGCATACTTACATACGAACAGAATTTTGCAGGATTTTACCATAAATTAACTGCATATCATTGTATGTAGTTTTGATTAGAAATCAGCCCTGGTTAAATATCGTAATTCACACGGAAGTCACATATCATAATACAGGGCTTTCGAAAAGTAATTTTTGAAATTGAGAAGTTTTCGAAAAAATCCCCTGACACGTCAATTTTGTCTTAAAACAGGCACTCTTTGACAAACGACCCATATTTGTGACGTCATCGTTGTTCGAAATATGACGTCATCGACAACTTTTTTAAATAGCCCAATTTTGACCATGCTATTTGAAATAGCGTGTCATTCTACATACATATATCATGAAACATTATGGAGTTACATAACAAAAATTTCAAGAAAATAATGTTTGAAGATTTTAAAATTTAATTTTCACAAGACTGAAAATGATAATGATTAAAAAATTGACTAAATTAAATGTTCAAATTGTGCACCGTTGGCTGCCTGATAGTAGTCAAGACGGTTAATAAATTCTTTTTGGACATTATCAATAACAAGAGGTATACGATGTATCTCGTGACGAATTCTTGCTTTTAAATATTCTAAATTAACGTATACTTTGCTTTTAAGTATCCCCACAAGAAATAATTTAGGGGTGTCAAATCAGGCAATCTGGCTGGCCACTCAATCGACCCCCTTCTCCTATCTAACGATTCGGGAACATCTCATCTAAATAAACACGGTGGTGCACAGTATTGTGAAAATTAAATTTTAAAATCTTCAAACATTATTTTCTTGAAATTTTTGTTATGTAACACCATAATTTTTCATGATGTATGTAGAATGACACGCTCTTTCAAATGGCATGGTCAAAATTGGGGGTTGTTGCTATTTTAAAAAATTGTCGATGATGTCATATCTCGAACAACGATGACGTCACAAATATAGGTCGTATGTAAAAGTGCCTTTTAAAACAAAATCAGCGTACCAGGATTTTTCGAAAATCCCTCAATTTAAAAATAATGAATTTATTCGTTACGTTTCGAAAGCACTGTATAATAACATTTCATAAGCTATTTCTAAAATAAGGCGGCTGATATGTTGAAAAACTGCCTGTAGGTATATCAATGCAGTGCCGACCGTAGCAGCGTTAATGCAACAGTAGAAATAGAGGAACCGAAATCTCCACAAAGCCTAGCCCGAAAACAACAAGGGCAGGTCAAAGAATCTCGGCTAAGACTATAGATACTATAGAATGTGCTAGTTAATTTTGTTACCGACAGCGATCAGACACCTAGATCGCAGCTTAACAACCCGGAAAATCACTATAGACTAAATAACAATACCGGGCGTAGAAGGTTCAAAACCGCCATTCCAAATGATTTTACCAACATTTCACGTAATAATTCTTCTATAACGACTTTCTTTTTTCTGTGTTAATGATCAAGACTTAAGTGTAATATAAAACGTTTCTGATTTCAATTTTCTACCACATTTCATTTAAACAAAAATAATTTTCTATGACCTCAACCTGTATTTAAAACAAAAACTACTAAACATAGTGATTCTTATAACAAAATCATGCCTTTGTCGGATACAAAATCAAATATCTGTTTTGCACGTTACCATGCTTTTCTTTGCTTTTAGCCCATTGGCAAAAATAAATAATTTTTCCGACGCCTTTCTACTTATTATTTGTGCAAACTATAAAATACTTAAAATGTTTTTTTGCACTTATACTGAATCAAACAAGCAGTACGCAATAGGAATAATACTCCGAAAATGCATGCAACTAGCATTGAGTCGAGCGCAAACGCTGGGCTTATGCGTGATATGACGTAGATCCTAGCCACGCCCCATTCTCGCGCGCTGGAGATTTGTAATTAATTTTAAAGTACTAAACATTATTCTAATACTTATTTAGCAGATCCAATCTGTTTTACTTATACTTCCTATTTATGAAATAAAAACATTGAAAATGTTAATACAAACAGTTACTTTATCGTTCAACTGCTCTGTAGTATCGTCAAATGTAATTGAAACTATAATATAATAAAAACAACACAAAATAATGAACCAGCATTCCACTGATTTTTTTTATTTGAAAAATGCCCACAACCAAACGTCTACAATTTCTATACTCGAGTTCAAGAAAGAACGTATTAAATACGAGTGGTCAATAAACCCACAGGTACACAGTTCTAACGCCTCTTTCATTAACGCTATGGGTGAGTAATACTTAATAACACTCTTCTGAAAACCGCGCAATTAATTGTCAATACAAAACCTACCAGCATATGCAACATCGCTACCTAGATACTTAAATACGTCATCGTAAGTTCGCTTGGAATCTAAAGTCATTATTACGTGCTATTATCATCGTTATTATGCGACACATAATTAATTGCGACCACAAAAGAAGCACAACCAGAAATTATCAACATCACAGTCGTCATTTCGTAACAAAAGAATCTAATGAGTACCGAAAATAAAGAACATTCGCAGGCATCTTTGTGAAACGTCGTCATGCTCGGTCGTCATTGTTCCGCGAGTTATTTGGGCAGTGACGTAGTGAGTACCGAGCAGGAGGTAACGAGGCGTTGAAAATAGAAATGGAAGAGAGTATCTGCTATTCGACGTGTACTTACCTGATTGTTACACCTGCAGAGTTTGCTATTTTGGGAACGATCGAATTTAAACGGCTCGGAAAAGTTTCAACAGATCTGATCTACAATTCGTAAAAGCTACGAGTATAATTGGGCGGAAAATAAACCTTGAATATGAATTTAAAAAGTACACAAGTTAAAAAATACCCTTCATTTATGAAGAAATTAATTTATAATTATTAATAACTAAATTATGTCCTTCCTCTGTTAAAAACTGAAGTGAAAGTACACACAGGGTGTCCTCGGATTGACTTGGCTACAGGTGAACGCTCTATACACTGAGAAGGGACAAACTCTTTAGGCAACAATTTTTTTTTTGTAATTTTTTTTTGTTGCCGTTTGTTGCTTCATAGTTTGTTCCATTTACGTTATTCTTTTACATTACGTTTTTTTTTATTTGGGCACAGCTTCTGATGTCGATGATTTAATTCAATGTATTTCTTTATTGTTTGACATCAAATTACACCGATATTAAATAACTGTTAATTGTTGGCTTAACGGTGTTAAATTATTAAACCATACATTTCTAATAAATTCACTCCAACCAAAGAAACTTTAATTTTAAACTGTAAGCTATTTTAGTTTAACACTATGAAATGTTGATTCATATATCTAGCATTTTACTTGAAAATAATGTTTGTTGACCAATGAGTTCAGTAGCTAATGACCGCTAGATGTAGTTTGTTACATTTCGCGTACCCTGTAGAACACCAGGAGATAAAATTTTACCGATGTGATTTGCCGGGACTGCCGGGAGTCGAGATAGCAGACAGGAGGAGGCTCCTAGTAGTCATCGACTGCAAAAGCAGTCAAGGCTGAATGGAAAAAAAAACTGGAGGCCCAGCTCTACAAGGCGTCGCTCTCGCACATCTTGCCAAAAATATTGACTAGCACTATAAGTACTATAACATAACATTACTAGTACTAACAGTACTGGACATTAAGATTAACAATATGATGTTTATATAGAACAGTTTCGTACTTAATTGTTTAAAATATTTATTTCAGTTAATAAAATCAACATCGTGGATTGAATAAATACATTCTTAAATTTCTCTAACCGATAATTTGACGTCGATCTAAAATGATAATTTAATATTGAATTAATATAATATAATAGTAATAATAATAATACCCCTCATTCTAATCACGAGGATTAGCCCAGAAGTCGAAGACTTGTGCGGGAGAGGAGACGGCATATTATTATTAATCAGGCCGCATTTGCGCCCAGGAACGACTTACATAGGTCCTAACCACCATTCAGTGCAGGAATGAGGGAAACCTGGAAAACCTTAATTAGGGGGGTAGTCAAATGTCAACCGATATCAATCTCTCACATTGACCCAAGCCCACATTCTTCCCATTCCCCTGCCCATCCTCTCTACGAATATATCTTATATACGGTCTACCGGCTGCGGGGGCCCCAACCCCAACGATTTACAAGAAATCAATCAATAATATTTCCATGGCTACTCTATTCTACTTCTATGACTTCTATTTCCTTGGTCGTGTACATTTAACGACAGAACACACTATGCGGTCGCGTTCTAGGCGCATCACGGACCGTTCTGTGTCGAGCTGATAACGACCTTTTACAAAATCAATCGCATATTATGTCTTTCTATATGCGCTGGCCGAAATTCCCCAAAAACTAGTGCAAACGTGTACATTTAAAACGATCGCATAATGCGTGTCTTCCTTTAAACGCGTCCACAAATTTTGACGCATAATATTTAACGTCTGTAAGTTTTACGATCATCAATTTTCGTAACGCATTACAAAACATAGTTTTGAGAGGGAAAGTATGCAGCATCTGTTGAACAGTGAAATTAGCCCTAGTTTAATTCACTATTGTGGTCCCCTAACCCTACATAACCCTAATAAATAGGTCCTTTAGAAATTGATCCTAATATTTAGGATACAATAGAATCGATTAAACAACGAGTCATTGTCACTGAAATTGATTTTTTCTCATAAAGGTAACACTTCTCAGTTTCTCCGCTGTTTTTAAAATACCAATTAATAAATGTTGTCTTTAGTGAATTATGGAGCGAAAAACAAAAAAGCAAGTGGTCCCAGTAATTGAGCTTTATTAATAACAGTTACCTATATTAATTTTATAGGAAATCCAAAATTATAATTGTAAAATTTCAGCAGGTTAACGTAAATAATAACACATTTTATTTTATTTCCAATTACATTATTTTGTTACCTAGAAATTAATAATTAGGTACATTTTTATTTGTACCAAAAGTAGTAGTAATATTAAATTTAGCCGTGGTATAGAAAAGTTCCTGTTGAAAAAGATAGATTTACGAGAAATGTAATTGGTTCTATTGTGAAATCAAGTATCTTTTTTAATAAATACATTGGATTATCGTGAGGTCCCGATGAATGTTTATTTTTTAAATTGGTTTTTAATAAATTTAGAAGTTCTTCACATACAAATGGTTCAATGAAAAAAGATAAACTGTTGCAAATGGCATAATGTTCACTATTTGTATCGGCTTTTGATATACTATTAATTATTTTATGTGGTGTGTCTATGAAAAAATCATTTAAAATATTAGCCACTTCATAAGGATCGTTACATTGTCCTTTATGAAGTATATTGAAGTTTTCGAGTTTCTTGTTTTTATTTGTTAAATATCTCACTACATTCCAAGTGGTTTTCGATATATTATTGGTTTAATATTTTATTCTGATAAAATAGTTTTTTGGTTTTTTTGCACAAGAAGATTGTGTTGATTTTTAGCAATTATCTAATTCAGGGTGCATCATTATTATTATTATGTATAAATCTCTTAATTTTGAGCTGGACACTTGAATTTCATTGGAAACCTATCTTCTAATACGTCCATGATTTTAGGTCAAGGTCAAACCGAGAACATAATTATTACCAAAGATGATTCTACTAAAGATTTACAAATTGTTAACATAGATAATATATAATAATCCTCAAACATTTTCGATTGAAACTCTTTCGATTTTAGGAATTAATTTTTATAATGTGTGTACGTTAACAAAAAAATAAGTAGATTTATTTTGCAGTTGCTGTTATTTTTCTGTGTACTTTCTCATAATAAAATGTGATAAGTTATAATATGTCAAACTGCATCGACCAACAATATTTGTAAACGATCAAATAAGCGATAATATGGCATTATTCAAATTGGTGCCTGTGATTGGTGGGTGAAAGGAGTAGGAAACTGGTAGGATGCACAATAGTCTTTGGTTTATCTCCCGCTTTCTTCAAAAGGTAAAATAAATCTTAACAATCGGTAACACGACGTTCCTGGTACGCTACAAATTTTCTGATGTCGCGTTCGACTATTGAAGTTATCCTCAACCTCTACTACGCGAAAATGAGAACTGGAGAACTGATGGATGAAGGGAGAGAAGTCGGGCAATGTCTAGATTCGTTCGACGGCGGGATCGCTTGCATAGGAAAACGAACCAGAACGGTGTTCGACTTATTCGGCCGGTAATGTATTAAACGGACATTTCAACTGCCAATTTTTTCGCTGTGGCAATGTGTACCAATTATAGCCTATCCGATGTCGACGCTGATTACTGCGGTGGGGCATTTATTATAAAATTCTCATGATTTCATATTGATTACACCGAGTGTTTAGCAGTTTTCCAACTCTTGAAGCTCTTGTCATTTAGTGAAGGTTATTGACCTAAATAAGGTAGATCAAGACTCGGATTGCGTCGGATATGTTTTGTAATTTCAATGTTAAATATTTTTTGTTAAAATCTAATATTTTAATTTCATACTTTTAAATATTGTCTATAGCATTAATTACATATTACAAAGTAGGTACTATAGGAAATTATTTAAATTTGGCAACGTCGCGTCATGCTGACACCGTGCTGCCAGCGGTCAGTGACAGTCTGATATGGGGGTTTGAAAATATTTTATTGATATAAAATCGTTTTAAATTAATAACATTGTGACTGGATCACTCTGTATAGCGGTACCGTAGACGCGGTAGAACGTGGGTATGTAATATCAAACCATCGGCGTTAAATTAATTAAGACGAGCTCCTTCCACTGCAATTAATAGCGATACCCAACGCGTTACCGCAACAGAAAACACTGTTATATAAAAAAAAACGCGGAAACAATACCCCGCTCGTTTATTTTTTTTATCGCGAAAAACAATAACCGGTGAAAATAATAACGCTACGCTTCGAAACAATGACTGGAGTCGGGTGGGACTCGTCGGTTCGATCGGAATCCCATGGAACTGCATAATGGAGGCAGTCAATTAAGCAGCTGATACAAAACTCCCATGTGAATGGACGTGGAGGCAACGGAGTCATTGTACAGGGTATGACACTAGTGGGAATCATCATCATAGTCTAGCTGTCGATTTAGCCACTTGTGCGCGATGTCTTCGACTCGAAGCCCACACATTTACAGTTTTATCTGGCTTAATACGAGGTGAATCGTGTAGTCTGTGGATTAGTACCGATTCGTGCCGTACTTATGTTTCATTGAGCGTAAAATCTAATGTATAATTTATAAGAATTTACTTGAAAGCTTTTTTTAATGTATTTTATAATTTTTTTGTTATTGTTGCCTTCTAACTAATGTTATCATGTATAACAATTTCTAAATTATTTGTAGAAAATTATTGATCGATTCATATATTCAAATATGTAACAGATCTGTGAGAGTAGAAAATATAAGATACAGCTAAAACCTATAACAAAAATTACCTGTTACAATTTGTAACTAATAAATGGTGGGTATTTTCTAAAATCGCTATTTTCAGTTTATTTCCATAATATTTCAGCAACGGCAGCAGCCTATATCTTGGATCTGTTCGATTTACCGTAGTGGTCATCAAAGGGTGCAACTTATTTCTTATTAGGGCTACCCTGTATATTTTAAGGTTTCCGAGATCAATGGTGAGTGAGCAAAAACGGACCACCGTGTATACCTACGAGTCGTATTGTCGGATAAAACAATCGGCATTCATTTTCCAGGACCTTTTGCTATATCTTTCCTTCCCCTTGACGTTGAAGGTTGCAAATTGGTCGTTTCGGCAAAGCAAAAGCACCTGTGACGAGCACCCCCTGTCAATACTAATACAGTTAGTAATCTAGTGTTTCGTTTGTCTCAAAGTAAAAGCAGACTGACTATATTGGCTTTCTCAAGCTAATAATTTACAGTACGTCAGACTAGCAGTAGGTATTCAGCATTGAGAAATACTGTGGCAGTTATTTTATAGTGTATAATCAATGTTCTGACAATTGTAATAAAATTTTAAATGTACTGCTTTCTATTATCTTGAACTTTGACCTGTCAATTTGGCAAACTAGGGCTAGCGTATTCGTCCGTCCACTTTACAGCCACCGGAGCACTATGTGGCTACGAATTTCGTTGTCTAATCGGTGAACATAACCAACGAAATAGAATTACTTTATCGAACCTAAATCGCTGTACCGTTATGAATTCCTGAAGTTAATCAGGCTATCTAGACTGGATGAGGATCAAAGCCGGCGGGCTATCCCCTTCTAATTATCTTTTTTTGTGTGTGAGGATGTTTAGCAATATACGATTAGATTGTTGACTGACAGTGTATCAGTTAGTTCTGTGATTTGATGGATTATTTAATACTGCATTTGGTAAATAAAGGTGAATGTTATATGATTGTCTCATCACTCATACATACAGGGTGATTCAGTCATAATGTCATTAATTGTAACCATGTATTGGGAAGACCTAATAAAGACAGATAATCGAAGAAAAAAAAATGTACTCGTCCATTCAAAAGATAAACAAATCACCCATGAGACTCGGTAACACGACACTCCTGATAAGCTACAAAGTTTCTGATGACGCGTACGAGTATTGAAGTTATATAGAAGTCTAGCAGCGTTGCCACTCAGGACCACATACAAAAGTCTTGATACACAAGGGTCCGCAAAGTAACGGTTGTGGAGATATGAACCACTATTCGTTTTTCAAACATTTTATTTTATTAGGAATAAACCGACAAAGGAAGCTTTTAACAAACAATAAACAAGGTTACAGAAGATGTTCAAAGTGCCCTCTGTTCATTTCCAAGCAGGCACGACATCTCGTCTCATCGATATTCGAACTCTTTCAAAAACACCCTCCTTGGTTTCGATTTCTTGACAGTTTTGATTAATCCGTAGCTGCAGCTCTTCCAGGCTATTTACAGGAGTACCATACACTAATGTCTTCAAATATCCCCAAACAAATAAATCTAGAGGGTTCAGATCAGGCGATCTTGGAGGCCATAAAACAGGTCCGGCCGTTAGAGAGCATGTACTATCGTTTGCAATATTAATGACACTCACTAAAATGAATTTTGCAATTTATTTTGAACTTCTGACGTATTCATATTGAAATCTGCTTTAAATTTTTAACATTAGTTATTAGTTGTTTCACTTACCAAGAGAGATTTAATGATATTTCTATTCAGAACTTCCAGAAGTTCAAAAACTGTTTTAAGAGAGTGTCATTATTATTGCAAACGATTGTACACCAAACTTTTCCATATAGATGGGTAGGAAGGGCCGGACCTGTTTTATGGCCTCGAAGATCGCCTGATCTGAACCCTCTGGATTTCTTTGTTTGGAGATATTTGAAGACATTAATGTATGGTACTGCTATAAATAGCCTGGACTTTTTATACTTGTTGCATAAATATTTTCCACGGCTATGTTCAGTAACAGACAACTGCGGTCTCTCACTACTTCACTTTACTTAATTTGAATTGCATTTTTATTAATAATTAGAGAGCCCCAGTCAGCGACGGGCTCGCCTGCATAGGAAAATGGATCCGAACGATGTTCGACTTATTCCACCGGTAACTTATTAAACAGGAATTTCAACCAACTTTTTAGCTGTGCCGAGTGTGCCGATTACAACAGCCTATCTGATGTCGGCGCTGATTACTGCGGTTGGCATTTGTTATAAAATTCTCATGATCTCCCTATTGATTACACCGATTGTTTATAAATATGCAAGTTTAATTATTGTTTGCTGTTATTATTCAGCGGTTCTACAGCGCTTGATATTGAGTAGACATTAAAAACGAGGTTATTGGTCTAAATACGGTAGGTCAAGACTCGAATTGCTGAACTGTTGAGCGTAAGGTTTTTTTAACTAGTCTGTATTTAAAAACAAAAAATGTTTCAGTCTGTTTTAATGATTTAACCTAGTTAGTATTGTATTATATTTCACTATTTATGTAATGAAATGTAATTGGTTTATTTTGATCCGTTGGAGTTTTGTAATTTCCATATTAAATATTTTTTATGTTGAAACAAATTTTTCCCTATCTTCTCTTAAAATTAATGACATTATAACTGAATCACCTTATATGTTAAGTTTTCTTTAATTCTTTGTTGTGTTTGGGTCAGTGAAGGCTTTTGACCAAGTAACAAAGGCAAAATATTCACATAACTGTACTTCATACTTGAAACGGACAAAAAACGTGTAATGTGACATATTTATAGTACTCATAGTACCTTCCTTCTAACAGGTTTCCCGCTGCTTTCGTGTCACAGGTTTTTCGTCATAAAAAAATTGCCTAATTAATTAACCCAAGTTCTGTAAGTTTCCAGTTCGTGTAGAAATATTGTATTGTATTTTTATTTCCAATTTCTCAATCCTTTCCTTTGATTATCAGTTACATTGCAACGTAATGAGATCAGCGCTGTATTTCGATATGGTGACAAAATAAAAAGTTCAGTACTTCAGTGAAATAAATTATTAACAATGTGTCTCTTTCGCCGAACAATAAATAAACATAATGGAGAATGTAATCTTTAGAGAACCTGTTTTTGAGGGATATGTGTTCGAATCATCAGAGTCCATATTGTTTCGTGTTGAGAATTACATCATGCTACTTAGCATGCATTAACTTTAATTTATTTGACGTTTTGAACAATTTACGACTCTTGTAATGTGTATCTTTTCTATTATATTAGCGACAAGTTTGATTTTATGTTCAAACAAGGCATTCGCAAACATGAAATTCGTGCCCATATTAAAATAATCAGTTTTTATAAATCTGGTGGTGGTCATCATCAAATTTGTCGCTAATATAATTTATACAGATTCGGAAATTGAGGATCTTTACAGAGAAAGTAGAAATTGCCGCTTCATCCCAGAAAAGGTACGAAATTTAAGAGGCGCGGCGACGTGCATTAGTGTAGCATTCCCCACTACTACGGTAATCGGTTCCGTATCGCCAACGCCAATTCGTCATTGCAAATCTAACTGTCCGGTCAACTGATGCCAGTGTTGTCAGGTCTCAGCTTTTGCATGAGATCTCATTACAAAATCTCATGCTTTTTAATAGATACAAAAAGAAATAATAAAATTATTAAAATTACTCTTTGAAATCTACCAAAACAAAGACCTAACGAGAAATAAAGGCAAAATCGAGGGCAAAATTGAATAGATAGAGGTAGGTATCTACAATATTTGGCTACTTGAAATGTCCTTTATTGTAGACTGCTCTCTTAATAATTAGCAATGAATACATAAACGGGTATGACAGTCTACGGATATGCGGTGTGTGCTGTATTCACGCTGTATTGCAGTGATTCTTAACTCTATTCCGTAAGGGTACCTACATTTTCTGGAAACAACAGATTTTACGACCCGTGAGTCACCTTGCGTCACGTCAACTGCGCCTCAACGTTCGCCCGGCCTAACAATAAAATAAATTAGAAAGGTTACGTGGTTAATAACTTTTAAGTAAGTACCTGTAAGTATGATAAAATAGCAGAACATAATGCTTTTTAATGAAACAAAAATGGCATTACAAAAGTAATTAAAAATTAAGCTGTGTCAAGAGGTGTTTTTTGATAAATTAAGCCATCTCATGCTTTTTTCTCCAAACCTCATGCTATTTTGATATTATTCTCATGCACTGAATTTTTCCCACCTGGCAACACTGCTTGATGCGAACACGCTGTGATCGAAGTATGCGTGTAGCATGACACAAATACACGCAAGCGGCAAAATACAATTCGCCATCAAGATCCTCACTTTCCAAATCTGTATAATAATTTTTATACTTACTTGACTCAACTTAAAGGAGGTCACCTGAAGAAGCAATTAAAAAAATGCAGAAATAGGGCAGCTCTTATCTATTGTGGTTGAATTTTCGAGTTCCCACAGTTTCAAAAGTGAACTTAGATATTTATAGAATGTTTTTATTAAACCAGGTTAGTAAATTTAGTTAGATTAAATTTTATTTTAGATAATTGTTGAATACAACTTTGTCTATGGAACGTTGAACCCTCGGTTGAACCAAAACGACGATTTATAAGAAAATTTACTCAATTATTTCGCGTTTTTCAGGGCTGTGCTTCAAAAATCGTCGGACGTGTTACTTATTATCCTAAACTGTTCTAAATATAATGATTATACTTTGTCTATGGTACTGTCTTCTAGTCGTTCCAATTTGTTTTCGTACCCTCTAAACTGACACGGCTATGGAATATCGTCTTTATCTAAAATTTCAACACAGTACCCACAGTAGAATATTTTAAATGAACAAAACACATTGCTTCAGCTTGGGAAATTAAAGGTCCGTGCATTCTCTATTGAACATATATTCTCAAAAATGACCGGAAGTAGGCGGCAAATAAGGTGTACTAGATCTAGGCGAATGCTTTCCGATGCACGCCAGTTACTTTGGTTGGCTATCGTTTGGATGAACCGTATTTCCTCTTTTTAACGATTGTTGTTTTCGTCATTAACTTCTGTATCTACACTAAAAATTGACAAATGTGAAAACATGGTATGTTGTCTGAAAACAAATAACTTAAATATAATGTATTGATTGATGGGTGGATGGATGTATTTTGATCCTCTAAGTTGTATTTCTCAAGTACTCAAGTCAGAAAAATAGGTATGAAAACAAAATATATCTATATATATAAATATACCTTATCTAAGTAAAAAATATTTTTTTTATTAAAACTTCATACATACAATGAGAAAAAAGTTCTGACTAATCTTGATCTACTAAAATTATATTTTGTAGCGCCCTGTAACGTCTAGCTGGATTTAAAATAAGTACGGCTGCGTTTTTTTCGTCCCAGAAAATCGTGGAACACAAATTGTCCGGTTTCCGGTTATTAATTTTAGCTCGTGGGATATTCTGTAAGAAAATTCACACCAAACTATCTATTAATTTGAAGGAGCAAATGAGGACCATGTGCAAATATTTAAACTTTGTAATTGAAAATAGTATAATTGTATGTAGAATGTAATAAATAATATTAACTTACCGTTTCTGTTTGTTTCAATTGATTTACAGGGTTCTTTGACCAAGTACAAATATTTTAAGAGGGAATAAGAAAAATTAGAATTAAAACATTTCCAAACTTATTTATAAAATGAATTTTTTTTACAAAACTACTAAATTTCTATTTATTGCCGACTCGTCTCACGTTTGACATTAGAATACAGCAACGCTAAAATTCGTTGTCATAATTATTTTGAGATTGTTTTTCTGTTTTAATGCCTTTTTCAGTTTTAATCGTTTTATAGTAATTAAACAAAGAAATTGATGTTAAGTTTTCTATGATCTATTAGTATTCCTTTCGTTTCATTTTCTTAGAATAAATGGGTATTTTATTTAACTCTACGCGTAGTGTGTTTTGTTGTTACAGGGTAATCCTGATCAACTTGTAATGCGCAAAAATGTTGTTTTGACAGGTTAGAACAAATGAATGAATAAATAGTGCGAAATACTGCAGCTAACCTGATTAATTCTCTATCAGGTAATATTATTAACAAAAATGTTCATTTTCGTCGTTCGGAACAGCTACAAAAAAACGACCGCATGGTAGACAGATCTAAACCATTTCAGACGATGCTTATCATAGGCGCCGATTTTCAGGAGGAGAAGAGGGTTCTGCCCCATTTTTTAAATACATATCGAGTTAGAATTCCAAAATATATTTTTTCTTTTTTAATTCAAGAACAAAAAATAATTAAATCATCAAGTTGTGTCAAACAAATTGTCAGTCATATATAAACTTCCAGTGTAATCACATACAGCTTACTTACAAGGCGGATACAAATTTCTGCAAATTTTTTGAATTACTTTGATAATGAAATAAAAAGCAAATTTCTGATTTGTTGGGTTAGGTTAGAACCTTGCTGTGAAATTTTCCAAAGTACCCAATTCATTTAAGAATTTTAGATATAATATTTTTACTGTGATATCATGCATCAAATCAACATTTTTTGGATTAAAATAAACTTAGGTACATTATTTTATGACAAGGAGTCTGCTCTTGCTTCGTGTTCTATTCATAATAAATATAACACCCTGTATAAGTACCTGATTTACTTAAAATAAATATGTAATACTTGCTGAGAGTTGTAATTTGTCACATGTACAAGGTGTCTGAAATTAACCTAGCCAAAAGTGATTGATTAACGCATTTCTCTCATCTACGATTATTTCTCATGTATGATACATTTGATTTTGTAACCTTTGAGACAGAATCGTGGCCGGTAATGAATCATGTTCTGTTCGATGTGGACTTCACTCCCAAGAGTGTCCAGTGTTTAAAACGCATTAGCGAAATTGTTACGTAATTTTTTTTCGCTCGCAACGGAACACTCACCCTTCCGGCTGAAAAAGATAGCTAGGAATTATTCACGCCTCCGTCTGGCGCCACGAGCTGGATGATAACCGACGCCAATGTACACAAATTGTGTGCACGAATTTTTCCATAGGATAATCGTCGAATGCCTGTATCAATACGACGGAATAAACCCAAGGCGGCAGCCGGTGTCCATTTCTGATCGGTTGCCACGATAATTTTTTATATGACACTAAAATTGAAACAATTTTCCCAGGAAAGAAATAAATAATATTTTATAACACCTTTTCATACAGCAAATTCAATTGTTTTGCTGCTATTGCTATTAATTATTAATATAATTAATTTGTGGTTTTAATTTATAAAATAGTACAGAACTGATGCTCGTTTTACTCAGTTTCTACAAACTAACACAAATGTTTCTGCTTGTTCGTTTTGAACTCATAAATGTTTGACAGCAGCTATGATAGTTTCCGCTTAGGTGCGATACACTTAATTTTTTAAATATCCCCACAAAAAGAATTCTAAAGGATTTAAGGTCAGGAGATCGTGGCGGCCATGGTACCGGCTCTTCTCGTCCAATCCATAGCTATTAATCCTTGGACACGTTGTACATGGTTTCGATTTAATTGAGCCTCATGCATGATACGCCACACTGCTGCAATAAGCCGTGGATGCCCTGGACCTCCCATCTCTTTCACGATTCTGTTGTAAATTTCCCTTGTCATGCCCGCGTTGCATTACACTAGCACTCACTACATCGCCAATTTTGACACTTGAAAATTAATGTAAACACTCGCATTGCAAAAACGTTAAAACTATAACTCATCGAATTTCAATATTCGGAATCGCCTGGACCCTACAGCAGCGCGACAATTTTTTCCTCGGAAACCAAAAGGATTTTACATACACTTTTTTACGACATTTATTCTATTTTTCATGACGCATCTATTCCCAATTTTTTAGATAAGTTCTGAATCACCCTGTAGAGTAGATTACAGACCAGAAAAATTTGTGGCAAAACATTTCTCAAAGTACGTTTTATTTTAGTAATATTCTTGAGATTTTATCTTAACTTGTATTATTTTATATTGTCACGGAATTTGCCCCACTCACACCCAAACCGATGACTGTGGTATCCCGAAATGCTAAGATTGCCCCGATCGCCCCTACACGATTCTGTTAAACAAACAGAATGCCGCGGATCGAGATGGGACTGGAGAAATCGGGAATCGACGAGAAGCATTCGAGTCGTACGGGAAAATGGATCTAGAGATACTGGAATATATCTGGAATATTCGTTGGGTCTATAAAAGAAGAATAAACGGCCGAGTTAGTTAGTCTTGTATTACAGTGTTGAAGTGAAGTGTTTAGTTAGAGAGATCAAAGCGATTTAGATAGCGATTAATTAAATAATTGTTGACCTGTAATTAGTAGTCAGTAGTGTACTGAGTAGTTAATAAAGAAGTGATTAATTAACGTTTGTTTTTCTGGCAGTAGCAAAAGTCGGATTGGGAAATCCTTGACAATATTTTCCGAAAAAAAAATTTAATAACTCATTTTTGTTTGTTTAAAACTTATATGAAAATTAATGTTTAGCAACATGTTTCTTTTCTGTCTCATGAACTTTGAACCGTATTTTAACAGTCGGTGGCGATAGAGCTACCGATATAATTATTATAAGTACGACGATCTATCTTCAATTCACTAAATGTAAATAAGATTTGTCATTATTGATGCAGTTTGGGATGTCCAGTAGTGATAATCAACAGGAAGTCATTTCCAGTTAGCTAACCTCGGTAGTTTCTCACAAAACAAAACTTTTGATGAGTCACCTAGAATCTGGACTGCTTTATTTTTGTGAATGCATGGCAGATTTAAATTTATTTTGATATCTTGCCATAATTTATTCGTGCGTGTCTTAGACCAAAATATTTACTTAGGAGACGGTTTCGCAAACATTTATTAAGAATTGTGCTAATAATAAAGTTTATTGGCGAAACAAGGTAAGAGTGGAAAATCGGTATAAATAATATTCAAATAAACATTTAAATATATATTCTTGTGAAAATGCTGCGCGTATAATAGGTATCTGTTGAATCTTTGTCTGCATGAACCCAGTTTTTGACCGAGTGATCAGTGACATTGTGATACGCATAAAATAGTCTAATATTAGCATGTTTTACGGTTATTCCTGTTTTATCCACAAGGAAAATATTTTGTGTTTAAAAGCCACAGTATCTGTAAATATTTTCTGCTCTATTTGACAATAAATAACTGTAATTAAAGTTCTAAGGCATTACTTCTTTACCGATGCAATACTAAATATGGTATGTTTTGGCTAAGTATTAAAATATTATTAATATATAATAAAGGTAAATATGCACAGTGTTTATGTTTGTTAACTATGACCAAATACAAATATTCTAAGAGGGGATAGAGAAAAATAAGAATTGACGGAATCGACTATCAAAAAATGTCCAAACTTATTTATAAAGCGAAAAAAAAAATGTTTTTGAAACTAGATTAAACCCCTATTTATTGGCGAGTATGGCTTTCTGTTAGGCGCGAGTTATATTCCGTTAAAATCAAAGGTGTCTTGTTTGTTTACATTAAAACTTGTCATTACAAAGATTTTTGTACTTGCTGAGTGCTGCTGCGGAGACCTCAACCGTTTTTTTTACTCGGTCCACCGGCGACAACCACAACCAGGTGGATTCCTTCCGTCGCGCGTCGGGAAGAACCACAAAGGGTAACAAAATAACATGCAAATATACATGAAAACACTGCAACACGTTTAGCGCCAAGGCTTTACAACAGTTGTTCAATGTGGTTCAAAGAGGTTTCGGCATAATATTTTGTCTACCCGGAAAATGTTTTTGGTATTATACGCTGCCACACGATAATATGCACTTGTTACACTTCCCTTAAATCAGCACCTTATCCGCCATCTAGGCATTTGAATACAGCATGTTTATAAATACAAAAATACGCGAACATTGAAGTTTGCGAAAAGCAAGTAGGTACTGAAAAATTATTTCAACCGTATCGAGTGCGATATTTTTTGACAGCATGTGATGCAGTCGCCATTGTAGGCCACAAGTACAAGGTGTATTTCACACCAATAAATTTTTAACTTCTTGTGTTGTTGGGGAATTAAATTCTGTTAATACTAATAATAGCAATAATAAACAATAATCGACGATGTTTGCATTTGTTCTTTGGTGTTTGGAGAGTATGCAACTAACAATGCAAATTTCTAGGTTATGGTTCACTTTTAGCGCAGTTTTAGTGACTAGTTTTTAGTTTTGAACATTTTAAAGTAATTAAATAGAGAAATTTAAGTCGGATATGTTAGTGAATAATTCTGACGATCTGTAATGAGTGAAAATGCAGTTGTGTGGCAGTGTGAAACGAGAGAACGAAGGAAGAAGTGTGCAAAATACTGCAGCTAACCGCATTAACTGTTATCTATCAGGTACTTAGGTATTATTATTATACATTTGACAACGCTGTAAAACAACCACATGGTAGTTTACATATATAAACCATATCAGACTAAAATTGCCACATTTTTTAAAGTGAGCTAGATTTCTGAATTTCAAATAGTCTTATTTTGTAAACGCATGTGCAGAATAAGTATAGCGAGTCAATACAATGTGACACATACCTTTAGAAATCAAAACCGACTTTTATTATCTTCCATCGTCCAGGTTTCAAATGAAATGAGGCATCTCCTTGCCGTTACTAGCGTTACTTCGTGTCAAGAGCGCCATAAAATTTTGCTGGTTGTTTCCGCGTGCGAAATAAAAACTTTCTTGGGTTCGAGCAGGTTCCAATAACAATAAATTTTATCGTCCAGAACGGCGCGCTCGATTTTTATTAAATTTTATTAACCCGACTCTCATCAGCACTTACAACCGCGATTTTATGTGTATGCGGTTATCCGTTCGTTCTATAAATAAGTAGCGTGCGAATGATTAGGCAACGTTTGATGTCATGGGATTTAGTGAAAATAAAGGGTATTGACTGTTTTCGGTTTTCCCATCATGGAACGTTTTACTGCGCTGGTTATCTTGCGAGGTAGCTGGAACTGCAGTATGTCTTAAAATTTTATTGTAAACAGATTTTCAAAGATGCATTGTTGGTGTATATTTTTCAAATGTATATGTATAGGCTTATCTATCCCGAACGATGTTCTATTCTAGCGAGTTATATTTGACATTTTGGTGCACTAGCGTCGGTGTAGGTTAATTACAAAAACGTTTTCTTAATTCCAAATGTTCGGTCTGTTGTTAAGAAAAATCGGAAATGAGTGTACAGAAAACCTACTGTTTCTCGGTTACTTTTGTACAGGCTGTTCCTATTTTTTGGTTCTTAACTTTGCATGTGGAATGTGTATGTAAAAATTCAAATTTTATTTTAGATCTTTGCAGAACCGTACTTCCGTAAATTGACCCCACCGACTGAAAGCTTATTAAGAAAACTGTTGATTTTCTATAGCTGTTACCGTAGTAGGCTTTGTGACGTATAATTACGGACCACCTAGTTGTGTTTGATTAAAAGCATCCAAAGTAGTAGTTTTTCTACAAATACGTTTTAAAAATAAATACAGGGTGAACCTAAAATACTTAAGTGCAATTCTGCAGATATAGTTCGTCATATAAATGAATCAAGTTAAAGTACAAAATATTCAAATATTTACGAAGATATTAATTAATTTAATATACACATTTTGAAGACCGCTGGCGAACCTAATAATATAATAATAATATCTCTACCTCTCATTCTAATTACGAGGATTAGCCCAGAAGTCGAAGATTTGTGCGGGAGAGGGGTCGGCATTTATTATTAAACAGGCCGCATTTGCGCCCAGGAACGACTTACGTTGGTAGGCCCTAACCACCATTCAGTGCAGAAATGAGGGAAACCTGGAAAACCTTATTAATTAGGGGGGTAGTCAAATGTCGACCAGTATTTGTCTCTCACATCGACCCAAGCTAACATTCTTCCACCCTACCATACCCGCAGAGAGGGTGCCAATCCTCTCCACGAATATAGCTGATGTACGGTCTACCGGGTGCGGGGCTCAAACCTACACCGATCTAACCACATCGATTCAAGTACTGACGCCTTTGACTGCGCGACCACTGACCGCGTAATAAACCATATGATCTGCTGAAGGAGACGTTGCCATTTCGTCTCTAAAATAAATACATTATTTTTATTTTAACGTAAATTTTTAGATTGATTTTAATTTAAAAGTACTTGTTTTAAGTGGTAAGTAAAGTAAAGTTGTAGGTATTACGCTACGCAGTAATATTAACCCAATTTTTAACTGACCTTACCATAAATAAAAATGAATTTTTGCAAGTTTGATGCTACCAATTAAAGTACTTTGTTCATAGATTCCAAAAATTATACATATACGTGCATAAAAGCTTAGTGTATTTAAGCAGTTATCCACAATTCACAAGTTTTCAGTACCATTGTATAACGTTAGAGAGAAACACAAATTATTCCCTGAAGTTATTTTGTGAAGAATGATGAAAAACTATGATTTTCACACAACAGTGTAATGTTAATTTTCCGCCAGAATTATTTTTTCTGTGTCGTTCCGTCACATAACCTCTATCAACGTGGGAAGTTGCTCAATTTTTGTTCTTCTCTTATTAAATTCATCACAGTGTAAAAAATCAATTACCACATAAATTTTATATTTTTAGCTAATTGTTTTTCTGTAAAAAAAATATAGAAATCATAATAATTATCTCCGCATTAAAGTCGTGAACAAAAACGGCTTGGTCTTACGTCACGATCCGGTCACAAATTGTTAAAGCCAGCTTCAGAGAACGACGTAGTGTTGCCGGCAACGCTAGGTCACGTGGCTTCCAACGAATGAAATTAATTATTGTATTTGTTGTTGAAGTCGAATAAAGTTCAAAATTTCCCACTTCAACTATCCAGAGGAGCAACATTTGTACATAACATAACCAACAAAAACAAAATTAATTTTAGGAAACCTTTGTTCACTGAAACCTGGTGATGGGGGTGTGGCCAGCAACACTATATTGTTCTCTGAAGCAGGCTTTAAGGTTCTGCGGAAGACTGTGGTGTCGTAGGCTGTGTAGTATACTTACTTAAATTACATATTTTTTCTATTTTAACAATAACGAAATTGTAAAAAATAGTGTGCCAAACTTCAACGCCAGTAAAGCAATTACAAAGTTTATATCGCTTACCTTTGTTATTTTCGCCAATCATTTGTGATTCTAATACTTACTCTTTAATTTTGCATGCTCTGAACTTTATAGATAATTGAAATAACGTGCAGAACCATTGGTTATATAAGCTATGGCAGAACCTTTCGATGCGCCAGCGAAATCCGTGTTTAATTTCGTCAATCGGTTTTCCCCCTACAATCAACAGATAAAAACCGATTTTTTTTAGCTCCACTGCCTCTTTTATACACCGATAATCCACCTTTTTAACAGTCTGTAAACATTGTTAGAGTTTGTGCTGTGCTGGCGCGGTTTGTCAATCTAGTTTTAAGTAATACACTGATGACAATGATTATTGCACGATTGATTATCATTATTTTTTGGTTTGTTGCCTAGGTGAATAGTGTGAAAACACACCAGATTGTAATGGAAAATTACTATATGAAATGTGAAGTACTGTTAACAGTCCTATGTAAAATAATATATGTAACTTTCCACTTTTTTTCGTATTATTACCCTGGGGTTTACTAACTACTTTGAAATTTACTATGAAAATGTAACATTCGTTAATAACTCCCCACGATTCTCGCGTTACCGCGTACATCTTCATTGCAGAAATACATTATATAATCAAGAACTTGTGAATATGTAGTTTTTCGAAGTATAAATGAACAAGTATTTGGTATTTTTTACAGCAATACATAGTGTGATCGATGGAAAATTACCTATTATTTTTATCAGTGTACTCATATTAAATGATATAATAACTTTAATTTAACATGACCATCAAATTTCTAAGCTCCGCAATAATAAATTCGATATACATACCTATTTAAAAACAATAGATTTTTTGAAGTACTAGTATACGTATTGCTGAAAGAAGTTCCCTGAAACGTAATACAAGCGGAGGGTACTCACTAATTTTAAAATGGAAATACCTACAGAACAAACATCGCATAAAAATATGACCCTGTCCCATTTCCACGTCCTTCATCACTTTATTTTATTTGTTTTAGTACGTCGCGTTCCCGAGTCTAATTCCATTTACTAAATTAATTTACTCGACAACGGCCTTCGTGGATGAAGCTCATTCATCATCCCCTGTCTAAAAAAAATGTTTACGTTCGATTCGGCAAAATGGAAATCGAATTTGTTGATGTTAAGGGGAAGGCTGAGAACCACGGCAACGTTGTAAGTGGGCTTGGGAAGTAATTTATTGGAAACTTTTAATTTGCCTTTTGCACTGCTCCAACAGTTAAAAGGAAAATTCTATATCCGAGAATTAGTAGCCGCATATACAGGGTGTTAGAGATTTGACTGCCATAACTTCAATATAAGATAGACAAAGTATATGAACAAAAAAGTTAAATAGTACAGGGGCATAACTCATGTCGTTTTTAAAATAAGTCGAGTTCTTATATTAAGGAATTTTATCACAACATGGCAACAGCGCGAATACAGGCTGTGACAGGTGAGCGGTTGTGGGTTGCCTACCACATGCCGGCTTGTTTTTTAGTTACGACAAACATTTCAAAGGTAAAGGACGCGACTATTGTGAAAATTAATTAATTTGGTTTAGACTGCTGTTATAAGAAAATTCACGTAGCAGAAATAATCATAACTTATGTACAAAAAGAAAATAATAATAATAATAATAATAATAATAATAAACATATTTATTGCCCAACAGATTTCTCCAATAATAGGACAATATTATTACACATATAGTTTAGCAGATATAATAATAATGTGAATAACACAGGACATAACAGAAAAAAAAAGAGAAAATAATCTGTACAATACTACATACTAGATGCATAGAATGGAATTGATAGGTACATACAAAATTATTGAATATTACTAGAAATAGGTAAACACAACATGCAATAAGCAATGCTATTAGCTACTGTACCGAAGCCACCAGTCTATCCACTATTACATTTAGAGTATCAATATTAATATCACATGACTCAGAAATTCTATTAAAGTTAAGCAACATGTTATAAATGGGTGATTTAATTAGAAGGTTAGAATTTGCATGAGGCAGATAAAAAGTAAAATGACAGCGAGTTGCAATAGGTGCAAAATGAAAGGATATTTTTTGTAATAAATTAGGCGAATCAATTTTATTATGAATTATTATGTAAGTATTATGTATAATGTAAGTACTTACCGAAAATCAAAATACAATGCCATTTTTAAGTACTATATCTATCATAACGCGTAATTACAAGATAGTATATTCCAAATATTTACCGTTATTTTCTACACGTGCATGACTTTACCCAAGAATTGTAAAATTATAAAATTCTTGGACACCACCAATACCAAGGAGACGGTAAGATATTTCAACGAATCCTCCTAGGCAACCGCTGTTGTCACGTATGCTAAAGATTTCAACAAAGAAAAATTAAGGAAATAGTGGTACGTTAAAGAATTTGCGACAAGCGATATACACTTCGCAGTTTAGATATCAACTGATCTGTAGTCACTGTACTTCTCGCGCTGTTGCCACATTCCGCGATATCGACGTTGAATTTTGTTGATTAACTAAAAAATTTTTTTTAAACTAAACAAATAAATTGAAAGAAGGGGTAAACATTGTACGAGTATTTTATGGTTATTTAATTATGAAAATTATCACCCGCTCTCTATATCTATCTAAGAGCAACTACCTAAAATCGAAAAGATAAATTTGAAATATAACTTTTTTTTTATTAAAAACGTTATTGTGCAGCTGACAATTATTGTTACAACATTAATTACTAGTATGTCCACACGAGTGAGACTTTATTTATTGGTTCTTAATTTTTCATATAACGCTATTGTTTTTGTTCAAATTATTATTATTTTATAGAAAACCGGATACCATTCGACACCGTATAGAACTATTATAATTCGACTTGGAATTAGTGAATCGTTAATGAGAAAATTACACAACTACGCCGTGATCAACGTTGGCGTAGAATAGTGCGGTTTTTTCGAACACTTTCAAATTAAATGTCACCAAACTACCCTTATGTTATAAATATCCAGAATAGGTACTCTTGATGAAATCATTGAAAATTCACGATTCTAGAAAAGAAAAACGCAATTGAATGTGATATATAGTGGTTTTCTGGGTGACCTCGGCAACTCGTCGAAGCCATTAACAGAATTATCGTGCACATCCCTAGCTTTATCTGGAATTCGTTGGCCTGCTCTTGCTCTCGGGCTAGATTCTAACAGAGCCTAGCCCGAGACCTCTACCTTGAAAGCTTCGACACCTCGACCTTCGGTCTCGCGATTCTTTCATGTCAGTTTTTCTCGTAAAATTACTGTTACAAAGAGAAATTTATCCGATAAAAACAGAAGCTCTCGTGATTTTACTGTTGATAATACTCAAAAAACAACTTGAAACCTTGTTGTTTACGCTCTACCAATGTTTTCACAGGCCTCGCTCGCTTTTTCAGGAACGGCAATTTCTACCTAAATTTTGATGAGAGTCCAAATATTTCATTAATTATTTTTAGATCATAAAATTTAACAAGTATAATTACTTTTCCCTTTATTACAAAAGCAGAAGTATAATTTCATGTATTTTTCTTTCTTCAAAAAAGACATTTTCGAGAATTCGAAGATTACATAAGTATAATTTATAAACAATGCGTTGATTGAAAAACGTATAATATGTTATAATCAACTGTCTAATGTCCACAATACGATAACTTTAATACTATTTTCAATGTTGGCGACACCTGTGAGACAGCATACAAACCCGAATTTACTAGGAGCTTAGAACTTAGCTATGAATCGGGGGAATTTTTCTTTATTTTGACATATAAAAAAAATTAAGGCCGTTATATTTATTATGATTTTATTAGAGGACACAAATTGTAAAATTAACAATAAATATTAATCTGAAAGTGAAACAAGTGATCCTATATGTACTGACTAGTGAGTGAAGTAATTTAGTGGCTGTGACAATTTTGTCGTAATTGCTACATATTGACGTAGTAACAGTGTGACTTTTTTTAAACCACTGTTTTTATGTGACTGTAAACTGTTTGTAATAATGTTTTTGCGTTTCTACTATTTACTTGTGAAGGTTTCAGACCGTGAGTGCTATGGGGAGTGTTGTTGTACTGGCTTACGATATCTTGTAAGATGGGTAACCATTTGTAAGTTCCTTGTAGACTAAACCTTTTCCACATTATAATTTTTAAGGTACGATTAACTCTTTCCACTATACTAGCTTTTAAACTAGAGTAGGTACTGTAATGATTAACTTTAAATTTTTTCATCAGCTCCTGGAATTCTTTGTTATAAAATTCCTTGCCCATATCCGTTTGACAATTTTGAGGCTTAATTTTCATTTGCAAGAGAATCTTCAACATACCATTTGCTACTTATTTAAATTATTCCTGTGATTTTATGAGCAATGGAAATTATCTTACGTACTACAAGAACCTTTGTGAATACGTTGATATATAATAATATCCGATTATTTCAAGTTTTCCTGGTGTTTTGTGTCCTCGTTTGAAGCCTTGTTAGACGGTAAAAACATATAGAAAATCCCAGCCTTAACCCTGATTTAATAACTGTTACTCAACCCCAACTTATATCTAATATTTTATTGCTTCCCTATAAATAATATTAACGTGCACATGTGTTTGCTATACATCGCCCCAGCTAATGGCCCTAATAGATTTTAGTAATTTAATCCGCAACGTTTTATTTTGAGCCCCGCACAGTGTAGGGGCAGGGGTCGACTGAAAAATTGTACGGTGGCGAGCCGCTTAGGTTTGTTTATGGCCGTGTTACAGCTACTCCCTGGAGAGCGGGATACCGTGTAAAATTTAATAGGGGTGCAATTTTCGGTGGAAAGTAATAGACGAGGAGCAATGCGCCTAAGTAATAGTTCTAAATGAGCAGTTCTGGTCTTGTTATGACCTCTCTTTAAGTTTAATGTACAGGATGTCTCGAAGAGGTCTGTACAAAATCATGTACGAATTAACGCAAAATTAATTTAGAGACTAGCAAAATTAATTTTCAATAACTAACCGGCCTTGACATGTCAATTTTTAAGTTATCTGTTAAATTTAAAACGACATGAAATTTAGCTAAAATTTGGTATACTCGCGACAAAAAATTTGTTTTTAACGCGACCAATTATCGAAAATTACGTTTACAATAAAAACAAATGTGTAACGTCAGCCGTGACGTAAGATGTTTGAATTTTTGGCTCGAGTATACATAGGTATGGGATAAATAATCCCATATCTAAGTTATGACAAATGTAAATTTTTGTTGTTTTGAAACAAAATACTCAATGTAAATTAGACGGAAAGCAAATTACTAGTCACAATATGAACACCTAAAAATAAACACTAACTGACAAACTAAAGGTAAAACATAACAATAAACATAAAAAGAATAGGACACGCATAACAGGTTACTGGAAACATTGTTTTATATCGCGAAGAGTACAATCTATTACAATAATAATGGCACTGTTTAAAATGAATTTAGCGACTTGTTTTGACCTGCTGCTAAAAAATCCGTATTTCGATGCCTATTTCTTCATTCTCGTCAGATTGCATTGATAGTTTTTAAATATAAATATAATTTCTCAGTAAAATAAGTGATAAATTATAGATTTTTTTGTATAAAACAATGAACAACTTTCATTTCCATACAATGCGAGCGTTGAGACCATGCCATCCATTTTTATCGTTAAATTATTCACACATAGAACTTGCAGGGCGTTTCACACAAAAATAAAAGTAACCTAATTTTAACAGATTTATGTCATATTGACTTTCGTGTTCGATTGTCCTCAAAACCTTACAAAGGTAAAGATCTCTGTCTATTTGATTAGAAATAATACAACACTACAATGCGACGTTAGTATTTGATATTTATTGAAAACGGATAAAGAGAAATACCACTATTTTATATTTGCTGATGGTTCAGTTGTACAGGGTGTCTCAAACTCGATAGTATGGGCTTACTGTGAGGATACAAAAAATTTGGGACACAGGGTGTTAAATGGAATGCGGTAAGTTGTCAATTTTGGGATTTGACAGAAACGACTAAAGACGTCATCAATTATATTTTTTCCAGAAACATACCCAAATGTGTTTCCTGTTAACAAGCTCTTTTTTTTCTAATAAACTTTTATTAGAGACATTTTTATGTATTACTTCCCATTTAAAAGTTATAGGTAATATCGTTCTAAAGAGTGAAAAGACATATCACCTAAGATTTACATTAGCGGTGGAGGAATCAAGTTGTCGTTGGAAAATAATTGTGTAATAAGTGCATACATGTCATTAAGAATAAATAAAGGGATAATTCTTAAATAGTTGAAACAGAAGGTGATGATCACAATAACTAAACTTTAAAAAATGAGGCAAACTCCCTCATACATACATATTACAATCTATTCTCTATATGACCTCCTCTCATTTCAAGACATACAGAATCGGAAATTGCGGATCTTTACAGAGAAAGTAGAAATTGCCGCTTCATCCCAGGGAAGGTACGAAGTATAAGCGGCGCGGTAGTATAATAGAAAACTAAATTTTATTTGTATATCTGCCCTATTCTTCTCAAAGTCCTTTTATTGCATTTAAAATGCTGACGTGTATTAATTTATTTGGAAAGAGGAATAAAACACGGCGTGAATAAGATCTTTAAATTTTGAATGCTCATTTAGCGCGTCTACAATCTCCGATAACGGCCGATGGTAGGCGAGAGCTAACGAGAGCCGCACAACAAAAACGGTATCCTCACAGATTACAGACCTCAATCCGGTCACCTGATGCCAGTGTTGCCAGGTCTCATGCTTTTGCATGAGATCTCATGCTTTTTAATAGACACAAAAAGAAATAATAAAATTATTAAAATTACTCTTTGAAATCTACCAAAACAAAGACCTAACGAGAAATAAAGGCAAAATCGAGGGCAAAATTGAATAGATAGAGGTAGGTATCTACAATATTTGAGTACTTGAAATGTCCTTTATTGTAGACTGCTCTCTTAATAATTAGCAATGAATACATAAACGGGTATGACAGTCGACGGATATGCGGTGTGTGTGCTGTACTGCAGTGATTCTTAACTCTATTCCGTAAGGGTACCTACATTTTCTGGAAACAACAGATTTTACGACCCGTGAGTCACCCTGCGTCACGTCAACTGCGCTTCAACGTTCGCCCGGCCTAACAATAAAATAAATTAGAAAGGTTACGTGATTAATAACTTTTAAGTAAGTACTTGTAAGCACCTACTTACAATGTAATATTATGATAAAATAGCAGAACATAATGCTTTTTAATGAAATAAAAATGGCATTACAAAAGTAATTAAAAGTTAAGCTGTGTCAAGAGGTGTTTTTTGATAAACTAAGCCATCTCATGCTTTTTTCTCCAAACCTCATGCTATTTTGAAATTATTCTCATGCACTGAATGTTTCCCACCTGGCAACCCTGCCTTATGCGAACAGTGGAAGCACGCTGTGGTGGAAGTATGCGTGTAGCATGACACAAATACACGCAAGCGGCAAAACACAATTCACCATCAAGATCCTCACTTTCCAAATGTGTATATCCCATCTTCGCCTGACTTCTTTGTGGGCTGCGTTTATTAATATTTCGTCGCTTAACTTATTACAAGCGTTTGTGATTTCTTCTTTCAAATGATTAATACTATCGAGTTTGACACCCTGTACTATATAGCGTCTTTTTCATATAATTGTCCTGTATTGAAAGTGGTTTAATATAAGGCAAAATTACCGATACATATAAAAAACTTACTCTTTCATAAATTATTTTAACGATATGATTTGGACTCGCATAAACCTAACTCTAATGTTGAGGATAAACTTTACAATAGAGAACTATTGTACGAATGCGAGTTTCGAAACAGTTACGAATCGCTGTATTATCAACGCGTCGCCAGAGCTGTATCCCCTACACTTCCAACTTTCCCCTTTCAAAGTTGCGTTGGTATAACTGGAGCCGCAATAGTTCCATTATGGGACGTGGTCAGGAAGCTGAATGCCCAACTTTTGTCGATGTAACCGGGGAATGTTTTGGGGTCCGCAGTCGCCGTGATCGATACGATGTTAAATTCATAGAAAACACCCTTCGAAGTTGGAACGGAAGTTGGCTTTTGTTATCAATATAACCCGCATACTTTTCTTCAATTTAATAAAAAGTAGTCATTAATCAATTGATGCTATACATTGGTAACGTTGATATATAATAAAATAATTGATTAGTTTCTATTGTGTAACTATTCGATTTATTGATAGTTTATGAAAAATATAATCAGAATGTACTAATGTGAATTCAGCCACAAATCTAGGTACGATTATGATAGTCGTGTTATATAACAACAATTTTAAGATTATTATACGACCTACGAACTGTTATAGGTGGTCAAATATGTATAAAAATAGGGAAAAGATTCGGATTGCCGGATTGTTTATCATTGAATATGTTTCAGACTGTTTTTTTTGTTGTACCAGGGTTTTTGTATTACTATCAGTAATTTAAATACGAAAAACTTGTCAGCCTCTCTTAATAATTAGTGAGTATTGTTTTTTTATTTCACTATTTATGTAATGAAGTGTAATGTGACTTTAATATTAACTTAACTTAATATGTCAATTGCATACTTTTAAAAAATAATTTATAGCATTCGTTATTTTAACATTGTAATATGTAGGTACTAGGAAAATATTTAAATTTGGCAAGGTTGCGTCAAGCCGACACCGAGTTGTATTGGGAGCTGAATCAATGAGTCTGAAAAGAGGGTTTAAATAATGATTTGAATTTTTTTTCGTCGGAAATATGCATTTATTTTTTTATCGCGTATTCGTATTGTAACTATTCTCTTAAAATTAATGACATTATGACTGAATCACCCTGTATATGACACCCTCAATAACAGTCCGTAGCTCCTAAAAGTATATCGTGTTGGGTGTATGATCACGACGATCTATTTTTGTGGTTGCAGTTGATATTTGTTTGTGTTTGTATAAAATAAAGAATTAAAAGTGCAACAATTTTATGGTTAATAAAGTGGTAGAGCGAAGCCAGAACAATGTAAAGTGTAATTTAGAAATTATCAGTTGTCTTCAAATATTTGTTCAAAGATTGTCTGTTATATATTAATTATTTCTAAATTAAACTGATTATTCACTATATGTATACATGTTCAGTTTAAAATTTCTTCTTTTTTTTATTAACAGAAGAAAGTATGGGATGTAAAAATGCCGACAGGTTGAATTTCCCCTCTAAATTTCTCGGTATTCGTTTAAATTTCTAGGGATGTCAATATTAGATTTCCTCTGTGGTTTCACCTTGACAAAAAAGCATATAACAAAGTGCTAATATTTGTTTTAGGTTGACACGTTTTTTATCAACGTCTGCATAGGGCAGTTTTGCTATACAATTCCTAGTTTCTGGAGATACTAATTCAATTTTTCTTTAAAACAATATACGTTTTCCGCAATTTGAAAGTTTAGTTTATTTCAGATATAAAATATAACGTACACTATAACTTCAAAAGAATGTTTTACGTCTCTGGCATAAGTCGTAACTAGTGACCTCTAGCACTTAGAATATACCTCAAACGTGTCAATTATACAAGTTTTCTCCAGGGTATATAACAATTTACACGCTGACAAAAGAAAAAAGGATATAATCACCTATTCATTACGTTTTATCATAACGTTTCCTGAATTCTGTATTATTAGAAAAGTATTTTTCACAGCGTAAAGGTAAAGAGTAAAAAATGTACAATTCATGGTATTTCAATGCCATGTTCTCACGTCATTAATTTTAATGAAAGATAGGGAAAATTAGTACAGTACGAATACTCGATTAAAAACGTTTTTTAAATAATAGGCCGAAAAAATTATATTTTCATTATTATCATTATTTATAAAACCATTTTCGGTCATTTAGTCAACTCAATGTCAGCCTGATGCAACATTGCGTATTGGACGTGACAAATAAACCGTTGTATTGACTATTGACCATATTTTTCATGCTCACTTCAACCAGTAATATATTAAAATGTGTAATAATGTTTTATATTATTTTTTAAAAGAAAGCAACATACATTGTATTACGTTGTTATTTCCACGTATATGCGGTGTGATTTCCAAATTTGAAGGTAATAAATGTGGGAAGTGCGTTTGACGGTGGCAGATTTGAATAGACACCCTAAAGCGTTAAACAATATTATTGTGTAGTCATGACGTAGTAACACTGTTTTGCTTCAACGCTCGAACGCTATATGGCCTCGTCATCAGTAAATCTGTTGCGTACCACGAGCTTCGTGTTACCGGGAGTGATGAGTTGATTTGCTTCTCTTTTAAAAGGTCAAGTAAACATTTTTTTTTCGATTTTCTGTGTTTATTAGGCCTTTAGAATACGTGATTAATCAATGACATCTTACGTTTACAAGATGCTTACGATAGTGTCAATTGAATGTTGCGCATTCGTTTCCAAAGCAATTCAACCAACTTTGACTTTTCTCGAGTCGATCAGTCGATATAATAAGACTACTGTATTAAATATTTATTTAGACCCTGTTCCAGTTTCCAGTGTATCGTCGAACCGCCATGTGAATACCGATGGTTTAATTTGCAGACAGCAGATACATCATTGAAATTTGTGGGCGGTTACGTAACGCAATCGTATATAATTAAGTACTTCCCGTCACTTTTATGAGATTGCCATTAAACATAGTTGTAAGCCAATTTCACGGGCTATTCAAAGAGCAAACGGGGACTAATGCCGCGCCGCGCTATTTATAATGCACCGGCAATTCGGTCCGTCGCGATTTCCGAATTATTTCATGGGCGTACAGCTTGTTTCAACGCGGTAAGGCGTGTGGATGATTTATACATAGTAACGTTATTAGGTATATGTTTATTTTAGAAAGCCGTTAAATTCAATTAAATAAATTTATTAGAATATACCTACCGAGATTTTAGACTATCGTAAAGTCATAGAATAGCAAATTGTTTAAATTATATTCCATTGCAGTTATGCTTTCTGCCACTTTGTAAGTTTCATACAATTAGTTGAAAGAGGTAACAACAGGCAACACTCATATAACTAACTTCGGGTACTGCTCAGTGGCGCAGTGCATAAAAGCCGCTTTACAGTCCACAATTCTTTTTGCAATGGCAAAGCCCTTGCACCTGCATACCTTTCCTAAAAAGTCTATCTTTACAGTTTATTTTACATTCGCCAATTCGTAATTGCAGTAGAAGTGATACCAACACTTCAACACGAATGCACACTAAAAACTAAACTATCCAAATTTGACAAGTAACAATAACAAACAGCATAACATAAAGTAAAATAAAGGTTTCAGTTAATATATTGTACAAGCTCAAAAATCAGACAATAATCAAGTAAAAGTAGCCAGTTTGAAATTGACAATTCATTCTAGCAATTTTTGGGTATAGCATATACAAATCACTTATTATTAGCCAGAATTGCAGAATAGCTGCAATAAAAATCGAGAAAGACCTATATTTTGAAAATGCAAGAGAATAATTACAACGTGCAGAAAGGATTGCAGACTGTAAAGCGGCTTTGAGAGTTAAAGTTACGAGGTGTGGTAACTATGTTCCGAGAATTTGTCAATGAAATAACAAGCAAATTAAATTTCGCCAAAATTTTATTATCGACCTTTACAATATTCTCCCTCTAACCCTACACAACGATTCCAACGTTGCTCCCACGATTGGAAGCACCCTTGGTAACCCTTTGCAGTTAACCCGTTCAGCACCACGATTACAACTTCTTTGACCTCCTGTACTCCGTCATGATGAGTTCCCTTGAGGTGCGACTTCATCTTGGGGATTAAAAAAAGTCGCAGGGGGCAATATCGGGGCTATAGGGTGGATGCGGCAACGTTGGAATGCCTTTTTTGTCGAAAACTCTTGCACAATGAACGAGGAATAGGCTGGCGCGTTGTCGTGGTGCAAGATCCAGCCGTTCTCGGAGAGTTCGGGTCGCACACGGAAAATGCGGGCCCGCAGCCGTTCCAGGACGACAACATAGAACTGTCCATTCACTGTCTGGCCGGCAGGAACATATTCACGATGAATGATGCCGTGGATATCGAAAAAAACGATCAACATTGCCTTCAGTCGTGACTTGGAAATCCTCGCTTTCGTTGGCCGCTCTCCACCCACTGCTGACTTTGTTTACGGGTCTCGGGGTCATACTCAAATATCCAGGTCTCATCTCCTGTGACTACCCGACTCATCCAGTGTCTAGCGTCGCTCCGAATGCGGGGCAACAAATCCTAGCAGATCGATTTTCGCATGCCTTTTTTTCACGGGTGAGAACTTTTGGCACCATCTTTGCGCAAATCTTTCGCATGTTCAAATTTTCGTGTAACATCTTGCGAACTGTTTCTTTGTTGACGTTTAACTCGTCAGACAACGCACGAATGCTTAGGCGTCGGTCAGAGGTGATCAGTGCACGCAAACGGTTAACATTCGTGTCAGTACTAGAGGTGACGGGAGCTTCTTCATGTGAATCGTCTTCTACCGATTTACACCCCTCCTTGAACCGTTTTGCCCATTCAAACACGCGTGTTTTCGACATTGTCTCCATACACCGCATGCAATTTTCGAAGGATTTCCGCTTCCAACAAAATACACATAAAACACAAACCAAACGTGCTGTCGACTTCAACCTTGGACTGAAACTAATAGGAAGGTCCGCCCTCTCTAGAAAAACGTTGACGAACGATACAGTGTTGCCAGTTTCCGAGTTATAACTACATTCCCGGAACTTAATTGCCACACCTCGTACATCATGGATAATCACTATAATCCTTATGCATATATTCAGAAAGCAATGCTTGAATATTCTTTATTTTCCGAAATTGTTATATATATGTAACTGAACGACAATGCTCCTAAAACACCCATCTTTTCAAAATAAAAAAGTTAAAGTATGTTGTGTACTGATAACACTCATGTTTTGCATAAAATGTTATATAATCACAAACTATTTATAAATAATAATAATAATAATAATTATACTAATAATGCATTTATTGCCCAACAGAAATAATCCATTTACATGAAATAATAAATAAAAAGTGTGAGAATATTTCTAACAACATAAAGGAAACTTAATAAGTTACATATAAGACCTCAGTGTGATAAGTGTAAGTAATACTAACAGTTTGTACAGAAATTTATACCACAACAAATAAAATAACTACAGATCAAGTATAAATTATTAACCTAAATATCACGAAAAAATTGAGATCCCACCAATAATAAATTTTTAAGAGTACAGGTATTTAAATCACATAAGGTGGATATTTGATTAAAATTGATAGACATAACATATAACATTCATACCTAAATTAGTTCTTACATTATGACAATAGAACATACAGTGATCCCGTGATCCAAGTCTAGGAACTCGTAGGTCAAACATATTCAACATAGATGCTGAATCAATTCGGTTGTAAAATAATTTAAATAAGAGTGACAAAATGACAAGCACTCTTCTGGTATGTAAAGAATCGAAATTAAATCTTTGTAGCAACAGACTGTGGTGGTGGATAGTAACCATCAGTACGATAAGACAAAAACTTTAGAAAACGCCTTTGAACTGATTCCACTAAATCAATATGTGTTCTATAAAACGGGTACCAAATAATACTACAATATTCAAGTTTCGAGCGTACTAGAGAATAATAGAGGCATTTTAAAGCAGCAACGTCATTAAAATTTGAGGAATTTCTAATAACAAAGCCCAATGTTTTATATGCAGTGTTAACCATTTGATTAATGTGATTGGAAAAAGATAATTTGTCATCCATGATAACTCCAAGGTCCTTAATACTATTGCAACGTTTAAGAACTGTAGCGTTGAGATTATAGTTAAATAAAATAGGTTGAGTTTTAAGAGTAAATGAGCATATTTTGCACTTGTCAACATTAATTGGCAATTGATTTTTTGAACACCATTCCTCAACTAAATCAATACTTACCTGTAAATTTAAACAGTCACTTATAGAATGTATATTTAAGAAGAGTTTTAAATCGTCAGCAAAAAACAAATGATTAGATCTTAGTGACAGAGACAAATCGTTAACAAATAAAATAAAAATTAGAGGTCCAAGGTTGGATCCTTGGGGTACACCCGAAGTGGCTAAGAAAGTATTATATGCAAAACCGTTGTGTGAAACATATAATTTACGTTATGAAAGATATGATCGGAATAGTCCAAGTAAACTATTACTAAAACCCAAATGGTCAAGTTTATATATTAATAATTCATGATTAACCTTGTCGAATGCCTTAGAGAAGTCCGTGTATACCACGTCTACTTGACCTCTATTGTCAATGTTGCTTGAAACAAATTGGGTAAATTCAGCCAAATTTGTTAACGTAGAGCGTGACGTAACAAATCCATGTTGATTCAGAGAAATAAAATTTCTAACTTTATTAAAAGAATTGTATACACAGCCATCTCAAATACCTTCGCAAAGTTGGATAGAATAGCTATAGGTCGATAATTTTTATATCAGATGGATTACCATCTTTAGTATCGGACAAATTCTTGATAATTTCCACTGCTCCGGAAAAGTAGCAGTAGACAGAATAAGATTAAATAAAGCACACAATGGAGCAGAAAAATCACAGAACAATCTTTAATAAAAGCTAGGTATCTGGTCATCTCCACGTCACCTTTTTTTTAGCTTTGAAATGGCATTACAAACATCGTTTTCGGTGAAGCTAACAATATTAATAGAAGTTTGAAAACTATTTAAATCTAAATGAGGTTAAAAATTTTGACTGCTGAAAACACTTGAAAATATTTGGAAAACCATTAACAATTTCAGAGGGGAATCGTAGTGAACGTCATCCATAAAGCAGTTAGATGGTATACGAGTTGAACGTTTTTTACTCTGGATATATGACCAAAATCTTTTTGGGTCAGTTATGAAGCTAGCTTGAACAGAAGTAAGGTAATTGCGGTAAGCATTTGATGTAAGTGTTTTGATTACATTTCTTAGACGTTTAAATTCATTGTAATAATAGATGGCATGAGTTTTTTTAAATTTATTATGGTAATATGACTTAAGCTTAATATTTTTAATAATATCCGATGAAAACCAAGGGTGGTATTTGCGTTTAAACTTTTTGTATAAGGGAACAAATTGATCAAGTGTATTATAAATTGTGTCATAAAAAGCTTCACAAGCAGAATTAATGTCAGTGTAATTACTTAGAAATTCCCAATTGATGCAGAGAAGTGCGTTATATAACTCATGAAAATTAGCTCTTTTAAAATTGTATGACCTATCATTAAGATTAACTGGAAAGATATCTGTACTTGATATGTTTAATTTAGCAGATATTAACAGGGAAGGATGATAAACATCTTCAGTAACAATTGGATTATAGTCTCTGTTAACAACACATTCAAGATCTGAAATACATAAATCTAAAGTTCTTCCATAAGCATTTTTGATATTGTTAAATTGATGAAAGTTATTAAATTGAATAAAATTTGTAATTACCCGTGATTTAAAATCCATAAAATCCGGCACTGTAAAGTGAGTAGAATTAAAATCCCCAATAATTAACACATTTTTCATGTCTACAAGTATAAGCCCAAATAATTCGAGAAATAATTCAACATCTATATTGTTGACCTGTGGGGGAATATAAACTAGAAATATATATAAAACTAAATTAGTTAGGGTAATCTTACAAGCTATCAGATCAATAGATGGACACTGATTGGTAATATGTTCATAATCAAGCAATACCACGTGGTAATTCGAGTTGAATGCAAGTAGAACACCTCCTCCGCGGGTTGTATGAGTTTCATTAAAATTTCTGTCTTTTCGAAAACAGAATAGGATTCTGGGAAAAATTCACTATTGAGAATGTCAGGTTTTAGCCATGTTTCCACTAAGGCAACACAATCATAGTTCATATCACAGAGTGATATAAAACATCTGACAATTTGGTGTTAAGTCCACGAGTATTTTGAAAATAGATGGAAAAGTCACTAATTCTGCTGGGCGTTTCTAGTTTGTTGAACTGACAATTTGAGGATATCCACGAATATACTTAATACGTAAGTTATCTTCACCGTTTGCAGTCCTCCTAGCTAGTTCATCCTTAAGTTGACGGTAATATTCTTGTTGTTTAGAGTTTTATCTGAGGATATTTTAACATTGCCAGGATCGCGAAGATTTTTAGTGTATATGCTTTACGAATTGCATGATGAACAAGACTTTCAGAAGGCAGCACAATTTTCCGTCGTTAAATAGCATAATTACTTTTTAGTTTATTCATATTTCATGGGAATTTCTTAACATAATATTTGTTAAATGAATGAATTGTCGATTTATGTTATCGTGTCATGTTGCTAAATGGTAATTTAAGTGTACCTAAATCTATTTCATTTTATCACAAGAAAACTCATATATCTTAATGCTTAATTTGTGTATATACATCGGAATTATAGAATGTTTAAGATATTTTGTGTGGACACTTGTTAAAAAAGTATTTTTAAGCCTAAATTGATTTAAAACAAAAATAGTTTCGATGTACAGTTATGGACAAACAAATGTCTTCAAATTAAATAATTATAAAGGGGTTTAAAGAAGTTGATGAAATCCTTAATTGAAGAATCATAAGCATTGCCGAGTAATATTTCAAATTTTGTCGTAAACGTTTTTATTTTAGCGTGAACAGACTTATTTATTTTTGTATTAAATATTTAGCGTCCGTGATCGGTACCATTAATCATGTAGGCCACGATTTATGATGGGATTGAACTGTGTCATCCATCAAACAAACGTACTTTTACGAGATTAAAGGGTTCACAGGTTTGATCCCTAACCCCACTGCACAACGGGCAAATAAACGCACGATGTTTCGGAATAAATTTGGCTAATGGCATTCGAGGGAGCAAATTTTTAAAACAACTTGGGCATCTCTGATGCTTAGCGATGAAATTTGGATCCAATTAAAGGTAAATATCTACTCAATTCATATTCGTATAAAAGCGTCCAGTGGCGGATATATCGAGTGGACAAAGATCTTGACATCACTGAATATTATTATTTTATTATATATATATAATCTTTTTATGCGTAAATTTTTCTAATTTCTGATCGAAAAATATGAAAACTCGTTTTTACATACAAAAGCTCATTGAATGGATTATATCTCATTTTTTATGAAGTAAGCAAAGTGTACTGAAAACAATAATTGAATGATAACTGTCATAGTATTGCTTTGACGGTCATTTCAAACCTAATGCTTCGTTCGTTCATGCAAAGTAAATGCAACCTTTTATAAGACATTTAACTGATTTATTTTAACCTTAGTAGAACAATTTCTGGACTGGTCAGTTTTTAGGGAAATGCAAAATGTCAATAAAATTGAAGATAAAAAAGTTATGATCATTTTTCACCTAGCCTTTAGGTTAGTAAAAATAACAAATATGCCAAATTTGGGAAAAAATATGCCAAAAATGTTACAGGCAAAAAACAAATTAAATAAAATAACTTTTAGTTGAGGTTACGTAGCTCCGTTAATATTAACTTTTCAAGTTCACCCATAAACTCACACCAAAATGGACAAAAACATTTCAGATTATACAAACTGCTTATGTACATGGAAATTTAAGTCTGTCAAGATAACATAAATATGTAGTTTAAAAGGTTCGAAAGAGGCTGAAGATGACAATTATTGTTCTGGATGCTCGTCAACATCGACTGACGATTGTCATGTTGCGCGAGTAAATGGACAGTTATTCCTGAGGAGTGTGACACTGAAATCAGGTGAACGTTTTGTGTGAAATCAAAAAAATTTGTAGAAATCAATGAAAACTTTAAAATCATGTAAATCACTTAAAATCACATGAAATTTTGTGAAATCAGCAAAATCACGTAAATCAATTGATCAACTAAGTAACTTCATTTGGTATATTTGTCTGAATTTTGTTAATTTTTTTATATGTTCATTTTGTGTTTTTCTTAAATTAAATCTTGTTTAAGTAAGTTTGCACTATTGTGTCATAACTTGAAATATTTAGAAAAAAATCCAATTCAGAAAATATACTTTTATCTAAGTTTTAAAAATTTGTTTTGAATTTTTCTTTAAACACTAGAATATGTCTTTATAAGAAAACAATTAATCAAACTCAACATATGAAAATTCCCATAGTTTGCAAACCTCGATACTTCAAAATCAGCAAATTCAAATGAAATCTAAGAAAATCAAATGGGAACAATTAAAATCAATGAAATCATACTAAATCAGTGGAATCAGCGAGATCAAGTGCAATTAGTAAATTCATATAGAATCTGGTGAAACCAAGTACCTAAATCACGAATTCATGTGAAATCTGATTTCGCTGATTTCCATTAAAGTAACAGGGAATCTGAAATCAGGCGTACAAAACTCTTGGAAGTGTCACATCCCTCGGTTATTCTCATCTGATATGGCTTCTGCCGCTGTTTGGAGCACTTTGATCATACTTCGTAAACACCACCACAACCCAATCGTGCTTTAATCCAATCTGCATACAAGACCCTAATGTTTACTGCCGTGGCTTCCAAGGCACTCCACCAGCGTACGGCAGTGAATCATACGGTGGGTATGGTGGCAATTAGCACCGCACACATCCAATTAAACCAATTCAATTTGCTTGGGAATGGGAACGGATCAGTCTATAAACTGATTTAATCATGGCGTACGATCTGGAGTGCATTCGCTGCGCTCTCGAGGAAGTAAGTGCGAGGTTCCAACCGGCATGCAACCGCTGAAATAATTGAACGCGATGCGAGGGAAACCTCTACGGCATACAGAAAGCGGAGACCTTCTCTGCATGGGACGAACGTAGTTTTTTAACCAGTAAAAGGGAATACAATTATTATCTGTATCCTTTTAATTGAATTGTTTATATTTCGCATCCTGCACTTGCATAAAAATGTACGCACATTCTTGGTGGTAACCCAACCAGCTATACAGGGTGAGTCAGTCATAATGTCATTAATTTTAAGAGGAGATGGGGAATAATGAGTATAATGCGAATACGCGTTTAAAAAAATCTAAATCTGACCGTTCACAGCCTTGGTCGGTTACAGCTCACAGTTCAACGCGATGTCGACCTGATGCAATGTTGCCAAGTTGAAATATTTCTCATTAGACATCATAAATAAACGGTTGTACTGACTATTTTAGAGTCTCATATTTTTTCTTGCTCAGTTCAGCCAATAATTATTTAAAATGTTAATATCCAATGAAATTAAATAATAAATAATCAAATAATTATATTAAAAATTGCAAGTAACGCGGTCCATTCAGGTTTTCCGGTAGAAAATACGGTCCAATCAAACAATCCCCGTACACTCCCCATGAATTTTCGTCCGACCAAATGTGGCTATTATGACTGCAAAGAAATTAGCTTGGTTACAGTTTAAAAAATATTTAATATTGAAATTACAAAACTCCAACGTATCTAATAATAAACCGAGTAATTAACCATTTAAGTACATTACATAAAAAACATATACCCAATGGATAAATTATTAAGAGAAGCTGAAAAGTGTCCCGTGTTTAAATACAAAGTAATAAAAAAACCCTTGTGTTGTCGACAAAACACTGTCCAAGACCGAAAGAGCACGCCTCTGATCTGATGCCCATAAAAAATTATCGAGAGTAAATCTGATCTACCGTATTATTAGGTCAATAACCTAGTTACCTAGTTTTGTACTGTTATTTAACGACAAGGAGTAAAACTAACTTTTTTATCTAGATACATGAATAAATTTTCCTTAAATATTGATTTATTTGTTAATAAAACAAATGTAGATAATAAATAAATGTTTTCGAATGTTAGGTTATTTAGTTTTAATAATTTTGATATTACGTGTCACTACGTTTTACAATTGAATATTAATTTGTAGTATTAGTCGTAAGTATAATAATTAATTTTTCAGTTTGTAGTTACATAGCCTAGAAATGTATTGCTTTTTAAGTAGTATGGTACTAACCTATTTAAAATTCCACTTCGAGTAAAGCTACACTCATCCGTCCATAGCACTTTATTAATAAAATTTGGGTCAGCAGCAATTCGATTTTGAAACCAATTGCAAAATTCAAGACGACTGGGGAATCAGCAGGTTCAAAAGATTGAACTTTCTGAAAATGATACGGGTGCAGTGCGTTTTCTCGTAATATTCTGCAGACCTTGCTTTGGGATATCTCCAATCGCCTTGAAATGGTTCTTGTAGAAATTGTAGGTTGCTCCTCAACTAAATTTAAAACAGCTTCTATTACATTTAAGTCATTTTGAGGATGCCCAGCAAGTTCTCGGCGCGGTTTAACACATCCCGTATCGCGAACACGTTGAAACACTTCGTAAACATTCATTTCCGCATATTCTAAATTAGTAAAATTAGACTTTGTGATGTGAATTTACGACCAATACACGACCGAAATAAACAAAATACTGCTCGTATTCTTCCATCCCTCCAAATATGTGGTGTGATCTCTAAATTTGGGGGAAAGAAATGTGGGAAATGCGGAAAGTGTGACTAAATGGTGGCAAATTTGAATAACACGCACGCTGAAGTGTTAGACGACATTATGTATGTAAACATAATGTGGCAACAATGTTCCCATCGACATTAGATTATCATATGGCTGCGACATCAGAAAGTTTGTTTATAGGGTGATTTGTTTATTTTTTTAAAGGTCGAGTAAAAAAATTTTTTTTCGATTTTCTGCCTTTGTTAGGCCTTCCGAATACGTGGTTAAAATTAATGACATTATGACTGACTTACCCTGTATATTTGCAAATCTAGGTTCTGCAGAGTGTGGCAGGAAACTGTGACCATGCGGTAGTTCGAGTTTTTGGGAAAAACCTGTATATTTCCACCGTTCATTGAAGTCATTGCATACGTTTACATTATATTTTAGATGCTTAATAAACACATGCATTCGGTTTATCAAACGTTTACAAAGTAACATGAAATATGTACTCGGTGGTCACGGAAAGTTTCCTAGTGTTGGTTGAGATAAGAAATCATGCAAAAGTCTGGTGTTCTCCACTGAAATGTACGATGTGGAGTACTCTTAGTTCCATTGCGCATCCAAATAAAGGTACCACACCTAGGAGCAGATAAAAGGAGGCACATGAAACTCAGCAAAGAAATACTTCATTGGTTATGTATGTGGGTGCTAGAGAGACAATCATCTACACGTACGATACGAATTGTGTTCTTAATTTCCCATTATTTTGTTTGCAAACACGTCATTGGCATACTAGATCAGGGTCGATAATTTTTGAAACCAAGAAAAAATAGTAGGATGCATTTTCCGAGAACATTTTCCATAGTAGTGTATATTTTTTACACCATCAGAAAGTAGAGATTTCAACGAACAAAAAGCCCACCGACTTTTTTTAAAAAAGCAGATATTGAAAATTAGGGTGCTTTTTCGATATTAAGTCAAAATAAGGTGAAAAAATAAATATTTTAAGCCTAAAAAATTACAGTGTGTTTGGGACATAAAAAGGTAAGTTTGCACCAAATTTCTTGAAAAAAATTATTTTGATAAAAATAAAACAAAAACTTTTCACATAAATTTTGAGGTTATGTGAAAAAGTGTAAATACTAAAGTTGTAGATCTTTTTATGACCTACTATTGCTATTTAACTTATTTCCATAGGACTTGTAGTTTTGCCGGAAATCAAGATAAACCGTTTTCTACCCTTAAAAACTCATCCCCTTCCATTTCCCGACCTCAGATCGCCCGTAAATTATTTTTCCTTTCAGTTTTGTTGTATTCTCTTCCTTTTCCAATGGGTTTTAGCCGACTATTTTTTTTTTCACTTTACGATTTTCAAAGGCTTCAGCACTGGTCTATACAGTGTGGTTAACCAGTACATTCTTTTATCCTGTTTCTTATTTTGCAGCATTTAACTGTCTTTTTTGTGACTTACTACAAATGTATTAACATAGCGTAGTCAATAAATCTTATCTATCCATCTATTATTAATGACATTAGCATAAACAAATAACTACAGATTCTACTTAGCACCTGTTGCCGTCTTTCTAATAGTTTCAATAAACTTCAGTAACAATATCATCGACGGCAACCAAACAATATTAATAGACATCATAAGGATGAAAAAATTTCAACAGTAGGTTAGAAAGAACTAACATTATAATCAAATGGTGCTCTACATGCGATCGAAACTGGAACACACGTAAACGCAACGTCAAGGCTAAAACATTGAAAACAATCGGAGTGGACACAATTCATTAACGGGCCCATCAATTGGAGATCCTATTTAGTTAGCGACAATTAATCTCGATGTTTGTTAGCCTTGTAATTTGTAAGGGGGCGGCAATGGCTAAATTATTTAATCGATTATTAGCGAAGCGACGACGATGTCTTCATATTGTCAGTTCCATTTGTTTTGGCATTTGTCTCAATAAAATTATGTAATGCTACTGACCAGTCGTGACGAAAAATGATTTTTTTTTCTGCAGCTGTACAGGGTAATTTCGTTGTAATTGTATCTCGGAAACTGCAAGAAGTAGAAGGATGTCTTTTTCGCAACACTGGACTTCTTTTTCGAGAAATCTCGTTTCTTCGTTTTTGAGAAATTTGCATATATGCCTACTACTTTCAAGTGATTTTTCATATCTCAGAAAATAACTAAGATATCGAACTAGTGAAAATTGCCTCTGATCGTTGAGTGAGAAATTGTAGATAGAGGCGCAACCTTAATGGCGAAATGCGTATTCGATCTACAAGTTTAACACCCTGTATCTTGAAAACAAAGGCCTAATAGAAAATATCTATAGGGCAAAATGTTTTTATAGTCGAACAAGAAATAAAGGCCTTCATGTTTGACGTTCCGTTAAGCGGGGTCCACACTTGATAACATGTAGCATAACATTGTCATATAACAATGGTATATGCTAGATGTTGAAATAACTGAGTATCGTCCACACTTAAGTTAGTTATTATGAACTCGTGGAGTGAAAGAGAAGCGCTGCTTGCTGCAGCGGCGTGCCTTATCATTTTTGAGGACGAAATTGAAAAGAAAAGGCGAAAAAGAAGATTTTGGATTCGTCCTACCCTGAGGTCGAGAAACATATATAGTAGAAATAATCTTTTACAAGAAGAATATTTTCTTTATTCCACTGATCATTTTCTAACTACATTTTGTACAGAAAATAAGAAAACTACACGACTACACGACCGTCATTGATGTTTACTATACGTTTACTAACAATAAAAACCGCATATTGCAAGTCTGGACGTGTTGCTATATGTTAGAATAACATTGTTGTACGATTTTCTTTGATCTTTACCGACAAAAGATGGATAGCATGTAGTATATAGCAGGAAATTTTGCTATATTTCATTATAAAATCTCTAACATGCTTAACTTGGCTATATAGCAGCGTTATATAGCAAGTGTGGACCCTGCTTTATGTTTCACCGTGTTTTACAGTAGAGGTTTTTTGGACCCGAGACTTGTCCGTCTGTCGAGAACTGTTGTTATCGACAGTCAATTTTGAGTGTTCTGTGTGATTCAATGGTTTAACAAGCAAAGAAAACCTCCGTGAACAATAAGTTGCCGATAAATTGACGAATCTTAGAACCAAAGAGCTGCTATTACCTAATACTATCTCGGGCCCAAAAGTGAATAAGCATTTCGCCATAAGGTTGCGCCTCTATCTATAATTTCTCACTCAACGCTCTGATACAGTTTTTTACGTAGAATTAATCCAGTGGCGTATTCGCAATTTCTCTGCAAGATGCGTCTTAAAATATGACCCAAACATATATATTTTTTTTACGAGTGATCAAGTTGAACCACTAACAGCAGCTTATAAATAACAAAAAACAAAAGTATTATGCATGTAAGAACATACAAGTCAAATATAAAAAAAGAAAAGAACAAACTGGTGATGGGGTAGAACCACTAACAGCGCCTTATAGATAACAAATATAATAATAATTTTTATTATTCCAACAGGAACATCCAATTACAGGAATAAGTAATAAACACAACTAAGTGGTAATAAGAAATTAAAAATAAATACATATAATATACACTAATAAAGAGACAAAATCATATAACACACATGCAATGTATAAGTTACGCTAAGTGAGAAACACAATAACACAGAGACTTTAAACTGCCATTAAAAATATCACAATCCTTAGCAATTTTGTTATACAAATTACACATTGTTATACAATATTAAGTAAATAGGAGATTTAGCTAGTATATTAGTTCTAGGGGAATCACAGTAAAACAAACTTTGTTGCCTCGTGTAACCACGTGGTATACGAAAGTAAACCATACTCCCCATGATTGCCCCATACTCAATAGTATTGCCCCATACTCAATAGTATGGGGCAATCAACTCTGTTGTTTAAAAAATTATACAGAAAACAAATAAGAGATACGTTACGACGTAAATCCAATGACTCTAATCCGAAACGATTCAATAGGTTAGTGTGATTACAACCCTGAAGTGGATAAACGCCATCTTGTCGAAATGCAAGAAGTTTTAAAAATCTTCTTTGAACTGATTCCAGCCGGTGCTGATGCGTATTATAAATCGGGTACCATATTATGGAACCGTATTCGAGTTTAGACCTGATCAGGGAACAATATAAAGTTTTCAACGTGACCACATTTGTAAAATCTCTACAATTGCGGTATATAAAACCATAAGTCCGGAAAGCACTAGATACAATATTATTAATATGATATACTGTCAAAGGTAATCCCTAAATCTTTTGTATAGCTCAACACGACTAAAGATCCGTCAATAGCCGTCAATAGAATATTCATATGCAACAAAATTAATCTTGCGAGTGAAAGACATAGATTTGCACTTGAAAATATTAAGTGACAGATGATTTAATTCACACCATACATACAAGCAATCTATACAGAACTGAAGATGTTCGCAATCTGAAGCCGAATGAATGTTAGAATAAACATATGACATATAATTATACATATACAGGGTGATTCAGTAATAATTGTACATACGCTAACTGGATAATTCTGGGCTGAAAATATGAAGAATTATTAGTCCAGGATTATCCAGTTAATGTATGTACAATTATTAATGAATCACCCTGTATATATACAGACATATGCACAGTGTAAAATAACAATAACGGTGAAAACTAGTTACAATAAAAGCTACAGTTACATCATTTACTACTACTACTCACAAAACTATTTACACTATAGAAACTTCTAACTGACAACAAATGTTAAATTTTATGTAATGTGATGTATATCGAATTTCCTTAGGAAGAGCATTATACGAAATTACGCATAATATGACGATTTTTTAAAAGCGCTTGTATGGTGAATAGGAATGAATACTCAATATTCATGAAAATAAGTAAAAAATTGTGATTACCTCTCTGTTGTCATATTTATCAATTTAAATTAAACCTTCTGAAGGTTACCTTCACCTGTGGCAAGTGTTTAAACATACACCTTTCTCGGTTCTGAATAGAGCGTGCCTTCGACTACAGAGGCGAGTTGATTAACCCGTCGACAGGATTGAATTATTCCACCATAGCCTACGCCAAGGTCGCCCTCAAAGGAATCCCGGCCTCGGCGAGCATCTCCGATTTTCGTGGTCGTCGAAAGTGGATCAAAGCAGGCGACGACGGATCGGTGGCTCTTCCTACAATTCGATTTCGAACTCAAACTAAAGACAACGACAAACGAAAGCACGTAGACGGACTGGGATAACCTAGATTGCAACGTTCGTCATAAGAAAATGTCCAGAGAAAAATATTTGTTTGAAAAACTAAACAGAAAAGGAACCGAAAATATTACCATGCTGTTAAACAAATCGTATCTCGACTATTTATTTCAACATATTGTCTAACGGTGTATTATTAACGGGTATCATCTCTGTTAGAAATATTCTGCTAGTTAAGTTGAGAACGAGTTAACAGTGAATTTAGCGCAAGTAATTGTACGGACATTTCTGACAGTTTTATACCGATTGCAACTGCTGAAGCACAAATCTAATTTGAGATGCATGTAAATACAATATTCATATACCAGAATCGTTCACAACCAACAATAACTAACAATATATACAAGGCAATAATAAAAAACCTACTTCTCACCTCGCTGTTCGGGAGCTGACTGCAGTATTCTGACTGTCTTGTGCTTTCTTGTAATTTGCTCACAACCACCCTGCACACACTACTTTTAATACAATTTATATTAAATTAATAATCACCACACAACTTCTATTAATACTATACAGGGTGAACCTTAAATAAGTACAAATATTTTAACTGCTGGTGTAGTTTGTCATATAGATCAGTCTAGTGAAAGCCATTTTTAAAAATTTCTAATATGTATTTACGGAGATATTATTTTTTTTAAAATACCCACATTTTGAGGACCGCTCACATTTCTGTCATAACCAACCTAATGAACCATATGATTTGTTGCGAGGTTGCCATATATCCTCTAATATAAATATTACGTTTCCTTTAAAGTAATAGTAAAATAATACAGTTAATTCTATTTTAAAAATACTTGTTTTAAGCATAAGAACAGTAAAATTGTGTATGTAGTATGAAACGCTGCAATATTAACATAAATTTTAATTTCTTAACTGACCTTATTATAAACGATTAGAAATACATTTCCGCATGTTCAATACTACCATAAAGTATTTAGGAAGATATTACGTGATATTACTATGTCCAATGTTCAAAAATTATACATAAACGTGCACACAAGCTTACCTGTTTGTTAAAAAATTAACTATGTAGTCAATACTCCACATTTCTAAATCATCCAACAAGAATGTTCAGAAATGTTTTTCAACTTCTTTCAGAGTCTGACTGATTTCAGAAAGGATTTTTCTAGAAGACCATTGAGTGTTAGAACGCCTGAGTTGGAAGAAGCTATTCTACACGAAATTGAAAAAGACCCAAATACTAGTACTAGGAAGATCTCTGCAAATCTTAATGTGAATCATAAATTAGTTTGGTCCACTCTGAAGCATCAACAGTTATACTCCGTATCACATACAACACATGCCTACACATTCAAGCCTTACTACCACAAGGCTATCCTACTCGTTTACAATTTTACCACTGGATTTTGCAAAAAAATGAACAAAATGTTGATTACCGCTGGCATATTGTTTGCAGCCGTTTGCTAATTTTTCCAGAGATACTACAGGGTTAGCTATGACTAAGTACAAAAATTTTAACCACGTGCTCAGGGAGCCCTAAAAGACAATAAAAAAGTTATTCCAGAATTTTAGCTCGATATTTAAAAAATGGGGCAAAACCCTTTTTCCCCCGGAAAGTCGGCGCCTATTATGAGTATCGACTGAGATGGCTTATGGCTTAGATCCATAGTTGATCCATTACATCTGTCAACAACTACCATGCGGTCGTTTGCAGTGTTTCTAAATGTAGAAACGACAAAATTAGCATTCTTAGAAAGGAATAATCGGACTCGATTATTCCTTCCTAAATACAAGTTTAAGGACATTAACAATATATCATAGATTAACATTCTTATTAGTATAAGTATAAGTTAAATGTCAAAAGTGTCTTTTTTAGCAAATTTTGCAAAACAATTTTATTGCTATTTTCATCATTATGTGGGCTTCTTATAATCTGTCATGACAGTTAATGACAGTTTGACAATAAAAATAATGTCACGGATTTCCCAATCCGTCTTTTTCTTACTTCCAGAAAAACAATCCGTTAATTAATTACTTCTTTATTAACTACTGAACACTACTAATTACAGGTCAACTAAACACTTATTTAATTAATCGCTATCTAAATCGCTTTGATCTCTCTAAATAAACACTTCACTTCAGACTGTAACACCAGACTAATACAAGACTACAAGACTAACTAACTCGGCCGTTTATTCTTCTTTTATAGACCCAACGAATATTCCAGATATATTCCAGTATCTCTAGATCCCTTTTCTCGTACGACTGGAACGCTTCTCGTCGATTCTCGATTTTTCCAGGCCGATCTCGATCACGGCATGTTGTTTGTTTACCAGAATGGCGTAGGGGCGATCGGGGCAATCTTAGGCAATTCGCGGTGCCACAGTCGTCGGTTTGGGAGTGAGTGGGGCAAATTCCGTGACACTGCCCTCTCCTTAGGACCGATCGTCCCGATCGGATACACCTCTATACGGGGACAGACGCTCCAGATGGACGACCTTCATCTTACTCCTGGGAGTCCTCTGTATCCGGTAGACGACATCATTGATTCTTTTAATGACTGTGTAGGGGCCCTCCCAACGGTTCTGTAGTTTAGGCGATCTTCCTTTCTTCCGCGTGGGGTTGTACAGCCACACCAGGTCACCTTGTTGGAATCCGACTGTATTGGCCCGGACGTCGTATCGAGTCTTCATGCGATCGCTCTCTAGTTGCATTTGAGTTCTGACTTGGTCTTGTACGGCTGCTAGCCTTCGTTCTAGCTCATGGGTATAAGTGTCTGGCTCTGTGGGCTGTTCCGCAGGACGACCAAATACCAAATCTGCTGGAAGGCGAAGCTTTCTTCCAAAGATGATTCTTGAGTCTTCCCAGTAGTTTCATGGACAGCTGAGCGGTAAGCTAACAGGAAGAGTGGAATGAGCTTGTCCCAGTCTGTTTGGTTCTCGTTCACAAACATCCTCAGATTGGTTTCTAGTGTGGCGTTGAAGCGTTCCACCATACCATCTGACTGGGGATGCAGTGGGGTGGTCCTGGTTTTCCGTATTCCCATAAGCTCGCAGACCTTTCGGAACACACCTGATTCGAAATTTCTGCCCTGATCTGAATGCAGTTCCATGGGCACACCAAATCTGCAGAACAGGTTGTTGACTAGGGCTTCTGCTACGGTCGTGGTCTCTTGATTGGGAAGAGGGTATACTTCCGGCCATTTACTGAAGTAGTCCATGGCTACTAGCAGATATCGGTTGCCACTTTGGGTTTTCGGAAATGGGCCAGCGATATCAATGGCGATCCTCTCGAACGGTGCTCCTACGATGTACTGGCGCATTTCGCCTCTGGAACGGGTCTTCGGTCCCTTGCTGGCTGCACATACGTCACATTTTCGGCACCAATCTTCTACATCCGTCCTACAGCTCAACCAGTAGAAACGCTCCCTAATCTTCTGTAGAGTCCTATTGATACCGAAATGTCCACCACCAGTACCTCCATGTACTTCCTGCAACACTTCCTTGACCCGGGACCTCGGGAGTAGTACTTGTTTCTTGACCTCTGTTCCGTCATTGTTCTCCCATGCTCTTTTTAGGACACCGTCTTCCAACACCAGGGAATTCCATTGAGCCCAGTAGCTCTTTAATGTTGGGCTTTCACTTCTGATTTCAGCCGATGAGGGTCGGTTGTTGGCTTCTTTCCAGTCTAGTAAGGGCTTGATGTCACAGTCAGCTTGCTGGTCTTCCCGAATCGCCGCTGAACTCCATCTGTCTTCAGTTTGGGCTACTACTATCTTGCAAGGAACAAATGATATGTCCTCTTTTCTTTCGATACTACTACAGTGTTTGTTGTTGTTGGTAGGACAAGGTCTAGAAAGGGCTTCTGCGTTTCCATATTTCCTGCCTGCCTGGGAGTCGCGCCATTGCCGATCTGCCACTGGAGCCCTACACTGTCCTTTTAGATGATCCGTCCGCCCACAGTTCCAACATTGAAGTGGGCGATCTCTTCGGCTATCAGCTTGTCCTCTCTTTGGTCTGGTAGTTAGGCTGAGTTTATCAATGGCCTCCTTCAGTGTTTTGACTATCTCTTCATTTCCCATACTGTCGCTGTTATCACTGATAGTCCGCACTTTAACATGTTCCGGAAGGCTGCCGCTTGGGAGGCGCGCCTTTGCTGACCTGCGACTGTGGCCCTACACTGTCTCTTCAGATGTCCCATCTGTCCACAGTTCCAGCATTCAACAAGGCCATCCCTTCGACTATCAGATTGTTCTTTCTTTGGATTGGTAGTTGGACTGAGTTTCTCAATGACCTCCTTCAACGTTTTGATTATGTCTCCATTTCCCATATTATCGCTGTTATCACTGATGGCCCGAACTTTAACATGTCTACCGGATGCCATCTTTGCTGCCTCGAATTCCAGTGCATGTGAAAGAGCGTCATTCAACGTTTTAGGTCTAGCGAGCCGTAGTGCCTGCTGTGTTTCGCAATCTCTTAGGCCGTCGATAAACACTTGGATGGAGAGCTGATCTACAAATTCGGACGGGGCTGTTGGATATGCCAATCGAACCAGTCGAGCAACGTCTGTCTCAAAATGTTGTAAATTCTCTCCACTCTGCTGGTGACGATTTTTCAATTGTGCCTGGTACACTTGCTGCAGGTGTTTATCCCCATATCTCATTTCCATATGCTGTTTCAGAAGGTCATAGTTACTCTGCTGCCCAGCAGGAACTCCTTGTAAGACGTCAAGAGCTTCCCCCGTAGAGCAACTATTAGAGCTGTAGCCTTTTCACAATCAGACCATTCGTTTGCGGCAGCTGCTGCTTCAAACTGGCGCAGATATACATTCCAGGAAACCCTGCCGTCGAATTCAGGAGGCTTCGTTTTCTGAGTTCGGATAACAGATCCTTCTGATTTGATTACGCCCTCCTTTCTTATTTTGTCCAGTTTATGTCGAAGCTCTTCACAGGTTCCTCTAACCATGTTTATTTCTTCGTCGATTTCTTTTCTTTGTTCTAACAGTTTCTCCTCTACTGTATTTTCTAATTTTTCTAACTTCGCCTGCATTTCGGTTGTCTGAGCTCTCATTTCCTGTTGTATTATCTGCATTTGATTTTCTAATTTCTTTTCTAACTTCTCTTGCATTATTTGGGTCTGATCTTCAATTTTATGCCCTTGTTCTTCGAATTTTTCTTGCATTGTCTTCGTCTGGTCTTCCATTTTATGCCCTTGTTCTTCTAATTTATTTTGCATTGTTTGTCCCTGTTCTTCTAATTTATTTTGCATTGTTTGTCCCTGTTCTTCTAATTTATTTTGCATTGTTTGTCCCTGTTCTTCTAATTTCTCTTGCATCGTCTTCGTCTGGTCTTTCATTTCCTGTTGCATTGCCTGCATCATTTCTAACAGTTTCGCCAATTGTGCATCCATATTGACTTGGCTTCTAGTTACAGGCATTCACTCTATTTGGAAAGTTCTAGAATGTCCTCGAATGTGTTTGTAAATGTCACCGTTGACTTCCTTACAATGAAACGAGTGCAGTGATATGCCACACTTGGGTCTTTGTGTCACTTCGGTAGAAAGTTCTAAAATGTTCGAGAATGTCATTCTGAAATACCACCGTTCACTTCCTTGAGTCACGACGAGTGCGGCGATATGTCACACTTGGGTCTTTGTCTCACTCCCGTACAAAGTTCTAGAATGTTCGAGAATGTCCTTCGCAAATACCACCGTTCACTTCCTTGAGTCACGACGAGTGCGGTGATATGCCACACTTGGGTCTTTGTCTCACTCCTGTACAAAGTTCTAGAATGTTCGAGAATGTCCTTCGCAAATACCACCGTTCACTTCCTTGAGTCACGACGAGTGCAGTGATATATCACACTTGGGTATTTGTCTCACTCCTGTACAAAGTTCTAGAATGTTCGAGATTGTCCTTCGCGAATACCACCGTTCACTTCCTTGAGTCACGACGAGTGCGGTGATATGCCACACTTGAGTCTTTATTCCACCCGCGCACAGGGTTCCAGAAAGTTCTTCAAACTTCCACTCAAATCCCACTTTGTGGACAGGGTTCCAGAAAGCTCTTTAAAACTTCCAACTAAATCCACTTCCGACACCAAATTGTCACGGATTTCCCAATCCGTCTTTTTCTTACTTCCAGAAAAACAATCCGTTAATTAATTACTTCTTTATTAACTACTGAACACTACTAATTACAGGTCAACTAAACACTTATTTAATTAATCGCTATCTAAATCGCTTTGATCTCTCTAAATAAACACTTCACTTCAGACTGTAACACCAGACTAATACAAGACTAACTAACTCGGCCGTTTATTCTTCTTTATAGACCCAACGAATATTCCAGATATATTCCAGTATCTCTAGATCCCTTTTCGTACGACTGGAACGCTTCTCGTCGATTCTCGATTATTACAGGCCGATCTCGATCACGGCATGTTGTTTGTTTACCAGAATGGCGTAGGGGCGATCGGGGCAATCTTAGGCAATTCGCGGTGCCACAGTCGTCGGTTTGGGAGTGAGTGGGGCAAATTCCGTGACAATAATATAAAATGTTGCCCTTGACAAAATTCGTTAAAAGTTGAGATTTTTTCCCACCATCAAATAATTCGAGCGAATATTCGTAAATTTTGCGTCCATGAGGACAAGGTGTTAAAACTTCCTTGAAGAAAAGAGTTTTGTGTAACACGGACAACACTGTGAACCACACGTTCAGTCTGCAGCATTATGAGTCATAAAAGTATGAAAGTGGCAATCTGGCCAGCGGTCCTCAACAAGTTTTCTACAGAAAAATTACGAAATTTATTTAAAATTTCACTTTTTTATTTCAGATTTTTTTGTAAAATAACTAGTAATTATGTGTTCTAGACACAGGACTACTGCTGGTTAAAATATTTGTACTTATTTAAGGTTCACCCTGTATATAAATGTTGTTGCGGTGGGGTTGTATTTCGATTGATGTTAGTTTATACAACTCTTAATGTATCTCTTGTAACTGCCTTAGAACTGTCAATTAAATTTGTAGAAAACAAACACTGTTTTATTTTGAGTATTTAATAGATAAATCCACACCAACATTTGACAATGACAATTTAACACAATGTTGACAATATTAACTTAACATTTTTGTACGTACAATTTACTATCAGTTGTTGTCCGGAATGTTACAATAATAGCATTTATTATAAAATATTGTAAAAGCTTTTATAATTATATTAAAGATTATAAATTACTATAATACTTTTGCATTCACCACAACATCGCACTTATATGGTTTACTACACCGAGAAAAAAACTGTTAATGTAATAACAGGATGTGCGGCGTCGAGAGAGATTATCTCCTATATTATTGCACTGTAGGACTGGATGGCCGGACCGGACGCCTTCACCTTGTAGAGATGGGCCCCCGGACCCCTTCTCCGCTTAGTCTCTACTGCCTTTACGGCAGATGCCAGCAGCTCTACTAGAGGCCCCCTTGTCTCCTGTCCTGGCAAACCCCATCAGTAAGGGTTTATCTTCTGGCGTTGTACAGGGTACGCGAAATGTAACAAGCTACATTTAGCGGTCATTAGATACTCCATATCTGACGATGCACGTGCAGTACAAATAACGGCAAAGCCTTTCATTGGCCAACAAACATTATTTTTAAGTAAAAAGCTAGATATACACTAAAATAACAATGTAAAATAATAACACGTATATGGAACAAATAATGAAGCTGATTTAACATCAAACATGACAATTCATTGAATTATGCAGTAAGTCGTCAACAATTTTTTTTATGGTTTAAATAACGTAATTTTATTTCGATCATCTTTGTTTTACTTCAAGAAATGTTCTTGCGGCAACATTCAAAATGTTGACATAAAAAAACTGTTGCTCCAAAAGTTTTTCTTCTCTCAGCGTTCATTTCGTTGGTTCTCCAGAATAATGACATTATCGTCAAAAATCTATTTTTTCAGGAGAGTAATGTTAATATTTTTTTAGACATTCTAGAGTGACACAAGTTATAAAGAATAATGACAGTCATCGCATCTCTTAAGCTCTCGCATTGCAAGTTAACGTAATAAGTCCTTGTTTCTGATAAAATATACACATTTGTTGGATTGGTCATATGTTTTCTAGACATTCTAGAATGCTACATGTTATAAAGAATAATGACATGCAGCACCATCTTTTGGTTGCATTGCAAGTTGGCATAATTTTCCTTGATCCGATCCTGCTTCAAACTTCGTCGAGGGCCGGGCTGCCTCAAATTCTCGACATTCCTCGGCCCGACCAACGCGAGGATGTTTCTTGAGCAGCGATTCTCAAATAACTGTAATGGATTCCTGCAGCACCGCGCGATTAGAAACCATCCTGCGGTCCGGCAGGTAAACGTGAAAGTAAAAAAGAGCAGCATCGAATTGGAAGGTTATATAAGTTGCACGGTAATAATTATAACTCTACGTTGATTAATATGAACATTCTTGGCCGTGTGATCTTTAGAATGTAATTTGTTTCTTGGAACTGTTATAGAACCGTTGCATTGAATAAATCAGAATGACTGATGTGTTGAAACCTAGCAGGTATTGAGATATTTATATATTTTTTTCTCTGCGCCTGTTGTTATTTTAAAATAATGTTTGCATAAACTATGTGGTTTGATTAGCAAATACATTTGAATCGATTCGTTTTGGTTATAGATGCATTTGTTCTTGTTATGTATATTATTTTGGTGTAATTCCTGCAATCTAACAAAGGCTATGATGTCGAATATTCTCTATTTTTTTAGTAGTATCGTAACTTGAATATATTTTAAATAGTTGATGCACAGTTTGTTGTCGGACAAATATAACGCCATGTTTTGCAGAGTACCTTGACAGGCGCGTTACGAGGGTATTATAATTTTACTGTACCAAAATTAAATTGACGTCTCTAAAAGCTTTTATTTTTATTATTTTATCTACAGCTGCTTTATAAGAGCCTCATTACAGCATTTGTTTGGACCTGTTTCAGTTGAATAATAAAGATCATTACACCATTAGCGGATTAGTTTTGGCTATAGGTGAAGTAGATGATCGCCGAAAACAGTGCTCTGTATATTGTTCAGGCTGTGATAAATTGAGAAAAAAGCAATCTTCTTTGGCATTACACTTAAAGTATTTATACCAACAGGAAGTTTCATGCGTTTACCAACTCTGTGGCCAATAAAAAATCTTCCATGATCGGCATGACTAGGACGCAGGGCGAGGTATTTTCATATTACTTGGACCATATTCTCATTTTCCCACGACAGTGATAAAGAATTCGCGGGAAACTTTGGTTTTCGTATCCGGTATGAAGATATAAAAATGTTTTCTTCATTTTTTACGTTTTCTGACACCAAATTAGTTAACTCGTCCACTCTGGATGCACCTCCAAGTCCAATAATTAAGGCAACCTTGAATTATGCATTTCAAATAGCAAACATTTTCTTGTTCTTACCTTAATTGGCAAGAATTTTGTATCATCGGCATTGTTTAAAAATTTTGAAACATCCTCTTCGTTAATATTGTTACGGAAGCTCACCTACCTTTTAGTTCTTAATTATGTTCCTGTTTATGTTAGAATTCATTCAATTTTTGTGATGCCTTTATTTTGACGTTTTCCGGAATATTCCAGGCTATATTCTATTTGTTTCTCGACACGTTCTCGAGATCTCAGAAACTTAGAGAACTTTAAAAACCTATATAAGCAGACCATTTTCGGCCGCTGAAGTCAGTTTATATTGAGCAGCCAAACGCGAATGACTGAAACGTCAAAGTAAAGCGTTGACAGTTGTAAGATTGGTTTGAAGGATATTTCTTGTATTCATCAAGAGTGACAATAAAGATGGTTTGTCTACGTGACGTGTTTCAACGATAACCTAATTTCGAGGTTACAATGTTCTTGACTTTTTTGGCTTGTATCCCACTGATTGCAGAAAAGCAATTAAATTGTTGAATTTACTGATGTCAACATTTTTCCGCATACAGATTATAGACCGCCGCGATTTTCAATTTTAAATTTGATTACTTTATCTCCATCCGTTTTGAAAATATCTGGAGAAAATCAAATTTTGAGGTCTCCCTTTAAAGAGCAATAGCTCCGTTAGGAGGCGTTTACGGACCTATGTTTATATAACCTTTTATTTTTATTTTTGATGGTAGAATCCACAGTTAATTTTTGGCAGGCTAATTTTGGGACACCCTGTATATAGGTAATGCTAATTGCTGCATTTGCACTCGATGAACTTAGATATTTTTTTAAGGTATGAAATACGTTGCTTCTCGTACCTACATGGTACTCTGCTAGTAAGAATAACTAACCCAAGTTATGGTTTGTAAGGTAAACGCATCTGAACCGATATATTGAGCCATAATATGTTGCAGCAGCATCGAAAACACTTGGCATAGCCAACGGCTTAATTATATGTTACAGAATAAACTGCCTATTTGAGATTCTTTGTTATATGTTTAAACTATTAATAATATTGTAATACTATATAGCAGCATTATCCAGATAGAGATTATTAAAACGACTGAAAATTCAAATATAACTAACACTGAGTTGAATGGCCAAAATCAAATTAAATATCATCCTGTCACAAAAATACTATAGTGCTTTTGGATGAAAGTTTGTAAACAACCTTCTCTGTTTAGGGGTCTTGATTAATAACAACAACTGATAGTTAGGTGACAGGTATGCCAACTGTGGCAAAAAAAATTTACGGCATAAAATATTTCGGCACGTTCAGTCATTCTAGATTTCTCATTTATTTAACCAAGGCAAGATGTCGAAATGTTGTTTCATCTTTAATTGTGTATGTCGGCATGAATTTTGTGTACTTTTTTTACATGCAAATTGTTAACGCCTTTTTTTTCTTTTTCAGGTAAGATCCTTCTACATCAATCCAGTTTCCATTAAGGTAAAGTACTTTTCTAGTCAAAAGATCGAATCATATTTTTAGAAGCCTTTTAAGTTCGAGCACCTACCTACATGTAGGATGAAACCGTGTTCCATACAGTAAGTGCTATCGATTCCTCGGCGACCCCGCATCAAACTGTCCGTCCTTCTCGCTCTTTTTCATGCATGATTTACGGTGTACAAACAGTTGCCTCCGGAGGTTACGCCGTACTACCATTACCAGTGCGTGTTTTACTATCCAAAGGTGTGGCTTCTGCCTCGACGCTATACATATACTTTTACTGGTCCGTGCCACATAAATTATAGACCTTGTGTAGTCCGTTGAGTCGAGAATTGTATGTGAAAATGTACGTGCTAGTACAGTATAGAGGATTTTGGACGTTCTGAAGATTTTACTTCATTAATCTAATATTCCACACCCTTTGCGGGCCACCCAATTTGGCGCGATGAATCACCGGCAAGGCTATCGATATTGAGTTGGTACGCAGGAAGAAGAGCGTCGGCTGAAGGAAAACTAGGCGAGAGAGCGCTTCGACAATTAAAATGGTTAGGGTTTATATAATCGATATAAGGGAATTGAAGTAAGAAATAAAAACATCAAAGGGTTCCAGGTGTAGCCGGTGAGCTGTAGACAGGGTTGTATTTATGTTAGATATATTCGCTCAATTTCGCCAATGATAATTTAAAATAAAATTAAGTATATAATAATGAACGAAAATGAGACTGTTTGGAGAAAAAAAACAAGTGCTAAAATTAATACATATTCTGATTAAATGTTGCATTTTAAATTATTATTTCGCAGCAAAGACCACGAGAAGGCAGGAGTGTTCTTTCCCAGAAGGTTGGGATTAGGATTGGGTAGGGTAAGAGTACATAACAGAGAGAAAAAAATAACTAGTAAGTTAAAATACACCTCTTTAAAACGAAAACAAAACAAACCAATTTTTATGACATGTTTGATGCATTTTTTCCATTTAGCTGATATAATTTTAATCATATCACTTCCTATAGCATCTGCGTAACTGTTTTGTCAAATTTTGAAAATGTATTATTTCTTAGAATGTCTGTTTTTAATTGGCTCCGTATTAATTATGTGGGACTAAAAACACAGTAGTATGGATGCATGGATAAAAGTATGTCCCTGAGCCATAGCCATCTCATCAATAACGTATATCTTTGCAAAATTATTGCCCTTGACTATATGCAGCAACTCATCTTTCTTCAGACTAGCATCGTACGCAATTTTATGGATTTTAAGAAAATTTTGAATATCATTTTTGTGTGTTAGTATCTGGAATCCTTTCTGAAAGTCTTGGTATGAAGCGTTGTCTAATACTATTATTAAATAAGCCGTTTTTTCTGATGCCTTCTGTTCTCCCTCGTTGTGTTTTATATTTTTATATACATTATATCTAATTAACTGAGCTTGTTCGTCGTCCGTCCTAACCTCCGCATCTTCTCTATAACTTTTCGTTCTCTCTACTTGTACCAGGATAAGGTTCTTCCGAGAAATCCGCCCAAGGTCTGATTATTCTCGCCGTATCCACAATATTTTTAAGGCGAAAAAACGAATAGATACTATAATGGCACAGAGTATACTAGATAAATTAAAACAAACACGCACCCAACAACACAACACCAATGTATTATTCACAATACTAATTCATAATCAACTAACGATAACGGTGATTAAAAAACGCAAAAAGTAATAATCTAAGTTGCATCGTTAACTGTCCTCTTTCTCTTCCTTATGATGTTGAAGAACGACGTATGTCGGTCAGTTGGTAGACGATAGACTGCACAGTTGCCAAGTTTGTTGCCTACGATTCATAAAGTGTTAGTGCTATAATTCGGTATGTCATATATACTTATTTGATACCTGTGAAAAGCCTAAATTTTATAAAAACAGGAACGCATTTCCGTGATGTACAGAAATCGGTTACCTTGTTTTGTGAGATGTTACAACGTTGCATTCAAATAACAGCGTGTAGCTGCCGTTCCGATATAAGTTTCTATATTCGAGCAGTGAGTTCGATTGGGGTAAAATTACAAAAATGTGTTTTATGGTCACCTGACTTGACTTGACACTTCGTCGTCTTTAGATATTCCTGTATATCTATGGGATGACGTATACTTTTCTAACTTCAAACTATTGACAACATAATTTCGTTATCCAACCATTGATTATCGGCTACCTCAAATCGGTTGTTCATTTGTTCCGCATAATTGTAATATTTATCTCGCACAGATACTCGAATGTATGAAAGTCTCGTAGATTTGTAATTTATCTCATTTCGATTAAGCGTAAACGTTTTAATTTACGTGCAAGACAAAGTCCCGGCTGCGACTTTCACTCAAACTGCCAGTGGTGCAAAACGTGATTAGTTGTAGCCTGCGGGCAACTTGATTGATTGCAGCTTGAGAAATATTTCAATTAACAGTCTCGGACATTTACAGTTTTTACGTTAGCAGTTTTTTGTCAGGTTTTCCAAGTTCTTCAAGTCATTATCTAACGTCGATCTTACGGTAGGTGACACTTGTCAAACGTATCAGTATACAAGGTTAACTATGACGAAGTACAAATGTGTTAAGAGGGGATAGAGAAAAATAAGAATTAACGAAATCACCATTTAAAAACATGTCCAAACTTATTTATAAAACGAAAAAAAAATTGTTTTTCTGAAACTGTGTTAAACCTTTATTTATCGACGACTGTGGGCGCCCGTCCGCCGCGATATTGTTTATTTAATACGCTTGACGTTTGGAGAGTACGGCAACCAGCAACACAACTATGGCGGACAGAATACTAAATGGTAACATTATCTGTTGGTATTACTTTCGTTCGATTTTAATTAATATACATTGCGGAGTTGGTTTATTAGGTGGACATTTTGAATATTTGTTAAAATAAAAATATTAATTACATTTTTCAAATTTAATAAGATGTTTATTCATAATAATGTGCATTTAATAACTAAATCCTAATATTTTAACGCCTAGAATTAAATTTTGTTTTTTGGCGCATATTTTATTATGTAGGTACTCCTATTTAGTATGTCATGAATTAGGTTTAGAAATCATTTTGAGACGAATATTTCGAAAACAGCTCGTTCTATCGGTTTCAAATAAGTATACCTTTTCTTTGTAGAAATAATCGGTCTATCGAATGCGTTACTCTAAATTCTGACGTTCCATAAAAAAGTTTTAGCTGAAAGTAACACCAGAGTAACTAGCGCTCTCTAGCAGCTGTCGCAAAAACGACATCAAAATCGAATTTCTCGCCACCCAAAACCCCCAGTACCAAAATTTCATATACAGATTTGGAAAGTGAGGATCTTGATGGTGAATTGTGTTTTGCCGCTTGCGTGTATTTGTGTCATGCTACACGCATAGTTCCACCACAGCGTGCTTCTACTGTTCGCATCAGACAGTGTTGCCAGGTGGGAAAAATTCAGTGCATGAGAATAATTTCAAAGAAGCATGAGGTTTGGCGAAAAAAGCATGAGATGGCTTAATTTATCAAAAAACACCTCTTGACACAGCTTAATTTTTAATTACTTTTGTAATGCCATTTTTATTTTATTAAAAAGCATTATGTTATGCTATTTTATCATAATATTATATTGTAAGTACTTACAGGTACTTACTTAAAAGTTATTAACCACGTAACCTTTCTAATTTATTTTATTGTTAGGCCGGGCGAACGTTGAGGCGCAGTTGACGTGACGCAGGGTGACTCACGGGTCGTAAAATCTGTTGTTTCCAGAAAATGTAGGTACCCTTACGGAATAGAGTTAAGAATCACTGCAATACAGCGTGAATACAGCACACACACCGCATATCCGTCGACTGTCATACCCGTTCACGTATTCATTGCTAATTAAGAGAGCAGTCTACAATAAAGGACATTTCAAGTAGCCAAATATTGTAGATACCTACCTCTATCTATTCAATTTTGCCCTCGATTTTGCCTTTATTTCTCGTTAGGTCTTTGTTTTGGTAGATTTCAAAGCGTAATTTTAATAAGTTTATTATTTCCTTTTGTGTCTATTAAAACGCATGAGATTTTGTAATGAAAATATGAGAGCATCAGATTTCCTCGGAATACATGACATCTCATGCAAAAGCATGATACCTGACAACACTGGCATCAGTTGACCGGACAGTTAGATTTGCAATGGCGATACGGAACTGATTACCGTAGTAGTGGGGAATGCTAGACCAATGCACGGCGCCGCGCCACTTATACTTCGTACCTCCTCTGGGATAAAGCGGCAATTTCTACTTTCTCTGTAAAGATCCGCAATTTCCGAATCTGTACTTTCGATGATAGTTACAGTAATTATTAAATAAATTTTAAAAATAAAAAAAATTGAAAATCCTGTAGGTATATCGAAGAGGAGCGACATTTTATTAAAGCATGTTTGGTGGAATCCTAATATTTTGATGTCTAGAATCTAACCTTGCTTTTTGGCGCATTCTTTACGGAACGCCCTGTAGATAGTAGACACAAAATAGTAGTAACTGTAACAGATTATTCTGTTCATATTGGGTACTCTATATGTAATTTTCATTAAACTTTGTAGTACTGGAACGATTATAATTATAACGTTGTGGGTTATTTGCCTCTTTAAACAATTTTCGGGATTTTGTAAATAGTTTGAAATATTTATCCTGTATTAAGCCACAAACTGTCACAAATTGAGTTCATAAACTCGCATATCAGCACATTATACTACATAGCTAATCGTGTAAACAATTGCTATACATACTTAACTGTTTTAAACACCTGTACTGACTACAATACGAAATTGGCCCTGACATTTCATGTCTGCTTGTTTTGAAAGATATATGACTTGTAAGGTATTTGATATTTACTTTCTTGTGTCGCATTGTTAAGTATACGGGAAACATGAGCGTGCTTCAAATGTTATGGAAAGGTGTTTTATTCGACTTTTAATTTACCAAAAAAAAAAAATAGGCAGTAACAGAAGTAGAATAAAATTCCGAACGTCAATATGTAACACTACTATTTTATTTGAAGAAATACTCATAAAATTTAAGAAAATATTAACAAAATCAAGCTATTATCTTATGTCAGATATCGCCTCACTTACAACTATAATACTAGTAGCTAGGCATGGCACACCAATTTTTTGTTTCGTGGATAATGTTGTAGGACTATACTTTTCAATCTGTGACTAAGACTCGGTACTAATTGAAATTAGAAATAATGATCGATAGCACATTGCCGTAACTAGTCCATAGTAGATAAAGAGCACAAAATAAGATATTCAGTGCACGTGATTGCTAATCGTTTTGTGATTGGGCGTTCGCTGGTACACTAGTGTACCAACACAATATCTTGTTGTATTAAGTATTTAGTTTAGTTGAAATTGTGTTGGATTCAACAAAAATCATTTTTTGAAGCGATTTATTTCCTTTTTAATTAAGGGCGCCGTATTCTTGAAATAGTGTTTTCTACAAATACAAATAATTTTAGACATTTAAGAACTGAATAATATAGAGTTTAGCAAATAACAAGGATGCTATATCATGCCACCTGCGAATATTCAAAGGTACCGAAGTAAAATCAATATATAACGTTAGAAAGCGATCTATCCAACAAATTTTTAGGTACTGATATCTTTCAAAGTACGTGGTTATTTAAATTCAACTATAGATGTAAACATTGTTATGATATAAACTTACATAGTTCTGCATATAAGATTATTCATTTTTGTTTATAAGTATGTGAAAATAATTGTTAAAATGTGGGGTTAGAATAACGAAATAATGTGTGTCATACATTTTAAAAGTTATTATATTATTTGAGGAGAGTTGCAATGGTAAAAGTGGATAAACAAAACATCAATAATTTTATTTTTGATATTACTTTTGCTCTACGTGTTTTATTATTCGAGATTTCAGTACCTAAAAACACCACAAATTTGATAATTTTACGGCGACCTTAATACATTTTAACGAAATAGATAAACACTTGCACTATTTATTTTAATTAACAAATTCCGTAGTACGTTTATATGAAGTAATTTTATTTTTTCTAAATAATTATGTACGAAATTTACAATAAAAGAGTAGTATTTTTATTTTTTAATCGATTGGTGGTCGAGCGGTTTAAAGAGTGAGTACTTGAATCGTGTTTGCCATCCGCCCTAGTTGGAATTGGTTCGAATCCAGCGAGTGGTAGACCGTAGATCAGCTACATTTGTGGAGAGGATTGGCACCCTCTCTGCGGGTATGGTAGGGTGGGGTAACGTTGGTTTGGATCAATGTGAGAGATTGATACCGGTCGGCGTTTGACCATCGATTTAATTAATGAGGTTTTGCAGGTTTCCCTCATACCTGCACTGAATGGTAGTTAGGGCCTACCAACGTAGCTCGTTCCTGAGCGCAAATGCATTGTAATATGTCGCCTCTTCTCTCGCACATGTCTCCGACTTCTGGGCTAATCCTAGTGATCAGAATGGGGGGTATAGATATTTTTATTTGATAGTTTCTAATTCCACTTAAACATTGCAATTATTATTCGAGAGCAGCACGCTTTTTTAATAAAATTAAATTAATAAAACGTCTCAAATTAACAAAATAATGTGTTTTACTGCATGTCTGAGATCAATTATTCTATTATACTCATTATTTCCGCAGGTATTTTAGAAAACCGTCGTTTTTCCCCGAATAATCGCCTCACGGTATGTGGAACACGCGATTTCGATTCATTCTTCGTCTTCTCCGTAATTGTACACAGTAGGATAGGAAATCGCGAGGAGAAATTGCCGCCACGAAGGCTGTCGATGCTGACGAAACGAGGAGGTTTCTAGGTCATTGGGTTGGGGTAATCAGGCTAATGCGAAGTTACCTCGATTTTCAGAGAGCGACGCGTTTCCCAGGGGGGCGCAGCGTCGTAAATCCGACGCGAGATAATGCACTTATCGGAGGCCGATCGCAGCAGGCTTCGTCCTTCCGAGAGGGGCCCTAATCAGACGCAAGGACATATAAATCCGTCCCACATTCTGTAGCAGTTCTCCGAGCACTAATGGTAATGGGGTGTCTCACATTTTATAATTATTGTTAATAATTTTATTTCATACGAATACATTATAAACAAATACACCCTTAGTTACCGTAATATAAACATGTTTATAATCTAATGTATTTACAAAAATAAACCGACAATTGTCAAATTTTCCACTGAATTTATTTCCCGAATTGCAAAAATTTGAACTGTTGTCACTGCTTATGACTGTAGTTAAACATGAAGTTGATGTTGCACTTGTTTCATGCGACATGCCAGCCAACATTCTTACAGTTTTATTTTTCAATTCCATGCTGTCAGTCAAATACCCTTCTGCTACCGTCGAACTTCGCCATCCACCATGTCTCTTCAGTCGCAGTCGCGGAAGTCCTCCGCAGACAATGTCATGTGAAAGCTTCGGGATCTGGCAAATCCAAAAAACTAGCATTTTTGCTCGGCATATTTCCAAATGTATTTTTCCCAACTGGCTGAACTGTGCAACGCTTTTCGCGATACATTAGAAAAAATCTTCTGAACCCGACGGACGCAAATACACTTCCTCACTAGACCCAATGCAGAGAACTCGTTTTCTTCCACAAGTGTAAATTTCTTACGGATATCTGTTTTACTTTCCGGAATATTAACCACCATAACCGAGCCTCTATCTTCAATAGAATTAATCTTCATATTCAAAAGTTCTTGACCTCTACAGCCTCCGAAATAACCCATAATCAGAATCACCTGTACAATGGAACAATAAATATTTAATTCTTAGAGTTTAATGCGTTACCTATAAAGTGCAGCAGGTACTTAACGCAGACCTCTCGCCCTGGGTGACGAGCCATTAAATCTGTAAATGATAGTGCAGGAAACTACTACTGTAGGTCGCTTCCTGTAAGTCGAGCCGCTTAGGGCGAGCAGGAAGTAAGCAGACCACTTATATCTCAGAATAAGTATACTTCATTGTCCATTTCTTTGCTTTAATGTAAACTAACTGAAACCAATTTTCGTACAATTTCTGTTAATAAAATCCTAGGAGCCGCCGTAGAGTAGTTAGTTTTACGCAATATTATTACTACTCAATAAAAAATGCATTGTTTATGTTATATATAAATATGTCAATATCGTTATTCCTCATAAAACAGTGACACATAGCTGCACGTATTGCACGTCCTCACATGCAATATGGTAATGATTTCCCCATATTCCGTTCAAGCCCTATTTAATTGTGATATCGGAATTCGAACTTTTACGTAGATGGAAATATTTCTCGATTCTCGTCGCTTCAAAGGCGTCGCGACGCCGTCCTCCGTCGATATTAGACCACTGACGCAAGTACATCCGAGTTTTCCATTGAAAAACACTACGTAGCCCTTGCGTCAGTCCAGTGAAGTGGAAGGACAATTAATAGGGATGGTTTCCATGCAGTGTCGTTGATTACATACAAACCTGAATTAAAGTACAAGGTGGGCAAACTTCTATGCTCGTTAACTATAGAAAACCTCCCTCCCTCGATCTCTTTTTTTCAAGAGAAAATTAATGGTCATAACCAAAATGACCTGTCGTCTTTTGTTTTCGAGTAATAAGCAAATTTTTCACTTTCCAATATAAATATTCGTATTTAATCCTACATATTATATTATTAATGTAAAGAGAAAAAAATAACGATTTCAACTGACCTATGGTTAGTATTTAAAAAAACACAACTTTAGGTTATAACTCAAAAATAATGCGCGCCACTGGACTCTACTCCAAAAAGTGCCTAAAGAACGTATTAATTATTTTTTTCTAACTTTACAAACAACCAAGTTACAGACATGTATCGAAAAGTGGAAAATTGGAAATTTTGTTTATTACTCGAAAACAAAAAACGAGGGGTGATTTTGGTATTGACCGTTAATTTTCTCTTAAAAAAGAGATCGAGAGTGGGGGTAATTTTTTTCTATCTATAAAAACATCGAAATTTGTCCACCCTGTACAAGTTTTGTTGTCACGTTTTAGATTGACAGTTTCGTTTTCCAATCTTAAAGCTTTGTTTACACAAATATTTATTTTTATTTTTAAAATTACAACATCCAGTTTTACACTAATTAGAGGATGAGGTGAACAACGAAAATGTGGTAAATTACTGCAATTAATAATAAAGAGAAGAGTAAAATTAACCTAAGAACATTTTTTTAATACGGGCAATATTTTATAACGGCATGCCTTCTTTCATTTACATACATTTTCCGTCGTATATCGATGAATAGTTTTTCTACACTTCATTCAGTCCCAGTGACACAGTTTGGTAAAATACGAAGTTGGCTTTGGCAAGCAGCATTCACGTTTTCCTCAGTAGCAGGAGGCGACGGATAGTGCAGGTTCTAGATAAATTTGGAGACTGTTTGTCGCTTGGGTTTTTTCGGTTCTCTCGGTGTCTGGACGTCCTCTTCACTAACATATCTCTTTGTTGGATGTAATATCTATCTACAAATGATGCATTATGTCAGAACGCGATACAGGCCTAAACACTTTATATGTAGAACTTGTGAACGCTTTATCAATTAATTTTATTGAGCTAATTTAAGTGGTTGGCACATTTAATGAAAAATCAGATAACATATCACATATTTCTTCGAAATTTAATCCTGTTAATGATTCTCTTGTTAATACAATTAGCAATTATTATTTTTTTATTATTATTATTTTCCAGTCACACCTTCCAAAGCTCCGACACTTTCGGAGATGTTCTGAACAGTGAAACAATGACCACTCTCCACTCCGTGTAGTCAGTAATCATTGAGCCCGTAAATCGTGTGTTCTGAGCAGATATACCAAGAACGAGTGCCTTCTGCATTCTGCCGGCTAAGAGCTCTGCCGAATTTCGGGAAGTCGGTATGATATTTAATTCAGAAAGCAGCGTATGTCTCATTCCACCCAAGACGTCTATAATTAGCACCACAACCTTGACAGTGGTCTGGATACAGCCTGCGGAGCTCGGACAGAAGATCTCGATACTTCCTCCGTTTCTTCTCCTCTTTTAGGACGATGTTCTCCGCGGGAGCCGAGAACTCAATCACAAACATCGTCCTAAGCTGGTTGTCGAGGAGGACTACATCAGGCTTATTGGCTTGAATTTGCCTGAGGGTGGGGAATGAATAGTTCTAATAAATTCAGCACTTCTCATTACCCACAATGGATTCTATATCCCCCGGAGCATAAGGCAGCACTGGCGTCTCGTCTATCTCATACGAGTGTCGTAAATGATAATACAACACCCGTAAGGCTGAATCGTGTCTTTGGATATACGCTGTGGCCGCATATATATTATTATTATTAAGTTTTATACTGCAACACTTTTCCTCCAGTGATGTAGAAATTTGACCCAATAATTTTTAAGGTACAATAAAATTTATGCCAACGCATATTGTCTTCTACATTTTCAATTTTTATTTCCTAGGAAGAATCTTGAATGCTCAATTGGTGACGGACGAAGAGTGGAATATTCAAATTAAGCGATACGCTTTTTCATATTTATCTTTGAATTTTGTCGGCAATAATGATTGAATCTCGCATTCCATATCTTCCATCATTATCATTGTCAATAAAATGTAAAAAAACTTAATAAACTAGTTTCTCTATTATCTACATTCCCTGATGATTCTTGATTCACATTTGCAAAATTCACAATTTTCATGAATCCTTAACTTTTCGAAAAAACTCGAAGAGATCAAAAAGTTAGTAAATAAAAGGTGTTTTTTCAACATATTTTGTAAAAGGAAAAATTTTATCGGAAAACAAATTATAAGAAAAACTGTCAGAGGTTGAAAAATTTTCAAAAAGTGTAGTTTTATTGACAGATAATGTTTACCAAGTTTGGTTTCTTTATCTTTATATACATGGGAGATAAAAATAAAAAACATTTTTTTTTTCATTTTTGGAGGGGCGTAACTTTTCAGGGAAGGGTTTAAAAAATGATACTACCAGAGACTCCTATTAATTTTTATCAGTTTTCGGTGTTATTTAGATACACCCTGTATACGAAGCTTTAATAAAGAACTCCTTTTCCATTTTGCTGTGTTCTTGTCATATCATGTTGATGCAGTGAAAACTGTGGCATTTTTAAATTTTTAGATTTTTTTAAATTTGTTTAGTATTTCTATTTATTTATTGTAATTATTATTATTATTGTTATTATTTCTGTTCTGCGCCTCATGACTATTTTTTTGTATGTCTTTTTTTCTTATTTTGCCTCGGAATTGTTTCTACCTGTAAGGCAAGGACTTGGAAGAAAATAAAATATCAATCAAGGCCGCGCAAATCATTCCCTCGTCGGGTTTAGACGATAACGTGTTCGCTGACATTTTGGAACGTCAGCTAAACACCGCGTAACAAATTGCTATTAACTATTCCACATCTGAACTCCCCGTCGACGACGCCGTTTCGGAGGGTGTGTTAAAGTGTAAGCGCTTCAGCCCTCAAGTTAGTTATTCAATTACCCACCGCCAACGTTCAGCAAATGTTTCTGCCCTGGGTATGCGCCCTCGGAACAAACGACCTTGGGGGAGACGTCAGATAGGACCGGCTTAGGATGAGTATTTTTTGTGAATTCATCCCAAAATTAAGTTTCACATATAGGGGTAGGTATAAACGTAATATTACGGTAACAATTCAGACAACTTACGTCATATGAACAAATTAATAATTCGTTATATTTCCATATAAATTTTAAGAAATTGCAACTGAAAAAAATGACTACATACTACACTAAATGTTTGCACTATATGTTGCACTAAATTACAAAAAAAGTTTGTTGTTTTTAACCCGACAAACTATTATGTTAACAATAAAAACAATTGCGTGATTTAAGTGCATAAAATAAATATTGTTTTTAACTACTACTATAATATATTGCACTAAATTTGAAAAAATGATTGTTTTTAACCGATGGACTAATAAAAATTATGTTGATAATAAAAACAATGACGTAACGTCAACTGTGACGTAAGTGGTCTGAATTTCGGATTTTTCTATATTGAAAAAATAAGGTACATTTTGATTGATATTGCAGTACTATAACTGACGTGTGGCCGTAATGTCATAAATACATTTACATACACACAATAACTCTATTACACGACTGTCCCATTTCTATTGATCAGGACGTCAGCATTTCAGAGAGAGGATACAATTGTATTTTAATGCAGAACGTTCATATTATAGGTTCTAATATTCTTCGATTTTGTTATAGAAATATTAATTTAAATTAACTGTCATTTATCTAAACCAAATTTGGAACAGAAAAAAATCAATAAATGTTCATACAGATGAAGAATATTGTTACGGAAGCTCACCTACCTTTTAGTTTGTTAATTATGTTCCTGTTTATGTTAGAATTTATAATTGAAGCTCACCTACTTCTTAAGTTTGTTAATTATGTTTCTGTTAGAATTTATAATTCTGTGATTCTCGAGATCGCGGATAAATTCTAGAACCCTAAAAATCTATGTAAGCGAATCGGTTTCGCCACTGGAGTCAGTTTATATTGAGCAGTCAGACGCGAATGACTGAAACGCAGTGTAAAGAATTTGACAGTTGTGAATTTGTTGAAGGATATTTCTTGTGTAATCAAGAGTGACAATAAAGTTTGTTTGTCTACATGACGTGTTTCTACGCTAACCTAATTTAGCGGTTAAACTATCAAATTTCTAAATTAACCAGAGGCAGAAATATGGGTGTTACTAATTAGTTAAAAGTGCAGTATAATATGAAAAACTATTTTTCGATAGAGCATTCAATTAAGAACAATGTTCTTTTTTAAATATTTCTTAATATCTGTTAAGTCCTCAAACGTATACAACCAGTAAATCACTTATCCTGTACAGTCCATCGTCACGCCACTGTGACGATCTGACGAAAGTTTAGTATGTCTTTGGCATCCAACGACACTACATCGAAATTGTAACGAGAAAAGCTCATCTGTCGCCCCAGTTAGTTTTTACCATTCTAACAAAGTGACTTTTGATCAGCCACCGACTCCACATAGACGTTGCATCGGGGAACTCTGAGGCCCCATTAAATGCTACAGATTTCTACAAAGAATAACCTCCAAACCGACTGCCTAAATAAACATGCCCTATTTTTATTATTTTGTTTTTCTGCTTCTGTAGTTTCGTATACAGTTATGCATTTTATTTTACTTAAAAAGATTGGCTGTGACACATAGTGTGATATATTTCTCAAGACTATTGAAGATATAAGATTCAAATTTGGTACACTGTAGTTGTAGTTTTCTTACATGTAAAATGGGAACAAAAATTTATCTGTGGCGTTAGAAAATTAGTTTGACATAAAAAATAGGCATTATAGATTTGGATCGACCATTTCCACCCGAAACTTTTTTGCCTCGGGTTTACGAAACTGAACAAAAGCTATTACAATTCTAAGCTATGAAAAGTCGAATCTATTCGTCTCGTTACCTCTCATTCGAAGAAAATATTACATGGATCACTTCTAGTAGAAATGAAGGATAAAAATGTGAGTACGGTTCTGGCTACCCTTCATCCGGGCTTACGCGTCGGTCGAGTAAATCCTCTCGAAAACGGGAATTACACAGGATTTGTGCTGCCGTTAGGGATCGCTTTGTTATTGCGGCATCGATTCTAATTAAGGCAGACATATTCAGACGAAAAATTCGAAACAACGGCAACACGGCCGAAGACCGCTTTTGTCGATATCCAGAACGGTAGACGGGGATAGGATCATTATTTGTTCGGTCGGTGGGGAGTTCCATAACAAGAATTGGTAGTGGATGATGACCGGGCGACAAAAATAAACAAGTACGGATCGGAGTTAATTCAGACAAATTCCGGATTATGGTTATTAAATATTTCACGGATTGTCGCTAGAAGCTAAAGAAATTAGATTTTTTTTTATTTTTCAAATAAATTGAGGTCGAAAGAAGTAGGCAACACTTTTTCATGTATAAAGACCGCTTTACATTTATGCAATTCTTATTGCATGCAAAGAAATATTGCATGCGCGCATGCGCATTAAAGTTAAATTTAATGACGTACGCAATTTTCAGTCCATTGCACGAATATAGTCTGCTCTAATTTGATTGCATTGCACGTGAAATTCTGGTTCCTTTTCTGGTAATATTCAGTTTTGCCATCCTACACAAAAGGAACTAACAGCGAGGAATTAAGTAAAAAGTGAATTAACCTCAATTAACCATAATAATTTTCTTTTTTATTTCATCCATTGAAACTCTAGGTTGATTGAAACTTTACACCACAGTACACAACACCGGTATGTTTTGATGGTTTTGCAGGAGACCAGCAGATCGAAGTCATTTTCATTTTACTAATTTGGCAATGGGCAATATATTGCATAAATGTAAAACAAATGACACCTTGCAATATTGCTTGAAAGATTTTGCTGCAAAATGGTTTTCATTACATTGCATGCTCCATTGCCTAAATGTAAAGCGGCCTTAAGAGTTCTGTTCCGATAATTCCACAACAGAAAAAGCAAAAGATTTGCTTTACTTTAGAGTTAAAATTAATACCCCACTTTCAAAATAATTCTGTATATGAAAATAACTATAATTCTTAATAATAGTGCTTAAGGCGGGGATTTTGTAGAAAAGGAATTGCACAGCCTGAGAGAGCGAAACGGCGAATGAATCAGACCTATGAGACAGTATACAAACCGTATAGGCCCGAACCACATGGTTCCCTGAAGTTTATCGTGTATTTATAATAATAATAATAATAATAATAAAGTTTATTTGCCCAAAAATAACTTTTTTTATACATGTTTAGTATACATACATATAATCATGCAGTAGGACAAAAGGAAATACGCTCAGTACACCACAAAGTAGTTTCCTGGTCTTCCGCGTATCCCAGAAGCGCGTGGATCAGAAGATATGTAAGAGCAACAAAATTATCAATATTAATAGCAATCTACAAATAATCATCAAGAAAAGTTTTTAGAGACATTTTAAAAGTATATGGCGACAATGATTTTAATTCAGGATTCAACCTATTGAACAATTTAACAATATTGTATGAAAATGATCGCTCAAAGAAAGCAGATTTGTGAGTAGGCATGGTTAATAGTCCTTTGCTACGTATATTAATGTTGTGCACGTCAGTCCTAAAATTAATTTGTTATAAAGGTAAGAGTCTTAGTAAAAATTAACTTCTGATAAAAACATAGAGCATGATAATCTCTTCTTATTTTCATAGACAACCATTTTAAATTTTTAAAAGCGTTAGATATGTGATTAAATTTTCTTATCCCACATATGAAACGAACACAGGCATTTTGTACTTTCTGAATTCTATTACAATCAACACTATCTATACAGCCATTATATAAAACATCACAATAGTTAAATTGAGATAGTACCAAAGTTTCACAAAGCATAACTTTAGTATCTTTATTTAGAATATGCCTACTATTATATAACAATTTTAAATTACAGTAAGACTTCTTCAACATATGATTTACGAATAACCTGTATCTCAAGTTGAAGTCTAATGTTACACCTAGATTTTTTGCCTCTCTAGTAACTTTAAGTTGATCATTATTGATATGGATGTTTATTAAATTTATGACTTCGTTAACCTTATTTTGCTGACCTATCAATTTTGACGTACATAAACATGGAAGCCGTGATATATGTTATGATTGCACTCGAGGACACAAAATGTAAAATTAGCAATAAATATTATCTGAAAGTGAAACACAAGTTGTCCTATATGTCCTGGCTAGTGAGTGAAGTAATTTGGTGGCTGTGGCTGTGATAATTTTGCCGTAATTGTGACATATTAGCGTAGTAACTGTGTGGCTAAAATTGAGATATTTAACATTTATTTTAATTATTCTTGTGATTTTATGAGCAATGAAAATTATCTCACGCACTAGCGGGAACCTTTTTGAATACGTTGATATATAATAATAACCAATTATTTCAATTTTCTTGTAGTGTGTGTCCTCGCTTGAAGCCCTGTTAGACGGTAAAATTATGTATACAAAATCCCAACCTTAAATAGGTGTACCAAATAATATTATTTTTGAACAGAATGAATTATCCATAAACTTTTTTCTATGCGAACATAGATTATGGATAATTATCACATATTGAGGTGGCAAAAAATTGTTTTGATCGCCATTTTAAAATCTTTTATGAATTGAACTACTTAAGCAAATAAACATGAATGAGGTGGCTTGTACCTGTGTGGGGACCACAACCCATTCACTAATTAATTATTAAACACCGTGACCATTTTAAATCAACTAATCGAATTGTTGTTTGTTGTAATCGAATTTTCGTATTTCCAACATAAAAAACGAATATTTTTTTTGTTGAGGATTTTCTCTTTCGGCGTTCGGTCTCGGTGTAGTCCGCGAGGTTGCTATCAGTGACGACTCCCTGTCGAAGTTCCCCGAATCGGACAAAGAACGTTTTCCGTACCTAATAATTGTTGCCGCAAACTGTGGATAATTAGCATGGTCAATTCGCCACGGCGTTTTTGTATGGTCGCCCGCCAAGGTCGCGAAGTTGTTGTGTCATTCGTCGTTTAAAAAACTAGTTTTGCGCTTATTTTCAACTCTAAACAAACAGATGTATTACCCACACAGAGAAAGGGAATTTTTTAAATAAGTATACCGGCGTTGCCAAACGCATTGCGCCAAGGTAATGGTTTTAGAGGAAAAAATCTAGTAGGTTGATGCTGTTTTGGAGACGTTTGTTTGTTATATCTAAAGACCGAGTTATACAGGGTGTCCGGAAAGTAATGGAACCCAGTTTAAACATAGGTGTGATCAAATAGAACCGATTTAGACAAACTTAACTTAATCCAAAAGTGTCTCGATTAGTTAGATGAATATAAGCGTTGCAAAGGAGTAAGTTGTGCCACATATCGTAGAGGGCACTCTTGACAGTTTTTTTGAAATTCATTTTTATCATATCTTTTTTGTTGGTTCTATTCGGATACGCTTGAGTGAAAATTATGATGGAGAATTTAATTTTGCGTAGAAAAAATATATCTACCTGTTCTAAGACGCGTACGAAAATTTCCGCACATTAAAATAAATTTTTTAATTCGATCAAGTTGTCAAACTGACGTTGATACCCTTAGATTAAATAAAATTTGGACATAAGCATGTTAAATTAATGTTGTGTAGTTATGTAAAGTGTAATTAATTTAAAATTATTAGTATTATTTGTATTTTGTCAAATTTTACAGTTTTCCATCTCAGAAATGGCAGATATCTAAAACATAACTGTACCAAATTTCAATATGATAGGATGTTTCGTTTCTTAATTATGTCCATAACAAGAAAACATTTTTTTTTTTGAAACCTTGTAATTTTTAATCGAGGCTTTGGACTAAGCTAAGTTTGTCTAAATCGGTTCTATTTGATCAGAGGAAGCTATGTTTATGCTGGGTTTCCAGACACCCTGTATATATGCATCCAAAAGCCTTGCTATATACCCAAGTAATTAATTAGTTTTAAAGAAGGTTTATCTGATACCAAATAGATTTCTACAATGAAAGTAAATGAAAATTAAAACTTGAAAATATTTTTTCTTCTGTGACTGTAGTTGTATACGTTTTATTATTACCGTCTAATGCGCTTAATAAAACAGTTTGGTTTTAAGAAAGCATTCGATTGAAAATTTGGTCTAATCAAGCAGCTATAAAATATTCCTGTAGACTTCCTGTATATTCTTTAAAAAACCTTCTCTTTTCAAAGTATTCCACAAAAGAATAAATTCTTTATTAAATATACTATAAATCTTGTTAGCTTTTAATATACCTCAATAAAATTGAAATATCTTATGAGAATTAGGCTGATGGCATATCATAACCTACGATTTCATAAATTCGTATACAATATGTACAGAATGTCTTAGTATTAAGTATTATCAATAAATTATGGCCAATAATTTTACCACAAGATCCAAGGACATTTTTAAGAACTCACCAAGAAATATTTACTTGGAATATTGGAGAAGGGTGTCAGAGTTTTAGAACATGTATTGAAAGTACATGTTTATACTTATGGACCTCTAGAAATATTAATTAACATAAATATAGATAGACACCATATTTAAGAGCACAAAAAATGTATGCACAACGAAAAACACTCACAAGCAATAACAAATAGACATTACACCAATGCGACAAATGGCATTATTATACAAATTCAATTTATCTACGCTATACCCAAGTTCTGAAATACTAGTAGTAGTAAGATTTCTTGTACAGTGCCTTCATAAATGATTACAAGCCACGTGATCAGGGTTGAGATTCTCAAATCAATCGCAGAGCAATTTGTATGAGAATATCCTTTTTCTCATTGAGAGAGACAAGAAATCTGTTTGCATACGAGTTGTTCTTCGAAAATCATAGTCCTGGTCACGTGGCTTGTAATCATTTATGAAGGCACTGTACCAACGAACAGTAATTAGACAAAGAAATAAAGATCTAACAATTTAATATCTGAAATAAGTGTGGACAATGTTTATGAATTACAGTTTTTTTGCGTGATATTTTTTGACAGCTGCAAAAACATAAATATAATAAGATGCAAATAAGTGTGGACAATGTTTATGAATTACAGTTTTTTTGCGTGATATTTTTTGACAGCTGCAAAAACATAAATATAATAAGATGCAAATAAATCTTAAATATGCTAAATGGCAAAATTTCAAATGTATACGCAAAATATGCATTGTATTATCTCAATTTGTAGTTATATCGTATTATAAAATAACATGTAGTTCTTTTGCTTTTCATTTCGACACCGTTATTATTCCAGTTCATGGCTGAAGTGTCTAGGCAGCGGCGTGTTATAAAAGAAGTTATATAAAAAATATAACAAGTATTTCGCGTGTGAACGTTACGTCTTGATTTTGAACATTAAGAAATATGTTTTTGTTTAATTACCATTTCGACGTATAGATTGCCGCAATCGGTATTTTAATGATTTCAACATTTAATTATCCGCGGAAGAGATGAAGTGAATGGAATAGTCGGCGTGTCATTAGGACAAACAAATGTATTACCAATGACCTGTATGATAGCGGAATGTGTGCAGATGGCAGCATAGAACTGTTAATTATAGCAGTATTATTAATTCTTCATCTATACAGGGTGGTCTAGTCGTAACGTCATTAATTTTACGTATACGCTACAAATTTTCTGATACGCGTTCGAGTATTCAAGCTATATGGAAGTAAAACAGCGTTGCCATTCGGGACCACATAAGAATAACATCATATTCATTAATAACAAAATTCTAGTTATGCATTTTGTATATTTTTTGGGGTGTCTTTAAAAATTCTTCCATTTGTAAGGTATTAATTAAGAGTTTTCTCCAAAATAGCAGAATTTTCGGATTCATCATCCCCTCGTAGTGCAAATTCAAAATTTTGGATAAAACGTTTTTATTTTTTGTTACCTTTTCGTTATGTTCTTAGTGGATTTAAGTTAAGCTTGTACGTTGATATTCCCAAATAGTGCAGATCACTCTTGATTATGAATATGGATCACAATCAAATCCCTTACTTCCGTTTTTCTCTAGGCAGTCGTGATCTGTACCTACCGAATAACACACGGATACGGAAAACAATATATAAGCATATTTTTCAGCCACAAATTAAATTGTTTCTTAAAATATGACTATAACTTTTCCAACTTTCACTATTAACTGTTCCTGGTAGGAAAGTTTGTGGAATTTAATTTCACCCAACTGGAATTTCATTTTTATTTACGTTAATTTAATAGTAAATTTAATTATTATAAACTCACTAGTGACATAAATGGGCCAGGCTACTCGAGATCACATCCGTGTCGACAGTGTCGGCACTCGACATGCACTTCGACGGCATAGGAAAACGATCCCGAACGGGGCTTCGGCTTATTCCGCATTTAACGTATTAACGGGAATTTAGGCTGCCAACTTTTTAGCTGTGCCAATGCCAAGTGCCGATTACAGCTATTCCGCCTATGTCAGCGCGTGATTACTGCAGTTGAGCAGGGAGTAAGCTGTTAAATACTCATCTCATATTCATCGGATGATAAAATCTGCAGCTGTGCCGTGTTTGCCATTGAATAGGCATTGAAAACAAGGTTAGTGATCTAAATACGGTAGGTCAATATTCACTGTTGTCAGATTATTATCGCTGTATATCGTACTGTTTTTTTACAGCATGAAGGCATTTTGTTTATCTAGTGAGTATTGTTTTTTATCTCGCTATTTATGCAATAATATGTAAACAATTTATTTGATCTATGGGTATTTTGTAACTTCAACATTAAATAATTTTTAAAATAAAACTTAATATGTTAATTACATACTTTCAGAAAATAATTTATAAGCATTTATTGCATATTTTAACAGTACTAGGAAAATATTTAAATTTGGCAACGTCGCATCAGGTCGACACCGAATTGGACTACCGTCAGCGCTCAGTGAGTCTGAAAAGGAGGTTTAAATAATGGTTTGAATTTTTTTTTTTGCGAAAATATGCATTTTTTTATACTCCTTTTTCCCTTCTCTTAAAATTAATGACACTATGACTGATTCACCTTATAATATTATATTTCTCGTACTTGTCGTCTTAAAATAAATATATTACAGTTCCATACACGTTTAGTTTTCCCTGATACTTAACTGTACCTGTGTGCAACCCTTGAAATTAAACATTAATAGCGATAAATGTTGTGTCCGTATCGGCAATGTTAACTAATATAGGTATGTATTTAATTACCATAGATGCACAGTTGTCCCTTTGAATATACGCTGTAGAAATCCAAACGAGCGATTTCACAACTCCACGGTCTGCGCTGCATTAACATTTTACGCCGAGATTTTAAAAAGCAAAAGTCGTTCCACAAGCTGAGCAGCTTTACGTAACGGTGGGTAGAAATAGTGGACTCGTTTTCTCTTAAAAAGATATTCTAAATTGTTCGTATAAGGTTTTTAAATCGATTAAAAATTAAATTGGGAATCGTCTTCTAAGCTGTTCGAGTCGTGGACAGTAAAAGGTTTCCATTCGAGGATATGCATTAATAAAAGCAGTTTTGGAAGACACTAAAACTTAAAAAAATTACTGAATTTACACCTGACGTCACTGGCATGTAATACATGTATTGTATGTATTTATTACAAACTCTGACACGTGACAACTTAGTGCACATAGGTGGACAGCATAAAACTATAAAATAATATACATGAACGTAGTAACAACTTTTCATTAGGACATAAGGTATTCCCAACGTTCCCAACAACAGTCGACGATGCGAACTGAAATACGTCAGCTTGACTGTAAAAAGTCTTCATAAATGATTACAAGTCACGTGATCAGGACTGTGATTCTCGAAGAGCAACTCGCATGCGAATAGATTTCTTGTCTCTCTCAATCGCCGTGGTGAGGAAAAGGATATTCGCATATGAATTGCTCTGCGATTGGTTTGAGAATCTCGGCCCTGATCACGTGGCTTGTCATCATCTGAAGAAGACGAATCTCTCCTATATTTTCAGCAACTGATATCGCTGCTGCAAAATTTTTACTGCGGTGAAATCATTGGAATTTCATTGGTAAATATATTACCGATTCCACCTACATATTGGAAAAAAGTCTCCTCTGAGTAATTTTGAAATTGGGCACTTGGAAAAAATCATCGACAACTGTCACTTGATCCTTTGTTATGACATGTAGAAGTATTTAACTTGCATAATACTTAATTCTGCGATATTTAGTGTAATATGGGGTGTTTAGGTCGGTCAGTGGTCGCGCGGTTTAAGGCGTCAGTACTTGAATCGAGGTGACTAGATCGGTGTGGGTTCGCGCCCCGCTGCCGGTAGACCGTATATAAGCTATATTCGTGGAGAGGATTGGCACCCTCTCTGCGGGTATGGTAGGGTGGAAGAATGTTGGCTTGGGTCAATATGAGAGATTAATACTGGTTGACGTTTGACTACCCCCCTAATTAATGAGGTTCTCCAGGTTTCCCTCATTCCTGTACTGAATGGTGGTTAGGACCTACCACGTAAGTCGTTCCTGGGCGCAAATGCGGCCTGCTTAATAATAATATGGCGCCCCCTCTCCCGCACAAGTGTCCGACTTCTGGGCTAATCCCCGTGATTAGAATGATATTATTATTATTAATGGGGAAGTTGCACGAATCTTAAATTAGTTTGAAATGTATTACAGGGTAATCTTTCAAACATAGCGAAAGGTTAGAACACGTGTCTGGCGGCAATAATCACATAATAAGTAAAATATTAAGATTAAAAAATTGCCATGAAATGTAAACAAAAGCATGTGACCGAAAACGCGGTATTATTGGGATGACGTCACACCACGTTCAGCGCGTTCTTGTTTCCGTAGATACAGGTTTAGTGTTTTTGATGTAAACAGGCGCTTGTTTCTCGTGTTTTTTGCATTTTTGAGGCATTTTGGGATCATAGAGTGTAAATACACAACATTACCATAATTGTTAGTGGTGATGTGTACTTACGGTATTGTTAAACGTAATTTATTTCTTTATTTACAATATATATCCGCTGGTGACGACAATGCTGTTGGTTACATCCAGATAGAGGGTTTTACTTGAGGTATTTATAAAATTATGCCATCTGATTTCACATTAATTTTATTTTTATTAATTTAAATCGTTTACATAATTTAATGTGGTGAAGTTGGATAGCCAAATTTGTATAAATATATCAAATAATATTCTACTCGTAAATGGTAGGAACAATAATACAGAACATGTTATTTGGAAACGGAATTAAGCGCTGAACACAATAAATGAACTTTACAGCTTTTTTTCGTGAGATGCACTTTCTGTGGTCATTTTACGAGTCTATTTTGCAACTTTATTCAATACCTTGTCTGTTTACACCTAATAATATTACAAATTAACTATTCTAAACGTATGTACAATCGTTTGCAATAATAATGACACTCTCGTAAAACAGTTTTTGAACTTCTGGAAGTTCTGAGTAGAAATTTCATTAAATCTCTATCGGTGAGTGAAACAACTAATAACTAATATTAAAAATGTGAAGTAGATTTCATTACAAATACATCAGAAGTTTAAAATAAATCGCAAAATTCATTTTAATGAGTGTCATTATTATTGCAAACGATAGTACTGCGTTGCTCAAAACTGACAGACATAATGACACAATACATTCTTGCTCCTGCATATATTTGGAAAAATCATGATGCAATTTCCCCATTGATTAATTGTTATCTTTTTTATAGATACTTTTTTCTTGAAAGCTACTAATCGCTGACGATTCACTACTAATTTCTCTTTTTTCTAGCACAATCGTGTCTGTATAATTACATATATTCATAATAATTATTGACTAAATAAATAGGTTTATAGGTCTGGTCTACGACTATTTTCACCGAAATTTACCATCTATTAGCATTTGTTATGCAGAATATGAGAATAATGTTTGTGTTTATTAGAACTGGTAGCATATGGTGGCTATTAACACATTCTCGTGGTGCATTATCGATGGAGAATCTAAAACATATGCTTCCGATATACGTCACAGTATATCGATTAAGTCTACATTGAACAGGTCAAGTTAATACAACAAAATTATTTTCTATTATTAAAGAGTAGTAATTGTATACCGTTTCATTGTGAAACTGTAATATAGACTTTATAAAGTTTCCTATCGTTGACGTTGACTTTGCTGAATAAGAACTCGACAGTGCTTAATTAAAAAAAAAATACTAATACGTCAAACTGTTTTTTTATTCAATATTATTTATTAGATACCGATACTAGTTTAGCGAATAAGCATTTAAGTTGATTTAATCAGTATTTATTTATTTATTTAATTCTTATTTTGTATCTACAGGTTAACCCAAATGATACAATCGAAAAAGATAACAGTTCTAAAAAATAAATTCAACATATTCAATAAATTAAATAATATTATAATCAATATAAATAACTTAAACATAATTTCCACATCGTAAGTACTAATTAATTTGCTTCATAAATTTAGTAAGTTGACTCCACGATGCCTCAAAAATATCAAAATTTCGAGGCAACGCATTAATCGTCTTACTAACTTCATTTATATGAGAATATAATCCAATATTTGTACGAGATTGACGTAAATAGAAAAAATCATCTATTCTGGTGGTATAGTTCGCAACTCTTATATTAAATAATGAAAGTAATTCACTACAATTTATTTTATTAATAATAATAATAATAATAATAATTTATTTCCTTTCAGACAATTACAAATTGTATAGGAACAGTCAAAGTTGTTAATAAATATAACTACATACCTACACCTAGGAGTGCGTCTCGTCAAAAAACTCCTTTAAACTATAAAAACATTTACTATATAGATAATTTTTTAAGTCATTTTTAAAGTGTCTTAAATATTTTGTTTGTTTTAAATAGAACGGTAACATATTATATATATTTAATCCTAAATTTGCTGGCGAATTTAATGACACACTGTATTTGCAAAATGGTATATAAAATTTGTCTTTCTGTCTTGTGTTGACACCGTGCATATTCCTAACTAATTTATAATCACATATATTTTTTAAAATGTTTACACATGACTCATAAATAAAAACATTAATTAAAGTTAAAATTTTAAAATCTTTGAATATTTCTCTACAAGAGTGTGTTTTACTAATATTATTGAAGAGTTTATGGGCAAATTTTAAGTCTAGTAGTTGCAGTCTTTCATCATAAATATAATTATTTTTATTAATATTCAGTGTAAATAGTATAAAATTACATATTTTCTTTTTGAATACATTCCAAACGATCTATATAACTAACAAAATATGAATTCCAAACAATACAACAATATTCTAAAGTTGAACGTATTAGAGAATCATATAAAACAAAAATAGATGTAACATTAGTGGAATCTCGAGTTTGCCGTTTAATGAAACCACACATTCTACAACATTTGTTCAAAAATCCTCAATGTGAAAGGTAAATTTCAGTTCACAATCAAATTTTACGCCAAAATATTTCACTGCCTTTAATCTATCTAGTTGAATGTTTTCAATAAAGTAATTAGTCACACAAATATTTTTCCTACTAGTAAATGTAATGACTTTACATTTAATATGGCTCAATTGCGTATCATAGGATTCGCACCACTTAGCTAATGAATTGAAATCACTTTGAATTGCACCACTACCCTTAGAATCCTTAACACATAGAAATGATTTTAAGTCATCTGCAAACATTAGATATCTACATGATATTAAATTGCAAGAGAGATCATTAATAAAAATAGAAAACAAAATTGGTCCCAGGTGACTACCTTGAGGAACACCAGAAGTTACTTTTATTTCGCGTGAAGAAAATTCTTTAATTTTGACTGTTTGAGTTCTATTTAATAAGGAAGATTTCATCCATAATAACAAATTCCCGATTAACCCCCCGATTAGTATTGGTGACGTTACAGTATTTTAAATTTGTCTTGGGGAAAAGTATGCTTGCAATGTGAATATGCAATAATTACAACAGTCAACAACGTTATTGTAGCATTGCTACCACCTTTAAGTGGCCGGAAAGTTGATGGGTTACTTCCATGGTCACTTATTTGATAAATAGTTAGATATTTTTAGTGTCTGTCGCTTTAAGTATGCATTTCATGTGTATATCACTTCAAAGTTCTATTACAGATGTATATTTAAGGTCGCCATTTTATAATAGACATTTAAAAATATTATTACTCATCAGTACTGCATGAAATTTTGTAGGTCTGTACTATAATTATTGGTTTCAGGTGAAAATAAATGTTTCCCACTTATTAAAATATACCGATTTTCATCATTTTAGTGCAAATCGTTTCGAAAATCATCTTCAGAGTTCCCCCTTTAAGAAGCAATTTTTGAGGTATGTTTATAAGAACTTTTTTTATTATTTTAACCTCTAGAATCACCTCCCAAAATATTACCCATATCAGCCAAAACGACTGCATGCAGTTAATGTCCATGATTAAGGTAAATTACCGAATTCCGTCATGTAAATTTTCAAAGAACAATCACGACAATGGCAATTATTAATATCAGCGTGTCGGAAAAAAAGAGAAGGGTAGCTGTACGGCAGGAAATAGTTTATTAAAATCATTACATAATATTCCCCAGCGGTAACAGTTCTTTTCCTCTAATCCTGTTGCAATCAGCCTTCCAGGGGCGTGCCGTCCTTTTTTTTTTGTTTCGTGAGTCACGGTTTCTAATGCGTTTTTTTAAATGCGTGATGTGAGAATATTTGTTTTATTGAGCAGAATTAAATGATCTAAAACTTATAAATAGTTAAATGACTATGCAAATAATCAGTCATAAGTTTATACGTGACAACTCTGTTTAGGATTTACTAGGTCATTCAACTCTATAGTTTTTATTGTAAATAGTAAATAATAGAAGGATCAGTGAGAAATTGTCATCAATAAGCAACTTTCAACCAACTGAATATGTGCGAAACTTCTTTGGTACGGGAAATGCAGCCTTGCAGTTCTCGCTTAAAATGATTTTGCACATGAATTTTCTTTTCTTTTAATATACGGCACTGGTTTAAACGTTATACTTAGTGCGTCCGATAAATAGTTGTAAACTATGAAAAAATTAAGGTTAAGGGATGAATTGAAAGAATCTTTCAATATTATTCATTCAGTAGAAATTGAAGGTAAATGAACTATAGAACGTTGTGTAGTAACTTCGTGTAGAGGATGAATCTTAAATAAGTACAAATATTTTAATCAGTACAGTTCACGGTGTAGAACATGTAATTATTAGTTTTTTTTTAAATAAAAGCTTAATAAGAGTCAAAATTTAAATGAATTTCATGATGTTTTAATAGAAAACTTGTTGAGGACCTCTGATCAGGTATTGTAGCTTGGACGTGTATTCCACAGCATTGCCAGTGTTACACTAATGTCTTAAAATCTAACTTTTTATATGAATCAAGAAAGTTAATAACTGAGATTTTTACTCAATATGTTAAAGAATGATTGAAATATGTTTATAAAAATGTTGGCCATTCCTACATAGAACAGATTCAGAATTTGAGCATTATCCATTTTTACTACATCAACTGATTTATCACAATCTTTATCACTATCACTGCACTCTAATTATCACTACTTGAAAAATATGCTTTTAGCATGTCACGTTTCCACTGTTTGAATAATGCGCCATATTTTTCTTAATTATTTCTCTTTATTCCACGAAAAATATTAATTAAAAATACAAGACACCTAAAAGAAAAACAGTGATCGTGAAAATAATAAAATACGGTTTATACGTTAGTGCCGCAACTCCGATAAAAGATGTATTAGGTATTGCATTACTTAAAAAAAACAATAGTTCGGTCTTAAAAGATGCAAAAGTATATCATAATAAATTTCAATTTACTTGTATTGGAATTATGAAATCCCTTTCTACAAATATTACATGTGTTCTTTCTATTTGTACCTTGTCTTTGCCCTGGATCAACATAACCTCGCTGGCTGTCAGTCCTAAGATGTGGCTAATGGCTCTGCTCCCTGCAGGACGTTGTGCCTACCACGCGTGCCCAGGGCACCGGCTTCGTTTATGCATACGACACTGCTTTTTCAAACGTTAACGTTTCATCTTCTTCGTGAAAGTGATAAGGTTAGTTAAGAAGTTAAATTTGGGTTAATATGTCTACGTAGCGTACTACTTACTCAATTTTACTTATCACTTGAAACAAGTATTTTTAAATTAAAATCAATCGCGCAAAGATTTTATTTACGTTAAAGTAAAGAAAAATATTTATATTAGATGCGATATGGCAACCTCGACTTCAACAGATGGTTTATTAGGTTAGGTCAGTATCTGGTCAGCTAGCAGTCCTTAAAATTTGGGTAGTTATTTAAAAAATATATCCGCAAATATTTAAAAAAAAAAATTAAATGACTTTCACTAGACTCATTTATATGACGAACTACATCTACAGTTAAAATATTTGTACTTATTTCACTGTGTATTTGTCAGAACTGTCACAAACGTCTGTAACAATTTGTTACCGGCGTATTTTTCTCGTCAAATCGATAATATCCCACAAAGTGGCACACCTACTTTCATTAGCAATTAGTGTAGCATTTCTACAACGCTGAATAAAGAATTTTTTAGCCCTATCGGGCACTTCAACCTCATTGATCGGGCGATAATAGGCATTTCATGAAATGGCATTATGTATTTTGATCTCGACACCTGGGAAGTCGGTTAGATTGGTTCGTAAAAGTACGCTGGACTATTTATAGTTTCGTTCAGTTGGTCCGCCATTCACTAATTTCGATTCACGCCGTGTGTCTAGATACTAAAATAGAGACATTCGGGAAATATTGCTACACACAGCCACGAAAATGAAGTAAACATATTATGCGCACAAATGTCTTTCATTTTTGATAGGTGCATTGGTAGTATTTGCAATATTATTATTTTTAACATAAGCCAGTTATCAGACCTGTATTGGTGATGACTGTCAAAAATTTGTTAGATATATATAATATGACGATTCCACAAACTCAGCAAACAAGGAACTTCATAAAAACTGAGTAAGTTGTATCAAGAACAGTTTAGTTTTATCATAATTAAATTAATTACTACATTTATATCATATTAAAATTAAAAAAACATTAATCGATTCAATTTCAGCATTATATTTTAGTACTACATTAATAAGGACCTCCACCTACTGTGTATATTTTTTGTGTGCATATTTAGATATGGTTATTTGTCCTTGAAACGCCAGCCTTAAACTTAACAACTAACTTACTTTCGAAGTGCATTTATAAAACCGCATATTAAATGCAAATTTAATAACCATCCATTTTCACAATTCAAATAATACATATGTTAAACTACAGCGACACCTAAAAAGCATAAAAATAGTTAATTACTACAGCTGGCAAGACATATCAAATTGTTGTGCTGATGGTTGCATAAAGATGCAGATTAATGTGTGAAAGGGAATTGTTACATTGACGGGCCTAATATATTTTTTTACTTTTTTGTATCAAAATGAAGAAAACCTGGATGGAAAGTTTTTTGTGGTCAACACTGTATTTGTTTACGAATGTAGAAAACTGGGAAATTACAACATTCTGAGTAGTTAAATGATAATTATTATTTAATCGGTCTTAGATAATTAATTATTAGTAATTTAATTGTCATTAAACAATCTATTATTTTAAAGTAGATTAACATTGTCTCTCTCTCAGATATTTTATATTAATGAAAAAAATTGTCAATATAAAATTACAAATCGTTTAATAGAACTGCTAATCTATAAGTTATGTATTTCATACTTGTATTGCAAGTTTTGTTTGAAGTTTCACTTTGTGAATCGTCTCTAGAACAAACGAGCCTTATTTCCGTGAAATTTTAAGTAGAAATATTAAATACGCCCTCGTCTGGATCGTTTAAATACCACACTCGTAATTCCACCCTTCGCCCACAAAAGTAATCAACTGAAAACGTTTGTGACATTTATAAGTGAACGGATAAATATTGTTTTAAGGTAAATGAGAATTCCTCCTACTGAATGAATTGCTCTAATGTCAAAGTTCAAGAGTTCGGGATATGTCACAATTGGACGGAGTATAAAATGTTAATTACTTCATTTCATCATGAGTTTCCTCGACGTTGGGTAGGGGAAAAGTTGCTGTAATGCTTTATTTAATTATAAATAAATTGCCTCTATGTGTACTGCGTAGTTTTCTGATTTATATTACACTTTGCGAAAAGTTCTGGACTGAATCTTAAACATGTTTTAAATTCGTCCAAAGTTGCTTGACAGTTTCAGAATTGTGTCCCACCTTGTGTTGCGGAAGTGGGATGGATAAGATTATAACTATGTGCAGGTTTTACCTGAGAATTCAGGTCCGGATTAAAAAAAGCATGGGCAAGTAAAAAATCTTACATAAACATCAGTATAGGCAAAAGTACATTATTTGTTATAGCCAATCTCCTCTAGCATATTCTTGAAACTAAAGAACTAATACCTTAAAGTATCATAACAAAGACTTTGTGACATAATATGTTGCCTCTCATATGGTGACAATAGCCAAATCTGCAGGAATATAAGTTGGATAACTCTTTGTCGGCATCTTTGATTGTTTCTACACGGTTGGCAAACGGTGATGGTCCATCTGCCGTTACATGAGAGTGACAAAGTAAAGTATAGAAATCCGTGCCATAGACAAGGTTGACTATATTGACGACGTTTTAAAATCTAAATAGTCACCGCCCGTTTCGCCATTCAAAACAAATAAAAGGGGGAGTGACTGCAGATGTTATCCTAATTTATCGTCTTAACGTCTTCCTATAGCCATCCTTGTTTCTCGCACGGATTTCTATACTTTACTTTGTCGCTCTCATGTAATGGCAGATGGACCATCACCGTTTTCCAACCGTCTATAATAGATCAAAGACCGCGCCACCATGCATTATCCGTCGAATAGCCAGCCAAACTTTATCTGCCAAAGTCTACTAGGTCAAGTGTCGCTTTTTATCTTTGTTTATATTCGAAACTTTAAAATTGTGTAAATGGGTGGGTATTTGTTATGCAACTTTATACCTTAAAAATGTTTAAGTATCAGATGATGCAATCTTTTCCTATTTTTTTACGATTTACAGAGTAAAGTAGTTGTCTAAAAATATTTTAAAACAGTGATATAAAAAATTGTAATATTCACATTATGTGAAGAAAACTCAACTCGAAATTATGAACAGAAATATGTGGTACTGTTTTGCGAGCGCATTAGTAAAGAACAATTATACAGACCGTGAAATTCTGAATTACCCTTCAAAAAAATTCCGACCTTATTTTATAATGCGAAAACAAATTTTTTTGTCAATATTGTATTAGATCCTTATTTAACGCCACCTATGCGATCCGTCCGCCGCATGTTTAACGTTTACATTGCTAGAGTAGACAACCAGCAACACTACGGTAAAATTCACTGTCATGTCATAATTTAATTTCTCTGTTTACGTTGTAGTTTTGTGTTCACTTTTTAGTGCCTTTTCTCAATTTTAATCGTTTTATAGTTGCAGGTGCATTAAAAGTTTTCTATTATCTGTTAGTACCTACCTATCTATTCCTTTTGTTCGATTTTCTTATAATAAATAGGCATTTTATTTAACTGTATCTACGGGAAGTGTTTTTTATCGGTAGTGAGTGGTTGTAATGAATGAAAATGTAGTTTTGCCAGTTTGTAACGAAATAATGAAAAACGAATGCAAAATACTACAGCTAACTGGATTAACTGTTGTTAATTTTTGTCGTTTCTGCATTTAGAAACGCTGCAAAAAAACGACCGCATGGTAGGTAGACATTGTTGACAGATGTAAGCTTTATCTATGGATCTAAGCCATCTCAGTCGATGCTTATCATAGGCGCCGACTTTTTGCGGGGCAAAACCAATTCAGGGAGACACACGGGTAAAATACGCCCCTAATTTTTTGCACGTCAATATTTTAAAATTTAAACATCAAACCATGATAGATATGACTTTTTTATAACAAAAATGTATTGTTGTTTTACTTCGAAATACCGCTTCGTTTTCAAGAAAAATCGATTTTAGGGTTTTGTTGCATTATCTAAGGAATGGAAAATTATTACATGAATAGGTAGGCAGGTCATGAAAACATACGTTTGTTTACTTGAATTAATTTAACAGTTAATAAACTGTCAAATTAATTCCATTCATTCGACATGTCGTCTAGCTCGCGATTAAAATTTTGCATTTTTTCTTCACATTTAATTTAATAGGTATCTAGTACAATACCGTAAAGTAAAAGCAAAAATTTGAGTTTAATAAACTGTCAAATTAATTCAAGTAAACAAACGTTTGTTTTCATGGCCTGCCATGTGTTCATGTATTTTTTTTTTTCATTTCTTAGATTACGCAACAAAACTTTAAAATCGATTTTTCTTCAGTACGAAGCATTTTATCGAAGTAAATCAAGTGTACATTTTTATATAAAAATGCTATATCATAGTTTGATGTTAATATTTGAAAAAATTGGCGTGCAAAAAATTGGGGGGGGTGGATTTTACCCGGGAGTATAGCCTCCTTAGGAAGCATTTTGCAACCCCTATTTATAGAAAAAAATCCTTATTTTTGATCGTATACAATCTACTGCTATAGTATTGCACACTAATTATGGAACATCCTGTATGTACAGAGAAAAATATGACTTTGTTATTCATATGTATTCAATCTTTTTTTTTTGTGGTAAATAAATTATTGCCGTATTTAGTCCAACCCTGCGCGGCTGGGCTCAACTTTATTACAGGGGTGCGTCACTAGGGTCTTCCCTCCTGGCAGCATTTGCCATCGTCAGTCGCTTTTTTCACGCGACGCGAGCTTATGCTACTGCATCCGCTGCTGTTCCGACAAAATAAGGGATGTGGGGGTACGAGATGTAAACAGAACGTGGCGTGTAAGCTGCCAAACTCTCCAATGATGGACGCTTGTTTAGTTTGCCGGTGCGTACTATGCGAATGTTCCGCTGGATATCGCTTTGTTTCCGTTTCGCTGTAAACGAGATAAATGGGAACGAAGTGGAAGTAAGGAGTGTTGTATACACATGGCATCTATTCTGTGCAAATACTGGATTCGAAGCGGTACAGGCGGCTGTTTTGTTAGGTTCTCGGCAAGCTTTTTTCAAGGTTAGATATGTCCGCATTGTTGGTTATCTGCAAACATTAGGGTTGTCTGTATAAGTAAAATTCTATGTACAATTTTTTTTTAGATTTTTTTGCAGGCGTATTGCATTAGGCGATATTTCCCACCGTTTCTATAGATATTTCAAACGTTGCAAGTTTAAGAAAAATTAACTAAACAACAAATTAAATTTTATTAACAAAACATTACCTAATTCTTTTACAAATCACAGATAAAAATTCTGACAACAAAAATAATTATTACAAATACAAATGATTAGAAAACCATTTAAAAATTAGATTTTTAACCTCTAATTTTCGTTGTTTCGTTACTTTATTTTAAGTACTTTTTGTACCCATTGCACATTTTAACATATCAAATTGATCTTTATTGTTTAAATATAAATATTTCTTGAGAATTTATATTCCCGGAGATTTTGTGTTAATACCCGCAACCCGGAGAAATTGATTATAACCCTGAAACTTCGGGTCAAACCCGTAGGGTTGGCAACCCTGAATAGAACCCATTTAGACAAACTTAGCTTAGTCCAAAAGTGCCTCATTTAGAAGTTACAGTTAAAAAATTGTTTTCTTATTATGGGCATAATTAAGAAACGACACGTCCAATCATGTTGAAATCTGGTACAGTTATGTCATTGCTTAAATAACAATCAGCTCACAGACTCTACGGCAGGACCTTTGAAGTATTAAAACCTGAAAATTTGTCCTTGAAGCTTGTCTCTCTCGTTTGGGATACAAATCAGAACCGGATTAAAAATAGTTGTCCCAATTTAGAAAGTGTCATACTAAATATAAATTTGTTTTACTTGAAATTGTTTAAAAATAAAATAACATAACAGTATAAAATACAAGAAAATCAACAAAGCACCACAAAATACAGCATTCGTGCGCCAATAACGCAGTCGTTGACGGTATGGCTATAAGGGCATATTTTACAACCACACGTCCCTGCCGCCTTTTATCCCAAAATGGCGGCATGCGCGAAGATCTGCGCGAGACGTTCCCGCTCATACGAGTCTGTGAGCTGATTGTTATTTAAGCTGTGGTTATGTTTTAGATAAGTACAAGCATTGTGAAAGAGTTAGTAGTGCTGCATATCGTAGGGGGCGTGCTTGGCAGTTTTTTGTAGCTCATTTTTATCGTATCTTTTTTCTTGGTCTTATTCAGCTGCACCTTCGTTCTGCAGCTCCTCCATTAAATTCATTTTGACAATAAACAGCGATCACATCTGCCGTTTCTGAGTTGGAAAACTGGTTATTTCGAGGTATGTTTTCAAAATTTTACAAAATAATACTACGATATGCGGCACTACTTACTATTTCACAATGCTTGCACTTATCTAAAACATAACTGTACCAAATTTGAACATGATTGGACGATTCGTTTCTTAATTATGCCTATAACAAGAAAACAATTATTTTTCTTTGAAGCTCTGTAACTTCTAAACGAGTCACTTTTGGACTAAGCTAAATTTATCTAAATCGGTTCTATTTGATCACAGGAAGCTATGCGTAAGCTGGGTCCCATTACTTTCCAAACACCCTGTATATAACTTAAGGGAGTTTAAATCTAAGGAAATCTTCCAAACGTGAGAAGTACGCCAGGGCTCTATTCTTGAACCCGTATTTTTATTTTGTTTATTAAACATCTCGATGTGAAAGTTAGTATTTTTTAAATACAATTGATGGATAAACAGCCAAATGTTAACAGATGTATTACTGTCATACTAAGAGATCAGATAAGATATTTTATTATAAACTCAAAAACATTATACTGTGTATATCTGAGTTTGCTAATGATTTTGGAGTACTATTTGACGAGAACTATAGTTCACAGGACACATTCTATAAAGTGGTTTCTACAAATATAAATAATTCTAGACATTTAGGAACCGAATAATATAAAGCTTAGCAAATAACAGGAATGTCACTCATGTCACCTGCGAATATTCAAAGGTACCGAATTGGAATGAATATATAATGACGGAAATGAGTCGATCCAACAAATTTGTAGGTATAGAAATCTTTCAAAATATGTATTTTTAGCCGTCAGTACTTGAATCGTGTTTGCCATCCGCCGCAGGTTCGAATCCTTCGGCCGGTAGACCGTAGATCAGTTAAATTTGTGGAGAAGATTGGCACCCTCTGCGGGTATGGTAGGGTGGAAGAACATTGGCTTGGATCAATGTGAGGGATTGATACCGGTTGGTGTTTGACCTAATTAATTAGTTTTTCCAAGTTTGTCTCATTCCTGCACTGAATGGTGGTTAGGACCTACCAACGTAAGTCGTTCCCAGACGCAAATGCGACCTGTTTAATAACAATATGCCGCCTCCTCTCCCGCACAAATTTCCCGACTTTTGGGCTAATCCCCGTGGTTAGAATGAGGGGTAAAGATATTAGTATTATTAAAATAACGTGTGTGTTCTGTGTTACAAACGCTTTGTAAAAGTTATTTTACTTGAGAATTTAAATAGTAAAAAGTGGATAAACAAAACATCAAGAATTTTATTTTTGATATTTACTTTTGTTCTGTGTGTCTCTGTACCAAAAGCATCACAAATTTGATATCTACGGCAAGAAATACGGCGACTTTAATATTATTGAATTTAGAGTTTGAGTTGTAGGTATTCTTTAAAATTTTAAATATTTATGAACACACATACATACATTAAAAGTGATATACTTACATACAGGAAAAATTAAGCTCGATAACAACAGAGCTGCCTAACCTCAGAGTTATCGTTATTGTTATAACACCGCTTTGATACATATTCCATATATGTAAATTTGATTTTTAAAGATAATTAACAACATCTGTACAAATTTATACAAATTAACAAGATATAATTTGTCACCACTGAAATATGACTTAAATAACTACAATTGCGACGTTTTGAATTTTCTAAACCATCCCAGGGTGTGGACTCGTTTTATCCATTACAACTCGAAGCCATGTCGCAGTATGAATGCTCGGGGCAAATTCTGTGACAATATTTTTATATTTCGCCAAGTTTATTTCACTTTTGCAACATTTTGAAAATAATAAAAACAATTTTATAGAAGGTATACTACGTAGATATTTGATAAATTTTGCAAAAATGTTCTATCAACTTCAAAGTCACAAGTTATTAAATGTAATTTATTACTATAATATTTATAATCATCCATTAATTTTAACATTAGTCACGTATCAGTTCTTTGTTATTGTTAATATCTTTCAAATTGCTTATAAATTAGTCATACAAGTAGTATAATAGGTTACATTTGATAACAGCTAATGTAATACTTTTATTTACGATCTCTTTAAGACGTGCACTTATAAACAACGATATTGTATCTGTATATTGCTGTAATCCGAAGAAATTTTATGTCAATCGTCGTAAATTGAAGATTACAGTAATCACAGTTAGGCCTAGATATTTCCTTAAAACATGGATGCTGCTTAATTCAGAATGAAATAGTTCATAATCAATATTTAGATCGCCGTGTACTATTTTCTTTGCTTCGAAATATAACGGCGATAAATTGATTGTTAATAGTCAGATCAGAGCTTATCTGATAAACTGTCGGGATGAGTATGAAATGTAATCAGATGAATAATATAATTTTTAAAGACGTATGCTAGCAATTTTTAGACGCGGTTTTATTTATTGTTAATATTTGTAGTGAAATTAGAACAGCTTGAATTTATTTTATTTTTATTTTTATTTATCGTTTCACTATCCAACGGAATTAACTTGGAAATTAATCCCAATTACAGGACGGGAAATAGCTTACAATAAAAAGAAAAGGAAAAACAACAACCATCAAAAAATTACACATAGCAAAGTAGGAAACAAGTAAACATATAAAAGTTAATCAGTTTAAAAATAACAAAAACAATAATACATGTATATACAAACAAACAATTCAGATACCTAAGACGTAAAAAAATGTAAAAACAGAAGAGGAACAAACAAAACAATAATCAAGATAAAAATACATTTTTTATGTGCTTAATACTAGAATGAAATATATCAACGCTGTCTTGCACAGTTTTATAATAACGTAACATTGCATACAATGGTGAATAATACAATATATTGGTTCTAGCAGTTTTCATAACGAATGTTTCACTACGCCGTGTATTATTTGTGGGCACATTTAGATTAATTTTGTGTAGAATTTCGGGTAAGTCACATCTAAAGTTAATAACGTTATACAAGAAAATAACAGATTGCATATGACGACGGATAGCCAATGAATTGTAGTGATGATCACGCAGTAATAAATTGCTTGGGTACCCAATTGGAGGATATATTTTGTTCTTTCAAATACAAAAATCTTAAAAAATCTACGCTGAACTCTTTCCAAGCATTCAATATATTTCACATGATTAGGTGACCACACGATTGAGCAGTATTCCAATTTGGATCTTACAAATGAATTGTACAATAATTTCACAGTGTCAAGGTTGACAAAATCTCTGGAGTTTCGAACAACAAATCCAAGGTTCCTACATACAGCTGAAACCATTGCAGTAATATGATGTGAAAAACTTAATTTCTGGTCAAAATATACACCCAAATCTTTAACATATTCGGGTCTGGCAAGTGGGACGTTGTTAATATTATAAGAGAAATTTAAAATATTCTTTAAGGTATTTATTTCGTCTATGTAGATAGAAGTGTTTTCACTAGTAGATGGTTTATAAACTATTGAATCCTCCAAAGTTGAATTATTTAAAAAATCGCTTCCAACACTTGATGTACTTGCAGTAGAGATTTTTTTGTTAAAGAAGATTGCCATTCACCGTGCATTCTTAAAATGATATCAGCTCCTTAATTTATTATTAGTGTAACTGAAGTTACCATTTGAATATTTTATTAAAAACTGTTATTTACTATCTATTTGTCTTGTCTATATTTCCTATATGCCTAAATATTCGCTTACATTGAAGGAACTTTTTTCTTTGTTTTTGTAGTTGGCAGAGTGGTCAGCAATCTTTCCCATATCTCTAATTTATATTTAAAATAATTTATCATATCGACACGCACCAGATATGGGCAGGGGCGTATCCATGGGGGGGGGTAATGGGGGTAATTACCCCCCCCCCAAGAAGCTTACTGAAACGAAATCCATTACTTTATAACTTTCGAATAAAACAGAGGGGAAGTATTTGTAATTTGAATTACTTGATAATCGCATGCAAAAAATATTAAATTGTGTAATAAGTAATATTTCTATAAGTAATATTTAGCGTTTACTAATGTGACTTTCAAATCTAAATTCTGTAATTTTGCTCGATGTTGCTGCATATATGAATGCTGAAAATACCTCTGATCTAGAAAAATACAATATTTTTAAATATGCTTTCGTCCCCAGCAAAAACTTTCTCTTTTCCTATTCTGTTCATAAAAATCCTTGCTCTTCTACATATACATAGACATATTAAGTTAGACATTTCAATTATTGATATGCAAGTAAAAAAAAATAGAAGAATTAATTTAATTTCCATTATCTTTTATTTTTATAATACTGCTGCAATGTATAAATTTTTAATTTATATTTTATTATTGATATTGGATATTAACTTCTTTCATTTGACAAAAGTCTTTATTTATGTTTAGTTCTTTAGTCTGTTGATGTTATAAGTCTTTACAACTTTACCCCCTCCAAGATAAAATCATAGATACGCCCATGGATATGGGAAAAATCATTACCACATAAAATAATAATAGTCAGTATTCTTGGTTTATAAAAATATTTTGTTTGTAAGTAATTACCTTTGTACAATTTTTTTTATTTTGTAAAAGCTCGATTTTTAGCACTATATCCATCTGATTGTCGTTTCAAGAATGTTTCTAATTTTAGATACTTTTCAATATCGATGTTGTTGAAGACATCGCATATATGGGCCATAATGAAGAAGATTTCATAATTTTGCATAATTCAGAAAAATATTCCAATAGTACATTTTATAAAAAACACAATCTCTGGTGGAGCTAATGTGAATTCTTCCATCTAACTAATAGTTATTTTTATGGATTTAAATAGTAACAATATGGCGATTACTACGAAATAATGTTTTTATTGTCTTTTAGGCCTTCCTGAGCACGTGGTTAAAACTTTTGTACCTAGTCATAATTAACTCTGTATATGGCGTTGATGTCTCAATCGATGTTAACATCGATATGTGCTTTTTGTGGCATATTCATTTATCACAGATGCTCTAGATGTATTCACGGAATTGATATTGCTAATCCTCGATAGATATTAAGCATAATAAGGCAACATGTACAAACCCAACCGCATGTGGGAGTGTCCCGTGTTTAACAATTTCGTGGCTTTTAAATTCTGATAAAGTAATTGTAATTGTCGAGTTATGTGTTATTTTACACCAACATCCATAATTTGTATGTAAATAGTCCTAATGGGGGTTTTCACCTTTTATTTTTGCGTAGAACGTATATATCTACCTATTAATTAATGCATTTATGAAAGCCATATCTTTAGTAATTATTTGAGATAAAAAATTAAAACTACCGGTCAGTAAATTTATTTAATTATGTTTTTTTGTTATACCAGACATTTTATCTTTCATGAGACATTTAAATGTGGGGCTTGTCGATGAAAAGATAGAGCTAATTTACCAGCAGGAGTCCGGCAGGTGTGAGACACGTGGAATTAAAGTAATTTAGGGTAACGTAGGTAAATTTTAATGGTTGGATGACTTAAGGGACTTGCCAGTTGGAAGATAAAGTACATTGGGTTGTCTCTAAATTTGTGAATACTTAAAAAAGACAGTACTATGGCATGCCTTGTCAGAAACGCTGGACAAAGTTTAATTGTTTGTCTTTACATTGGACTGTACTGTCAAGAATGACTCAGGGCTCCATTCTCGGGCCCTTATTTTTTATACTGTTTATTAATGACACATTTTTTGTATATAAAGCTATGTATTTAAAAAATTTAACTAAAATTAACTTATTGCCGTATTGTTTCATGATTCAGCCTCATGGAATTAATAAATTTTAAATAGACTGACATTAAACGTTAGTAAAATTCATGTTACAAATCAAACAAGATATGTATTATTTAATTACAAGCTCAACATTACATCTTATTTGACAATAATTATATTTCATATTGAAGATGGTTAACCCGTGTGAGTAGTAGATGAATATGGTGTTATAAACAAACGTCTAAATCTCATAAACTCCTTTAATTTGACTACCGGTTTCGTAGTAACCAAGACTACATCTTCAGGTCTACAAGGACTACAATATAAACATAGGGTGTTTGTTTATATTGTAGTCCTTTTAGACCAAGACCAAGATGTAGTCTTGGTTACTACGAAACCGGTAGGCAAATTAAAGGAGTTTATGAGATTTAGACTTGTTTATAACACCATATTAATAATTATATTGCTAAGTCCACACATAAATTTTAGACTTTGTTCTTCGGAAATGTAAACACTTTTCGAATATAGTTACACTAAAATTGTTATACTCAGTTTTTGTATGCTCCAAACTGTGAAATACGTATCGGTGGAAATGGAGTCAATATCGTAATAAAAGTTGTAAATTCCTTATAGTTTCCCAGAAAAAAATTAAAAAGTTCTAATATTTTCAACTTATGCATCGCTGGGTTATTGAAGTGTCCACGTTATGCGATTCCGAAAACTGATTTTAGTATTAACATTTTTGCGATAACGTTTACATTAGTGTGAAAAATGGCTTACGTGTTTAGCAAATTTGAATTGATTTCGTTTTAATTTATGATAAAATAAGACAAGATGCTTTAGCAGCTTCTCGTCTGTACCCAGAACGATCTTCCGGAAGACATGTGCCAAATGCGGCTTCTTCTACCGCGGTGATGCAACGCGGGCGTGGAAGGAAATTTACAACCTCATCGTGAAAGAAATGGAGATCCAGATACACATTTTGGACTTTAGAGATTGTTGAAGAGAATGTATTCGGGCATTCTCTTCAACAATCTCTAAAGTACCAGGCAAATCGCTCGACAAGTACAAGGAATATCCCACTCAACAGTGTGGTGTATCATACACGCGACTCAATTATACCAATAACTTACGAGTTCAAAACGGCAGAAACTTTTGTGTTAGTTTGTAGAAACTGGCGCAAATTTGTTTACACGCCGGGGGACAAAATTTTGAATAGTAGTTGTAACGTCAGGTATGTCAATTTATTTCGCAAACACTAATTTGGCCGATATTTTTCTGCTATAAAATTATACACATTTATATTAAATTCTACTTTCAAAAAGTCTTGACTTCTTCCATTTTTATCTCTCGTTACAGAATTGTATTAAAACCGTCCTAATTTAAGCATATCATATCGATAGCATTTGACTATTTAAAGGTTTTGTAACATTGTAACCAACAATTGTTTCAAATCCATTATTCTTACATATCTCATGAAAATAGACTAAACACTAACAATTTCGTTCGTTTCCGTTTTGAAGATATTCCAAAGTTTCAGATTAGATTAAATAGGTTGGCGACACTTTGTTTCTACATTACAAAGTAACGGTTTCTGTCTAAACATTGTAACAAAATTCGCGTGTATATAACCTTTTAGTATCAACAAACAATTACTGTACCGTCTTGACAGCTTTTAAATGAGTCTAATGATAGTATGTCGTTCGCACATCTCAGGTCCGTCGGTTGAAAATCGTAATATTTAAATATTCCTAATTAAAAACAAATATCATCTGCAAAATAATGGCCAGTGTTGACGAACCTCACCCTGTTTATTTACCGGCATTTGTCAAGGTCGCAGTCCATCTACAGCAGTCATTCTCCGACGTGTTGCGCATCCGCTTTCCAATTGCCAGTATCAATCTCGCAGTGAAGCGGTGTGCGTGTTGGATCTTTGTAGGGACGACACTGCGTTATTAGCAAATGTTAGTTTCTTGTCGAGTTTCTTGTTGGTATGTCTGTTTCGGTGCTTGAATATGTTCCGTCGGTCTCCCACTCGTTCTACGGTGGAGAAATGGAGTAAAGATTATCCAGATTTAGAATATGACGGGGCAGAATTAAAGTGCAAAATTTGTGAGAGTTATATTGTGGAATTATAAAATACGTATTGTAGAACATATGCGCTTAGAACAACACAAAGAACCTGTGACAGCACCAGGCTAGGCTCTTCAATAAAAAATAATGCCCTAAATAGTGTTTTAGACAGTTTATTTCTCAGGTACCAGGATCTAGTACTCAACGTGCGAAGAAGAAATTTAATACCGTTTTGCAGAAAAATCCGGGATTTTTAACTGTATGCCGTATAGTAGGAGTAGATTTTGCTGAACCCACTCTAAATGTGTCATCAGTGAAAAATTATACATATTTTAAATATGCCCCAGTGACCTCTGTGGACGTTGAACGTACGTTTTCGAAATTGAAATGGATTTTAAGCGATAAACGTCACAAGTTAACAACTAAACATTTACAACAGTTGCTGGTTATTCAGTTTTATTTCAGTGCTAAAAGTGAATAGTGTTTTGTAAACTACACAAATTAATATGGTCCATATTGGACATACCCATACATATCACCAGTACAAGATAAGACGTTGATATTAACTGTATTTGACAATGAATGTACATATTTACTTGACTTCCACAAACGTTAACGTTAGCGTCCTAAGTGCGCCCCAGATAATGACGTCATGTGCGAACGATATACGGTCTCTATTCATCACGTTTATATACCAGTAGTCACATGTTTGTGACTATTATAGTTTTTTTTATCAAGATTTATCCGAATTTAAATCCATTAGTTGAAAATTAGGAATACTATTTTCAATAATGAAACCAATTAATTTTTATAATTATTTTTCTAAACGAATTCGTCCAGTTTTTTCGAATTAACATTCTATTCTATTAGTTTAATAGTAAAAATAAAATTTGCATGTCGTTAATGTTGATTGAAATCAACGAATCTATTAAAAGTATCATTTAGTTTTAATTCTGTAGTGAATTAAATAAATTATTTATCCTGTTATGTGCACATATTTTAAGGTCACCCAAGGTGGCACCTTTATTATGTTTGCTATGTGTGATATTAAGGACGCCGTATTCTTGAAATAGTGTTTTCTACAAATACAAGTAATTTTAGACATAAGAACTGACTAATATAGAGTTTATCAAATAACAAGAATGTTATCTGATGCCACCTGCAAATATTCAAAGGTAGCGAATTAAAATCAATATATAAAGTCAGAAAGCGAACGTTTATAAATCTTATTGTCTCTAAAATAATTAAAAGTTTTGTGTTCACTTTGCAGATTCTTTCTGCATAAAGTTTCAATGATGGTATGCTAAAAAAAAACGTACACGTAGAATTCTAACCGTACTGTCCAGAACTGTACTAACGATTCTTTGAACTACAGATACGGAATTTCTTTGTTTTTTTGTTATCTACTAATTTAATGTAGAACGTCAGTCATAAATATATTTCGAAAACTATTAGGAATTGAATTTATAAAAGCTAGTGCAACTCTAATTATTTTTTATTGCGTTGCTACCAAATCAAAATTAAAGGCGCAAACTGATTTACCACCGGTTGATCAGATCAGTTTAACTACGATTTATTTAAATCGAGTTTAATCGCTATAGAGTTTAATTAAATCCGGTTTAAATTTTCTTTCATTGGTGATTGGAGCCGATTTATCAATAGCAATCAATCCATTTCAAATTCAAAGATTAAAATAAATCTGGATCAAAGGTTATATCTCTGTATATCAAGGTTTTAAAGATGCATTTGATACTAAGGTTTAAGGCGTACTGAATTGACAAATCTGCACCTAGAAAATGTTAAAGATGAAGGACAATGCATTCATATTATTATTCTGTTTACAAAAACAAAGATATCGGAAGATTTTTTATCACAAACGGAAAACATTGAAGGAATAAATATGGTGGAAATGATTCGAAGATATATAGCAATGAGGCCAAGCAACACAGATCATACTCGATTGTTTGTGGGATACAGAAATGGAAAATGCATCAAGCAGCCAGTTGGCATTAATATTTTTGAGAAATACAATGTATAGTATTGTTCCTGGGTCTTTCAAATCTTCAACAATACACTGGACATTGTTTTAGTAGACCATCTGCGTCGTTGTTTGCAGAATCAGGAGTAGATTTATTAAGTGTTAAGAGGCATGGTAGATGGCGCTCTAACGCAGTGGCAGAAAGCTATATAGAATATTTCAAAGAAAATAAGAAGAAAGCGGAAGTCCAAGCGGAAAATAAGTTACTTTCTAAAAATACAGTCCACTGGATTTAATTTAACAAATTGTTCAGAAGTTGTAATTAATGTTTACAATAAGTGTTGTTGAATTTTTTATAAGTTAGTAAGTACAAGTAGTGATTAACTTTGTGTTTGTTTATTTTTTAACTTTAAAATTTGCGTGTTGTGAATTTCTAATGGCAGCGTTATTATAAAGGCGTCCAGATGAGGATGCTAAATGTGTCATAATGACACCGTCGTAGATTAAATTTTCATTGGATGTCTTTAGGTGTGACGTAAATGATAGGCGTCTTAGTTGAACAATAATTTCCAAGACTGCCAAACGGCATCCAGTCGATATCTCATTCTAGGTACTGTTATTATTCATAGGAAGATTGAGTCACACAATAGTAGATAGTAAAACGGCAAGGCACGCGATATAGAAAGATACACGAGGAGGTGCCATTGTTGCGGAATGATATCCTCTTTCCGGAACAGGGCCATTGACGTCACGCACTCAAAGTGTTCGCCAGCCGGATACAAAGCCGCTATCTGCACATCTCGCGATGAAAATGTTTATGAGACACCCGATACCCGATTGACGACAGTGGGCTGGGGGCGATGTTACTGTTTTTTTATTTTTAAATGTATGTGATACCTATGACGTAAGCAGAGTGATAGAAGACTTGTGGCAACAAATCGGCCCGAATAATAAGCTGGTCCCTTTTTGTATTATACTATTATACAGGGTGAACTTTAAATAAGTACAAATATTTAAACCAGTTCAGTGTATAGAACACATAATTAATAGTCTTTTTACAAAAAAATCTGGAATAAAAATGTGAAATTTTAAATAAATTTTGTGATTTTTCAATAGAAAACTTGTTGAGGACCGCTGGTGGATGTGCATTCTACAGCGATGCCAGTGTTACACTAGAACTTTTAGACATGTCAAAGAATGATTGAAATATTTTGATTTATGAAAATATTAATGGCCATCTCCTCCCCTTTGCCATTTCTATTTCTCTCCAATAAATTGAAAATATAAACCAGAATTCTACTCACTATCATATTATCCAGAATTTGTTCATTATCAATTTTTACTACACTCCTACTGATTTATCAGTAGGAGTGTAGTATGTCAACCTTTTCACTGTTTGATTTATACGCCATGTTTTATTTAATCACACTGTATTTCACGAAAAATATTAATTAAATACACAAGACGCTTAAGAGAGAAAAACACTGTCCGTGAAAATAATAAGACGATTTAAATACGTTTTATACGTTAGTGCGGCAACTCTTAAAACAGATGCGTCAAGCGGTGCATTACTTAAAGAAGCTACCAGCTTTGTTCGGTTTGAGAAAATGTAAAAGTATCTCATATTAACTTTCAATTTACGTGTATTGAAATTATCAAATCAATTTCCACAAATATTACATGTTTTGATTGCACTTGCCTGTGCCACAGCTTATTCCTTTATCCAGTGCACCGGTATCAACATCTATCTCTATCAATCCTAGACCCTAGAGGATTGGGCTTGTGCGGGACAATTCGCCTACTGCTCCTAACACCTACCTATTGTCTGAGCTTACATCAATTTCTTTATGTATGCGATTGACGCTGCTTTTAAATATTTTACTTTGCCTTTTCTTGATATTGAACGCATATGTCAAGCTAGCTATTTTGTTATTTCATGTTCTGTAAATTCTTTATTAAAATCAAAATTAAATGCACAAAAGTGGTCTAATGAAATTTATTAAAAAATAACGCCAAAATTAATATTTTGAGGCAGGCAAACAATACAAAGAATGTGCGTTGATAAAACAATCGCTTGTCCGGTGTCACGTTTTTCGGCTTATCGTATTTCATTTGTTGTCTGCCATCTACGATTTACAGATTTCTAACCTGGGTGAAATGTAGTGGTGGACATCCTTATCTCTATTCGTTGTGTTACAAGAGTGAGAACTATAGACATGCTTTTGGGGAGACTTTAATGTTGTCAATTGATTTATATTTTTCAGTTCAATTTTCAAATGGATTTGAATATGTTTATTAATGATTATAACTTATTAGTTTTTTTACTGCATTGTAAAGGGTATACAAATCAATTATCCTACAATTCCTATAATATGTTCTCTGATACCAAACATTTAGGTATGCTAATGAACAATAAAAATGAATCTAGCTAAATTTACTAACCTGGTTTAATTAAAATATTCTATAAATACTTCAGTTCACTTTCGAAGCTGTGGGAACCCGAAAATTCAACCACAATAGATGAAGTCTGATCTATTTCTGCATTTTTAGGATTGCTTCTTCAGGTGGCCTCTTTTAAGTTGAGTCAAATATCTAACTATAAAAAGTATTATACCTATAAATTAAAATTATTTCAAATTAAATATGGACAATATCAAAATTAGTGTTGACCTGTCAAGAAATTTTAAATTGGACATGACATTTACCGAGCTTTGTTAAAATTCTGCATAATGTGCGAGAGATAACATCGCCGTTATTTCTTAACAAGTTACAGGGAGATACATACTACAGATATTTAAGGTGATGAAATATAACATTTATATAAAAAAAATAGGATATATACTTGGGCTGAATGTTTTCAAGTAGTCAGTCGCACATAGGAAAAATTTGATTTATATTTTTAAGTTGAATTTTCAGATGGATTTACAATATGTTTATTCATGAAACTTATTAACTTGAAATAAGCAATTTTGCTCTCATGATCTAGAATATTTTTTTAAATATAGTTCAATAAAAAGTGAATATAATAATTATTAATTTAATTAATGAAATTGTATCCCTACAAATAATATTATGTTATTGCATCACATTCTACACAGTCTAGTAGTTTACGAATGCACCGCTACGTAGGTTCTGAAATAAATAATAATATTTTTTGTTGTTAAACCTTGAACGATTGTTAATGTTTTTCTTTTATAATATTTACATGCTAAATATTTTGTTTCTATAGATTTCGTCACCGCATAAAATGAAAGTTGTAGTTTTATTGACCTCTATACAGGGCGACTTATTTTTAAATAAACCATCTCAGATCATTCATTTCTTTGAAGAAATTATAGGATGTCACAAAAGAAAACACGAAATAAGGATTTTATCTGACTGATTACTTTTAATTTATATAATAAATCATAAATACTTCTCTTTAAACACTTTATCTTTCAGAAATTTCAATGAGACAGCCTTAATTGTAGATATAATTAGAAACCGGGTATTCAGGCACATTTACCATTTCCTTTGCAAATGCGAATATTTGCTTCATACTTTGCATTCAGGTCACTGCTAGTAAGGAGTACATTACACATAAATATTTATTCTGTTCAGTTTATAGTGGGTAGTAAAAGAAGAGTTTATACGTACATCGAAACACTCGATGCTCAATTTGTTTTACTTCCTGCTGTTTTATAGCAAATAGATATACACGTACCGTAAAATTTTCCGTATTTTATGTAACAGTTTTACTTTATGTACGTTGCTTAAGGTCAGTAAAGCGTATAGTATTGGCAATTGTAATAGTATCTATTTAAATAAACATTTCCTCGAGATCTTTATGTTCCGATTACGTTTGAATTACATTACATTTGAATTATATACAGGGTGTGACAGATGATACATTGGTTCAGAAGACAATTAAAGCAATAAAACGGATGCTTTGATAAAGTCATCTAATTCTAATTTCTAGAGCCTGAGGATGGTATAATAAAAATCCGAAACGTCGGTTTTAAAAACATATATACGTTTTCTTTAAGTGGACCTACAACCCAAAAAGAACAATTTAACTATTAATAATTGCTCTAAAAAACAATAATTAACAGTATAAATTAAATTTATAAATGAACTGAAATAATTATAAATTCACTGTCATTGAACTGAAAGCCTCCGATTCTGTTTCGTCAATTTCGGACGGGACCGTAGCCCACCGAGAATAACCACCACTCTTACCAAATTCATAATAGTTCGATGTTTCTCATTTGTATCCAAAAGTCAATGTTGCAATAATCATGCAACAGTCTTGTAAAATTGCAACAAGAGCAAGAATTGACGATACTTTCGCAAGACAAAACAAGACATGATCTTACAAGGTCGAGCATAACAAGCCTTTAAAGGAAATCATGTCTTGTTTTGGAATATTAACCCAAACTGTGACTTCTTAACTAACCTTACCATAAACGATTAAAAAATGAATTCGATACTACCGATTAAAGTATTTAGGAAGTTATTTTGTTCAATGATTCTAAAATTATCCATGCACGTGCATAAAAGCTTTCCGACTTACTGAAAAATCAAGTATTTAAACATTTATCCACATCCAAGTTAATACCATTGTACACTATTAGAAAGATACACAAATTATCTCCTTAAATTATTTTATGAAGAATAAAAAAAACTATGATTTTTACACGCCTTAGAGTTATTCTTTTCGATATAACCTCAAACAACGCGTCACTGCTAACCATTTCGTACTTTGTATTGAGTGAAACAGATTTTAAATATAAACACAAAACATGGAATAACAAAATAACTACCTTTGCTTTATGTATGCGTTCAATATCACGAGAAGGCAAAAGTAAAATATTTAAAAGCAATGTCAATCGCATGCAAAAAATAAACTGGCGTCGTAAGCACAGGTAACAGGTAGATATCACGGGCAGTATATGAAATGTCCCGCACCAGTCCCATTCTCTAGGATTAATAGTCAGTGAGGTCGACGAAGAGGTTATGTTGATACCGGGACACTGGTTCAGGGCAACGGAATAAGCTGTGGCAAAGGCAAGGTACAAATGGAAACAAAACATTTGTGTGAAACAATTTATTTGTGGAAAGGGGTTAGATAATTTCAGTACACATAAATTGAAAGTTAATATTAGAAACTATTGCATCTTTTGACGCTGAACTAAGCTAATGGTTTTTTTAAGTAATGCACTACTTGACGCATATGTTTTTATCCTGATTTTTTTTTGCGAAAACACTATTATGTGTTCTACACAGTGATCTGTATTTCCGGTTAAAATATTTGTACTTACCTATTTAAGATTCACCCTATTTTTGAGTATTTCGTGGCTTGTTTTAATGAATTAAGGCTACATCAGTTAAACGACTTCATAGCTCCCATTTAAACGGACGACGGGTTGCAACCCCCTCTGAATATATCATTTACGTCTTTCAACCCCTTCTGCTTCGCTATGTACATCCTGGTTTGCAGCAACCGCTTTGTCATATAATTAAATTATAACGTCGTTATACTTATGCCTGGATTCGTAGCAGTTCATTTTTAACTATGATTGATCGCACCAAACTTTCGTGTGTTGGTAGATTGTAATCTGCGGTAAATGATTTAAAATACGTGGGGGGGTTGAAAGAATAGATCGAATGTATCTCTCAGCATGCTAGCGGTGGAAAAATGGGGAAATTAAAAACAGTAGTTAAACAGCACTCTGATATTGAACCTTTCAGTTTTATACAGGGTGTCCCCGATTTTTCGTTCTTAACTAAGGTATGATACAACATGAAGACATAATAGGGGAATTTCCTATACTGTAACTCCGAATGCAGTTGAGATAAATTTATGAAATTTAGATTTGATTCTTACGTGCTCAATCCGCCACTATAAATAAAATCTATAAATATTGATCACGTACGTTCTAACCTGGAGGAGGGGAGAGGAGTAACATTCCCCAAGGTTTTTTGTGCTTTAGCTTTTTCAACTTTTGAGAGAAAAATATGAAATTGCAGTTTTCTGTAAATAAAGGGACTCTTGGTCCATGTTGATAGATGCTTACTTTTTTTTAGTAAAATCCGTTTACTAAATAACACTATTATACGTTTGTATCAGAGGCATGCGCAATATGGATGTAAGCGTTCCAGCAAGAATTCAACTACAATCTTTAACTCCTAATCCGCTGTTCCAGCACGATCAAGATCAATTTGCTGACAGTTTAAAAAGTTCGCAGATTTTCGTAGACTGATAGTCCAGCGCATGCGTATTAGTATGTCTACTCTTACTAGGCATCTAAAATTAACCTATAATTTTATGGATAGTTGTATTTGTTATAACCTAATTTTAACATTAATTTGTAAAATCTGTATATCTGTGTTACCATAGTTTAGAACTTATGTTACTGTCGCCGTGATCGCGGCCATTCGTTTTATTGGTTCTATGCTCCGTCATTCATTCAATCCACAATCCAGTGTTCCAGCAAGAAATTGGGCAACTTGTCAGATATTATGTCCGTTCTGCCCCTCCTTTAAAGATCTGTGTATAATAATAATAATAATATCTCTACCCCTCATTCTAATCACAGGGATTAGCCCAGAAGTCGTAGACTTGTGCGGGAGAGGGGGCGGCATATTATTATTAAGCAGGCCGCATTTGCGCCCAGGAACGACTTACGTTGGTAGGCCCTAACCACTATTCAGTGCAGGAATGAGGAAAACCTGGAAAACCTCATTAATTAGGGGGGTAGTCAAATATCAACCGGCATCAATCTCTCACATTGACCCAAGCTAATATTATTCCACCCTACCATACCCACAGAGAGGGTGCCAATCCTCTCCACGAATATAGCTTATATACGGTCTACCGGCAGCTGGGCTCGAACCAACTCCGTCTAGTCACCTCGATTCAAGTACCAACGCCTTAAACCGCGCGACCACTGACCGATCCAATGTATATGTCAATGATTTGTCATAGCTTGTGTTACCTCCATTAAAAACGTGGAATCAGAATTATACATATTTTCTATCATAGCAGGTTGTGAGAAACTAAAATGAACTTGGCGTCATTTGCATTGACAATTTTATGGATACAGGGGGATTAAATAGCTATACGAAAATATGTCTTCACATCGTAAACAAAATCATGAATACTTTTATGGTTATTTCTAATCCAATTCATATTAAACTAGACGTCTTTTACGAGCCGATGAGTCGTCATAAATTTACCCTTTTCCGTACCATGCCACGACGCGTTCTCCATATACGATACAATCTACCCTCGTGCTCCAGTTTACCCCAGTTTAAGAACTCGCTCTATATCATTTTATAGTTCCGTAACGTTTACAACCGCTCTAATGTTATTGTTATTGCCGATAATAAAATTACGAAAATAGTAACGGGGAGATGTGCTCTCCAGGGCTTAATTTAACGATTTGCGACGTTGTATTAGAGGGAATTTAACGGGATAATAGAAAATATAGCACAGAAATGATTGTAGAGCCCTATTTTTACTTCAATATAATTGAAGGGGTCATTTCAGTTCTTCATATTGCCTCGCTGGTGCTACAGAGATCGTCCGAAAAGATCTCGTACATGGTGTACAGGGCGTCTCAAAAATTTGGGACACGTGGTGTTAAATGGGATGAGGTAAGCTTAATTTTTAATCAAGTATTACGAGGTGTGGCAATTAAGTTCCGGGTATTTGTAAATGAAAAAACAAGCAAATTAAATTTCACCAAAATTGTATTAAAATTGTATTATCGACCTGCACAATAGTCTCCCTCTAACTCTACACAACGATTCCAACGTTGCTCCCACTATTGGGAGCAATCCTCCGTTCAACACCACGGTTACAGCTTCTTTGACCTGCTGTACGCCTTCATGATGAGTCCTCTTGAGATGCGAATAAAAATATATGACAGGGGGCAATATCAGGGCTATAGAGTGGGTGCGGCAACGTTGGAATGTTTTTTTTGCCACAAACTCTTGCACAATGAACGAGGAATGGGCTGGCGCGTTGTCGTGGTGCAAAACCCAGCCGTTCTCGGTGAGTTCGGTTCGCATATGGAAAACGCTGGTCCGCAGCCGTTCCAGGACACCAACATAGAACTGTCCAGTCACTGTCTCGCAGGAACATATTCACGATGAATGATGCCATGGATATCGAAACAAACGATCAAATTTGCCTTCAGTCGTGACTTGGACATCCTCGCTTTCGTTGGCCGCTCCGAGAGTTCGAAGATAGTGACTGACGGTCATTAATCACTGAAATGTGATTTTATATTATGATGACTGGAATGCGCTAATAGCTGCGCGGATGGATTATTCATGATCAGCGCCATATTTTGTTTTGTGCCTCTAGCAATGGCGGAGCAGTAGGGGCTTAGCTGATTGTGAATTGAAATGAAATTGAATTCTGGATATGAAGAATTATTTCGTGCTATATGCTGGTTAATTTTACAGTCCCTTATAAAACATGACATGTTCCAACAAAACACCCACAAAAATACACAAATAATAGCTAACGAGATACAAGATAAAAGAAGAAACCACACTGTACGCCAATGACGTATTTACAAACAAAATAATTGGAAATTAAGAACACAATTCATATCGTACGTGCAGATGGTCTCTCTCGCACCCACATATATAACCAATGAAGTATGTCTTTGCTGAGTTTCAAGTGCCTCCTTTTGTCTGCTCCTAGGTTTGGTACCTTTACTTAGATGCGCAATTGGTCTAATCGCATTCCATATCGTATATTTCAGTGTCATTAATGCATGCTTTTTTCAACAATATAACAGTGATATTATTAAAATTTGCGGGGAAAGAAATGCATTCATTGGGTAATATTTGACAATATTTGTAATTACATAAATATTGAAATATTAAATACTGAGTAAACCATAATAAAGTATCACTTTTACGTACACAGTAAAATATGTTTCATTTTTATGCATGTCAAAATAGATCCCGCACTTAACACTACACCACTGCCATTATATCTCTTTTGGTATACATGAGTATACTCTATCCTTATCCAGTTCTTTATCTAGATGTTGACTACAACTGAAAGTAATATTACATTCACAAAACTCCTAGAGGTTAGAATTCGCTGTTTTGATAACTTGCGGTAATTGAAATTTGTATTGTCGTATGAATATCGAATAAAAATTAAATATTATACAAGCGACAATGTTATTTCTGAAAATATATTTTTTTGATTTCAGTTTTGGTAAACGGACAGGCGGCAGCGCACGTCGGCAGAACGAATGTTTCGTGCTGGAACCTTCAGAGATGATTGTAGTAAGTATTATTTTTTTTAGAGAGTGTAACTGAAATGTTTGGTCAAACAAGAAAATAATTTATGTCGAAAATGATTCAGGCGGGTTTAAAGTGGCAAAAATAATTTTGAAATGTAGCTTTATTTTTATTGTACAAGTTTTTCACCTCTTGCATGGTAGGTATAAAACAAAAATAGGGGAGAGTCATAACAAATTATCCTAATTTTGAAAGTTTCGCAACTTTTCTGTAATATTGTAAATACATATTACATGTTGATAAAACACTAAGGGCTGGTACTTTCAGTCTCATTTAACCATGATTACCGTACTTTAACGGTTGATCAAATTTAACAGAGATCTTTTGAGGACTTTCGGCATTAATTATGATTAATCATCATTAAAATGTGGGCGTGGTGCTGTTAGAGTTAACGGACCTCTATACCCCCGATTAATGCACAAATCAAGGTTTCGTAACCTCACATTTTGGTTTCTCTGGTATTCTACTTTTATTTTTAATTGAAATTGTTAAATGGATCTTGAAGAGTTAAATGAAATTTTCGATGATAATGATGAAGATATCATACCTAGATTTTGTAATGAATATGAGGACATATACAGTTCAAGAAAGAAAATAGTATTTTGTTGATTTGGATGAGTTTTTCCGTAGGTTTCGTTTAAAAAAAGGCACTGAATAGCTTGTTAGGTGAATTAGAACCACAGTAAGTTTTTCAAACTCGCACATAAATAGTAAAATCTGAAACGCATCATATTTATTGTAGATATCATTAAGTCTCTATTAAAAGTCAACTTTTATTGACGTTGAGATTTTACAGCACCGGAAGTTTTTATATTACAATTGGGGATTTTCTCCGTGTCCACAGGATTACAGCAGGTCGAATAATAAAAATAATTACAAATGTTATTCTATTGTTTTCTTTATTCATCTTTAAATAATGCAGAAAAGCTCGTTCTGTACCCTGTACCACATCTATTGCACAGCCAACATCTAACAAATTATACTTTTTCAAAAAATTCTGGTTTATTTTGGGTTTGAACACCGAACACGTATAAACTAAAAAGAAAACAAGGTTACATATCCAACAACCAACGATTTGCAAACAGGGATAAAGTACAAAGCAATTCTTAATCACGATTAAATTACTTGATTAGTTTAACAACACTGTTAATGAATCGATTAATTTCCGAATGAAAGTACCTTACTCTTGCATTTTGGAGGAAGAGATACAAAACCAAGCGTTTTTGCTCACTTGAGTTTTGGCCAAGAATTTCAATTACCTTCTGTATATCTGCTGTGTGATATAGTATGCATCATAATACCATAAAACACAAAAAAGGGATTGAATGGTTTATAAATAACTTGCATTATGAATCTGATAATCTAAATTAGTTCGGGATAGCTACCACGAATAAGCTGTTATTTGTACCATGTTCAAGCAACACGTACGCCTCTGCTTAAGAGTATATACGTCATTTATTCAGGATCATTCAACTTCAAACATTGTAGATGATGCCTAGGTACTATATTTAGGTGAATTAAAAGTGTCGCCATGTCGCTAATCAATTTTTGGAATTTTTTATTACGCAACCGAGTAGCCAGTTATAAAAATTTGCGATAATTTTAGAAACTTCCTTCCTCTTCATTAAGATATGTTATTATTACAGTTCTATTTATAGAGCTGCAAGTGCATCGCCGTACGAATCCGAATTATATTATTTATTTACAGACCGTGGTGTTTATCCGATCAAGTTGGCCGCTTCCCGATTTCTGGGATTCTGGTTTCGATAAGTCAGAGTTCCGACGAACGGTCGTGTGGCAACCTCCCTCTCGTGTTTTAAAGGAAAAGTTATGTCACTTCCGCCCGTTACATCGAGGCCTCAGCTGCGGGAATGTTTCGGATTCCAGCGGTTACCAGTAGATTAGATATAGTGGGTGGAAGTGATGCGAAAAAACTTATCAGCTCGAATTTCGTGTAAAAATGATGTACGTTTGTGGCCATCATGAGAATGTTGCGTCTCCCTTTTCACTATTCTTCAAAATAGAATTGTAACAAGTAGTAAGAAAATTACCCTGCATGTACAGCGTGTTTCGAAACATACTTACCTATTTTTTTCCTGTTAAAAGCTCTCTTTTTTCTAATAAACTTTTATAAGAGATTTTTTTGTGTGTTACTTCACGTTTGATACATGGTGATTTTCCGGGTTGTTATGCTGGGATACTTTTACCTGCCCTGGTTGTTCTCGGGCTAGGCTCTGTGGGGACAGACCCGCTATCGGTGTCTCTGGGCCTGTCCATATATTGATTTCGGTTCCTACTGTTGGTATTACGACTGCTACGGTCGGAACCGTTTCTCGGATACTGGTGGTCCTCCGAGGCGTTCCGTAGCCGCCGCTGTAACTGGTCGCATCCCATGCTTCCAAACGTTTCGCCGCTCTTCACTGTCGGCATCTTCAGTGGTGACTCTGCAAAAGCTTCGCCGCGACTGAAACCAACTGAACTGAAATCAATATATGGACAGGCCCAGAGACACCGATAGCGGGTCTGTCCCCACAGAGCCTAGCCCGAGAACAACCAGGGCAGGTAAAAGTATCCCAGCTAATGCTAGGGATGTGCATTTTAACTCTATTTCTGGCAGCTACCAGTTACCGAGGTCACGGCATAACAACCCGGAAAATCACCATGTATCAAATTACAGCACTGGCCGTGAAAGCCTAAAAACCACTACTTCACGTTTAATAGTTATACCACCTAAAAAAGCGGTGGAAAATAATTGATTGTTTGTTGTTTAAAGTGTTACTCAATACGAACGTCAAAAGTATAACTTTTGTGCTTAGAAAATGTTTTCTCGTTCAGGAAAAGTTGATATGTTGTTAATTTACGGCGAGTTACAAAAACAAATTCAAGAAGAGCTGTAGAGTTATACCGAAAAAGGTATCCAGAGCGCCTCATTCCTGACCTTTACAAGATTGGAGGCAACCTTGCGACGAAATGAAAATGCATTTTCTGTTCCAAAGAATCAAATAATTGACCGACTGGTAAGAAACAATGTTAATACAACTAGACCGTTACAGTATTTCCAAAAAAAATTCACGAGATTCTATACGGCTAGCCGGGAGTTGAATTTGGATAAATCAATCGCTTATCTAATTTTAAAGACCAAGAGTATCATGACTACAACATTCTCAATTTGGAGCGTCACATTGAAAACAGATTTAATTTTATAGCACAAATTGTAGTAAACGTAGAAACTGTTGATCAGAACCTTTTTCGGCACATTCTTTGGACGGACAAAAGTCGGTTTGTCAGTCCTGTGCAGGGTGATACAACTTTTTTTCTAAATTCATGGTAAATGTTAAACTAATTACATTGTTACATTGTATACCAAATATGGCTTAAATATGCAGGTACTTCGGCAACTATACAAAAAAATCATATTTTTTTATGTCAACGCCCTTGCTGATCTTCCAAGCTTGTTCATTTCACCCTGTATATAGTTATACGTTATTCTATTATGTCAAATTATGAGGACGTTTTCATCAATTATTGAAGATATAGCTGTTTTTTTAATTTTGTCATTATGAAAAATTATTTATTTATTTTTTACGTAGCCTGCAGATGACCCTTTTAAATGTCACAAGGGATTAAGAAAGTCTTGCCCAGCCTACAGAATGTGTGAAGGGACGAACAGGTTATATAAACATCACGACACACAACATACAACTAACTAACATGTCGTGCCATCTGATAGTAACATTATTAAAAATTAAGTAAGGGACTTTCACATCACTTGTTTCATATCAAGGCACGCAACGATGTTATTGAACCATTCAAAATGCGTTATTAAAAATGTCAGCTTGTGAGACAGGTTTATTGTAGTTTTATACAGGGTGTAACAATAATAACTCGATTATTTAATAAAAAAAATTACAATTTGCTATTACTATTCTTGGGAACACGTGGTATTACCCTTAAAAACTATTACTACCTTAAAATTACACTATATAGAGTGATTTTGCAACGCCGACGATATTTTGCAATAGAAAATGGTAATGAGGATCCTAAAAAAAATTATAAATTAAACGTGATAAAATAGGGTACTGTTGTGTTTTTTTCTTTTTGTAGTATTTTTAAATTTTAAGGTAAGGTAAGGAAATATACTAATATGAAAAAAGGTTGTCAAAAGATAGACTCGAGTGTCTGGAAATAAATGCAACATAGAGAATAGTAGATCCCTTAAGATAAAATAATGCGATGTTGTCAAACTTACCTTAGTCAAAAGTTAATGGTTGAAAAGATTTTCCATATCTGTAAATAACTTTAAAAAATCCAAATATGTGCATACATTTTCATGCTTCTTTTAAACGACTGAACTTTTTTATCTGAAAAAAGTATATCTTGTTGAAGTCGTTAGGAGCACTCGTTTTTGAAATAATCTTATTTGAAATTTCAGTGCACCGAGTAGAAACTGTTTTACTTTTAGATAAAGAGCCTTTTACGCTGAAAATACAGCATAATTACTTGATAGAGTTTATTCAGAATGATAAATTATGACGATGTGCAAAATTACAAGAAGATTGGCAAGGTTTAATGAAACCAAATTTTCCACCATCAGTGGTTTCATCAAAGCAGGCCGATCTTGTAATTTTGTACGTTGTCATAATTTATCATTCCAAATAACTTTTTCAAGTAACATTTTGCTATATATTCAGCGGATTATTTCAAAAACAGTTACTCCTAACGACTTCAACACCTTTTTCAGATAAAAAAAGGTAGCAGAATCGACTGTTTCAATATTCAGATGGATATACTATACACAAAGAAGCATGATGTATCATGAGTGGCGCAAAAATTTGAATTTCTTGCCCCCAAAACCCCCCGACCTCCAAAATGTTTGCGCATATATATATATTTTCAATAAAGTTAACTTACAAATATCAAAAATAAAATTTTATCTATAATACTACTCTGTTTATTTTGATTCGTTGAAGTTAAAAAAAAGTAGAGAGTAAATGTATAATACGCCATCCAACCAATATGGTTGCTTCCGCGGTGTGACGTCACAATCGCTATTCTCGCTTTAGTTACCGTTTGCCAGACTACTTTCGGTATTTCTATTTTGAGTTTATTTTTAACAACAAATTTTTAGGCATTTTAATAGTTTATACGTATTTCTATGCTTAGAACTATGAATTCAATTATAATTAAAAAATAGCGAACAGACGTATTCCGTCATTTGTTTCCGACCCATTATGGTGAAATCAAGAACGAATGCATTAAAAGTTACGCACATACTCATCCTTTCGTTTCATGCTGTTTGATCTAGTCATTTCACGTTCAGTTTTGAGTGTATTTGCGCTAGTGTTTTAAGAGCTACGGAAACAATAGAAGAATGAGTAACGTCCGCACTGCCGCGATATCGTTAATAATAATTCGGCGCCATGTTGGGTTTCTGTTAATGCAGAATAACCTCATCGGGGACTGGTAACGATAAGAAATGAATGTGCAGTGTGACTACTGTCACTCGGGTATAGTGTGGGATTTACTGGTACAATCAGTATGATTGTACGGGGTGATCACCGTTATTGGTGACTCATCATTAAAAGCTTCAGAAGAGTTAAATCAAAGGGAAATGTGAAATGTTTTAGAGGAAAAATACAGCAGAAATACAGGGTGTCAGAAAATAAGGCGTCAATATTCCGACAGGTCATTTTATAGGAATAATTAACGGCGGCAATGCCCCTGTAACATGTTTTAAAAAATTCAAGGTAGCCTCCAGAATATTGACGTATCATTTCCGGACAACTTGTATATAATTGTATGTATTAGCCAACTTAACAATTCAGTTTTTTTATTAACTCCCAGCACACATGACTTTTTTTGGACCTGTTTAAACTTTCCATGTGATTTTTATCGTTTTTATGGGTTTTCTCTAAAATTTGCTGTGCGACCCCCCATTTGACTTCAGATTCGTGTTCAGCGGAAAAAAATACAGGGAAAAAATGTAATGGGACCCTCAGCACACACCACTTTTTTTGTGGACCTGTGTAATTGTTAAATGTAGCGTTAGAATAGTAAAATAATGTGTGTCAATCGGTTTTTAAAAGTTATTATTTTATTTGAGGATAATTTAAATAGTAAAACACAGAGACACGAAATAAGGATACAGAGTGTTGAAGTAAAACAATTTTTACGAACACTTCTAATAAATTTTACGGTGATTGCTGTATCGATTTCATATATTTAGTGACGTATCTCCGATGTAAAAAACGCTATAACATACCTAATAGTACAGATTATTTGAAAATATAACGATTTGGACCTACTCTGAAAAATTTGAAAACTTGTAGAAACCTGTACCCTTAACCGTTTTAAAAAATGTCCATTGCTCATTAGTTATGAAACACCCTGTGCTGAGTACATACGATGTGTTGTAAATGTTGTTTATCTGCGTGTTTCTTCTAACATAATTAGGACACCTCATCCCTTTGTTCTAATAGTAGCAGACTTATGATTGAGCATTTAATTCTGGTTTACTATTTGTTGTGTAAAATCTATTGGCGAACCTACTGTTGTAAATCTCCAATGAATAAAGTTTTTCAAAAAAATCGTGTTTCGAAAGTATAAACCGAAACTACATTATAATTCGATTATGGTTGTATAAAGCATAATTTCGCAAACATTCATTTTTATTTATTACTTTACAAAGAAAACTGTCACCGTATTTATAGTAGCAATTTCAACTTTTAGAGCTATTATTTTTCAAATAGAAGTTGTACCTATACCTATAAAGTTTTATTATATCGCCCCCGTTGACGCTAACTTCCAGTAAATATGCAACAGTTTTCCTAATAGGCCGGGAGGCGCGCGTTCGCGATATGTAGGGTAAAAGGTCGTAGGTCACCGGCAGTTCATCATCCGGTTGCTAGGTAACTTGTTGAGGAACAGTTCAAACAAATTATATGACTTCCCCGCACCACCGGGACTCATGCTGTCCCCCTCAGGATTCACCCGGCCGGATCAGATATTGACCCAGATAACGCCTAAGTGCCCTTATTTGAACTAAAAATTAAATAAGCTAACTCCCGGATCGCATTATGAATATTTTTATTTTGATTGATATTTACACAACGTTTTGTGTAATATAGTATCACGGGTTTCCCAACCCAACCTTTTATTTTACCAGAAAAGTAAACTGTTAATTTTTACTGATTTGGTACACACTCTGTACACTACTGAATACCAATTACAACTCAACTAAACACTATTTAATTAATCACTATCTAAATCGCTCTGAATCTCCAGGAAATTTCCAACTAAACACTCCAATTCAAGACTGTAGTTCAAGACTGACTGACTCGGCCGTTTATTCTTCTTCTATAAACCAAACGAATATTCCAGGTATTTTCTAGCATCTCTAGATCTATTTCTCGAACGACTCGAACCATTCTCGTCGATTCTCCATATTCCAATCGCGCCTCGATAAACGCCATTATTTTGTCTGTTTGTTTACCACCATCGCGTAGGGGGCGATTGGGGCAATCTAGCATTTTGCGATACCACATTCGTCGATTTGGGTGCGAGCGGGGCAAATTCCGTGACAATAGAATACAAATGTATTATTGTGGACAGTTTTCTTGATTTCAACTTTTTGATTGTTGCCGCAAGAACATTTTTCTTGAAATAGAACAAAGGTGGTGGAAATATTACGCTGACTATTTAAAAACTAACAAAAAAATGTTGACGACTTAACTGCTTAATTCAACTATTTCTCATGTTTGATGTTAAATCAGGTTCATAATTTGTTCCATCTACGTGTTTTCTTTCATATTAAGTTTTTTTTTAAATTTAGGTACAACTTCTGATGATTTAATTCAATGATTTATCTTTATTGTTTTTATTTTCATTATTGTTTGTTGTTTGACATAAAATTACACCAATATTAAATGAACTGGTATTTTATTTGACTTATTGTTATGGCCTCCACCTCCTAGTGCATATATATCGTGAATTCCTAGTACGCTCGTAACCTTTCAGATTCAGATATAACGTTCGGTTCGAGATATCTTGAACTACTGGAGGGATCGTGTGCAACCTCTAAAAGAAGGTGGGTTACATTTTGTCTGGGGTAGGACGCGAGAAGCCCCATGTTGTCAAAAGTCTGTGTTTACAACGTCTGTTTTAGTTCAACCATCCTATGAAATATCCATATTTTATTAAATGGAGCAAATTGGCAGTGCAATGTGTAATACAGATTTAAAACATAATTAACTAATTCACAGCATTATAATTACCTGGCATAAAATTCTCTGTAAGAAAAAGTTTACTACATACTCATGTGTTTAGTTATCTGTTTTCCGATTCTCAATAGGTCTGTTCCAACAGCCGTTGAGAACTGGTTCAGAACTGTCAGAAATGTTTGACCAACACCGTTTTACGTCGTATTCGCCGTTAGTACATTAACAACTGAACTGACTGACTAGTTCTGGACGATTCAGAATCGATTCTTGCTGTTGTTGGAACAAACCTAATTTAATTTTCCACTGCTTGCACAGTTTCGGGTCTATGGAAACTGACGGGAAGTTTATGCATCAAAATATAAGAAGCTACAGTAAGAGGGAGCACTGGGGAACAGCACGACTTTTACGAGAATTTGTGCAAATATTCTTGCATATGTTTGGCATTTGTGTACACTTTTCATAACTATATATATCTTACGATATACAGGGTGTTTCTAAATAAGTGTCACAACGGAAAACTGTAAATTCCTCTTGAAAAAAGAAACATTTTTTTCCTATTCCATTTTTCTCTCTAAGCTTTCGTTTTCGAGATACACGGTGTCAAAACTTTATTTTTTTTTAGTTTTTTTCCAATATCTTAGGAAGTTTGAAGTACAGGACTGAGCTTTTTTAAACACATTACCACTAGTGATAGCTACTTTTTCACATCCTTCTCGAATTTATTGGACGTGACAGTGGTGGAGATTTTAAGGTATCGGAAAGGTTTTTTCCCCCATAACTTTTACGCCACTGGACATTTGACAGCAAATTCTGAAGTGCCAATGAATTTTACACAAAAATAGTTCTCTTGGTTCATGGTTAATTGCTCTAAAGCCAACCGTTTTCAATAAAAATGACTTTCTATGAACAACAACAAACATTTTGCTAACGTTTCGAAAATCTTTTGTATTTCAAAAAATGGTGTGACCTTTATGAAAGATAAATTATTTTTCTAAACCTGGATGATCGTTATGTCAAAATGGGTCTGTTAAAAAGGAGAAATCCATTTTCGTGTAGTACTTCCTTCAGTTTTATTTTTGAAAATAATTTTTCCCATTTTCCGTCCAAATTTACAAGTTTTAAAATTGTTCGGTCAAACAATATTACCTGTGATATTGAAATAACTTTGACATATGTCTCATCATAATTAATTTCTAAGGCGTTTTTGCCATAGAAACCAAAAACGTTTAGAAACTTATCAAGTATAGTAACTCAAGGTCATTGATAATGAGCGTGATAATTTAGTCACAGCTCGAGGAATGTGTGATTAAACTATGAGGCATTTATCAATGCCCGGGGCTATTTGTCGGAAAACTTTTGGAAAGCAAATTAACAGATGCATTTATTTAGTCAGTGGCGGCTCGTGACTTTTCAAACTAGTGAAGCAAGCACGCAGAAAAAACGAACTGCGACAGAATGAAGATTTAATAGAATGAATCGAAAGTTTCAGAAAAAAATCAGGTTTTATACATTTTGTTTAGAGATTTTATTTTTGCAATTCTCACGAAAAATTCAGGCTATTTTAATTAAAAATTAATAGTTCTTAGTCTGTAAAGCTTTATGCCTTGTTCTTTAGGTAAAAGTAAGGTAGCACTTTAATACATAATTTGCATGCACCACCATTTTTAGATGAGATTTTAACGGAAACGGCTGCTTCTAGAGACTTCAATAAGGAGTACATTTTTTAAGTAGAAAAGGTAGGGGACAATTTTTTTCTATTCCAAAATGAGATACCTACACTGTGGCACAGAAAAGTTGAAGCGATTTAAAAGAATTCTAATGGCCACTTGTGGTGCCCTCTTGAAGATACAGCCAATTGTGCATAAAATTTGAATTTCCCATCCCAAGAAACCTCCGCATACAAAATTTTATGAATTTAACTCAAAGCAGTCGGGAGTTATTCGAAAATGTAATTAATTTTTTTAAATTTGACATCCTGTATATTCTAAATGAAGCGTTCCAGACCTAAGTTTATGGAAATTAGTTTGCTTAAAATTGAACATAGAATAACATACTGAAGTATGTACATCTCCTCCTGAAACACCCTGTATACTTCGTTATTTTTTCGGTCATTTTGTATGAAAAATAAATGGATTGAAGTTTTTATGTAAAACGGATTCGGCATAATTTAATGGAATAAATTTCCATCTCTGAATTTGACGTACTTAATGCTGAAACGGATTTCATCACTTTAACCGAAAGGGTGGAACACTGTAATAACAAAATAATTTAACAGTTCCACCCCCTCTCGGCATTACCCGCGATCGTTTTACGCCTACTTGACTAAGTTAAACTCTGGCGGTAACGGCAGACTACCTAATTGGTTTTAAATTTTTATGGGGCCCGTGAGTTGCAGCGGAGGCCTCGACCCCCGCAAGGGTTGTGGAGATGTTGTGGGAGCAGCATCGGGATCTGAACGGCCATAATTGAAGCGGGACGAGCGATTACGGCCCTTCGTGCCCTTTTTAGAACTACTAGTGTCGGTTCACGTTTTGTGGCGGATTAGGCGCATTGATTTTTATCGGGTAATCGTCTCCAGCAACAAGTGGGTGACTTTTTTACGGAGAAGCTCCCGGTTTGTTTAAATTTTACGCTTCGAATGAGGGATTGCAAATTTACTGTGAACACAAGCCATATAATAATAATAATGTCATTTGACAGATAACAAAATATAAAAAATTCAACATGTATTAATGAATAATAATAATAATATCTCTACCCCTCATTTTAATCACCTCATAAATTAGGGGAGTAGTCAAATGTCAACCAGTATCAATCTCTCACATTGACCTACGCCAACATTCTTCCACCCTACCATACCCGCAGAGAGGGTGCCAATCTCTCCACGAATATAGCTTATATACGATGTACCGGCTGCGGGGGTCGAACTCACAGCGATCCAGTCACCTCGATTCAAGTACTGACGCCTTAAACCGCGCGACCACTGACCGATCCAAAAAATAAATAAGAATTTTCAACATGTAAATAACATAACAGACTGGGGTTCTAAATTTGGTATGGAATGTCAGGATGTACTTCGCTAAGGCATGTGCCATGTGCGAGAGAGAGAGGCTTATACATACTCATACTACTTTGTCTTTAACAGTAAGTTAAAAATATCTTCATTTGTTCATTCTAATGCTATTTAATAAAATAACAAAACTGAATAAAAAGTGAACTAGACATGAAAATTTGATTTGGCAATATTTAACTAGGGAAACATGAAATGAGACGATAAAATTTACACATTTTCCAATTATAGAGAAAATTCTGACAAGTCTGTTTACTGGTTTACCAGATCATTTATTTGTCTTTAATTTTTAGATGGAGTATAATAACTTGTAAAAAATGTAGTTTGCATTATGCCTAAGTTTACCTAAACTAGACTGCCTAAACTTATCATAGTGAATGTCACAAATACATATATTTATATTGTATGTCATTTACTTTTCCCAGACTTATCCCATACATGCTTTCATGTCTTAAGGGATCAATAAATATTATTATTATTATTATTATTACTAGAAATTTTGTTATAATTGTTCAACATTGCAAATATACGGGACATAACTAAAATATAAGAGTTTGCATTAGGCTAATAGAAAGTTGGGTTATTACGACTCGTAATGGGGAATATGAAATTCTATAATAGATAAAAGAAGCACACAATCAATCTGGTTATGCACTAACAGATATAAAAATCTCATACTGTACATTTTTCACCGCGACTGGAATGTATGGTCAATAAACTGATTCAGAAAAAATTGGCGATCATAATTAATAGCTGGATAAACACTAAAATTTCCTCTGAATTCTCTCTGAACCAGTAATGTGGATGTTATAATAAGGTGACCATGTGATGTTACAATATTCCAACTTAGGACGATGGTAATAGAAGAATAATGTCTTAAGAACAAGCACATTCTCAAATTTTAAACTGTTCATCATAATAAATCTCAAACATTTTTATGGATGCATATTTTTATATCTCACCATAGTTTAATTAAATTTAAATAACTATATAAAAAAAACTCTAAGCGTTTTTGAAAACTTATTAATTTGTCAAAAAAACTTCGTCCTTAATGTGAAAGTAAGTTATGCTTCAAAATTATGTTTATCTGGGAATTCTATAGCTTTTACAAGTTTCCCATGTTTATTTTTAAAATACGTTTTCGCGTAAATATTGATAAAAAAAGTGAGCTCCGATTGGTTGTGGTTTTATTTCGAAAACGTTGAAATGTTTAATTTTAAATATGTTTTTCAATTTGTTTGTTTATGGTTCTCCTATCTTGTGGTTATTGTAGTATATACCGTGTGTTCAAATCTGACTTGGATATGCTTGATTGAGCTCAGATATTTTGCCTATACACATTTGGAAAGTGAGGATCTTGATGGTGAATTGTGTTTTGCCGCTTGCGTGTATTTGTGTCATGCTACACGCATACTTCCACCACAGCCTGCTTCCACTGTTCGCATAAGGCAGTGTTGCCAGGTGGGAAAAATTCAGTGCATGAGATGGCTTAATTTATCAAAAAACACCTCTTGACACAGCTTAATTTTTAATTACTTTTGTAATGCTATTTTTATTTCATTAAAAAGCATTATGTTATGCTATTTTATCATAATATTACATTGTAAGTAGGTACTTACAGGTACTTACTTAAAAGTTATTAACCACGTAACCTTTCTAATTTATTTTATTGTTAGGTCGGGCGAACGTTGAGGCGCAGTTGACGTGACGCAGGGTGACTCACGGGTCGTAAAATCAGTTGTTTCTAGAAAATGTAGGTACCCTTACGGCATAGAGTTAAGAATCACTGCAATACAGCGTGAATACAGCACACACACCGCATATCCGTTGACTGTCATACCCGTTTATGTATTAATTGCTAATTATTAAGAGAGCAGTCTACAATAAAGTACATTTCAAGTACCCAAATATTGTAGATAACTACCTCTATCTATTCAATTTTGCCCTCGATTTTGCCTTTATTTCTCGTTAGGTCTTTGTTTTGGTAGATTTCAAAGAGTAATTTTAATAATTTTATTATTTCTTTTTGTGTCTATTAAAAAGCATGAGATTTTGTAATCAAAATATGAGAGCATGAGATTTCCTCGGAATGCATGAGATTTCATGCAAAAGCATGAGACCTGGCAACACTGGCATCAGGTGACCGGATTGAGGTCTGTAATCTGTGAGGATACCGTTTGGTAATGGACATTCAAAATTTAAAGATCTTATTCACGTCGTGGTTTATTCGTTACTCTTTCCAAATAAATTAATACACGTCAGCATTTTAGATGCAATAAAAGGACTTTGAAAAGAATAGGGCATATATACAAATAAAATTTAGTTTTCTATTATACTACCGCGCCGCTTATACTTCGTATCTTCCCTGGGATGAAGCGGCAATTGCTCCTTTCTCTGTAAAGATTCGCAATTTCCGAATCTGTATGTTACATATAAAAAAATTAAATTATTTTTATAAAATATAAAAAGGTGTCCAGAACACTAGCACACATTCCTGAGGATAAAATATGAGAATCTAGCCCAATTGACCTTAGTCCAAAAATATATATAGCTTCCGAAGTACAGGGTGTCAAAGTTTCGGTGTACATTGCAGAGGGCTCAAACCTTTTTGTGTCTCAGTATATTAAGTTTGTAGTTCAAACTTCTTGTTGCTTGGGATCTTTTGTCCAAAAAGAGTATACCTAGTATACTCGCGGCAAGAGTTCAGACGTCTTACGTCATGGCTGACGTTATCATTTTTTGCAATTTAGCGCCATATATAATGCAAACTTTTAGTGCAGTATATAGTTTTATTACTTTCAGTTACAGTTTCTTAAATATTTTGATGAAAATATAATGAATTATTCATTTGTTCTTATGACGTAAGTCGTCTTAATTCTTGCCGCGAGTATAAGTGTCGCTTCTAGCGATCGTTTTATAAAATCATCGTAGCAACGAGTTAAAGTACAGTCATTGGTTACAAAAGAGTACTGACAAACGATTCAATCTAACAAATCGGTATCGTTTAATTTTAAAATTTATCATTTAACTTTTCACTGTGCATGATGGTCGCAATAACGCATCAGATCTCGATTTCTCGTCCCAAAAAAAACGCTAAGTACTGAATTTTGTGCGAATCACACTATTATTAAGATAAATATTTACACAAAGTAATTAAATAATAACTGACTATCCGACATATCTTGCCAAATAATTTTTATTCAATGAATACGATAATAATATGACTTCTTTCTGGATATTACTCGAGATGCTTGAGCTTGCTCCGCTACACCCGTACTAGTTTTATTGTCTTCAACTTTAGATATTTACATTGCCATCTGATGAAAACTCTGTAAATTCCTTATAAAATAAAGAGGTTGAAATGGTTTCTTCAAATCCAGACGTTGCTCGTCCCGGGTCGTCTTCAGCGTCCACCCCGAGCAGAAAGAAGGTCTGCCACCCATCCATCCGCACCGCGGAGGCGTCTGCTCTTCCCCAGAGCGAGTGTGCCGCATGTGTGCTACTATTTTTACATGTATGTCTCCCGACGGGACATGGGCCTCGCCTTATCAACACCCAGCCACCATGCCCGAGATACTGCTCGCAGCTCCAACAGGAAACACTTCCTCTTGTGTTCAGTTTCGACAAAACACGACTTGGTTCTGAGCCGGAGCCAGTGTACGGCGCGCGGTCTGAACGGGACCAGCGAAAGTTTTCTGTTTTTCTCCGTTTTCTCTCCGTTAATAGTGTCTGTGACCCTACGAGAACGTCCCTATTGTCTGCGATTAGATGGGGAACTGCGAGTGGAAGCGAGCCCGATTTTTTTAATGGTTATTGTGCGCGCGGGATTGTGAAAGGTTCCGAATTGTTAATTGCGTTATTGTCTGCTTTCATAATGGCTTTTGTGGCGGATTTCGTACACGCTGTGTTGTTGAAATGGTGGTTGTGTTTGTAGGATTTGGCCAGTGCCAAATAATGCCGAGTTTGAGTGGTCTATTCATAATAATAGTACCTACTTTATTTGTCCAACAGTAAATTAACCAATTACAGTACAAAACAAGTAAAACAGTGAAATAAATAAGACTTGATTAAACAAACTGCTGTCTGTCACATAAATCGTAGCATTAAAGCAATGTAAAGAAAAATAATACAAATATTATACTAGGTACCATTACAGATAACAATTAAGAGAACAGTTGAAAATGTCACACCTATCACAAATAGAAATTTCGTTCTCCCCCTACGAAAGTATATTTTTTTATTTTAAAAGGACATGCGAACGTAAAACATGATGCTAGGTGCCTCTGACGATATCCACACCTCGTGCCATTTCATACAGAAAATGTCCACACCTGGGGCATTTGCTAGTTATGTAGAGGATGTTCTTCGAAACGAGTAGCGGGATGTACTGATTTGAGTTTGAAATTTTAAGAAATTTGGCATATCATACGGAATTTTTGAAATTGCATGCTTTCCAACCGTCTGTTACTACAATTCTTATTTGCACATTATTTTTGTAGTAGAATCTGCACTAACATGACACAATTTTTATACTCCACGTCCCTCACTTTTAGATTATATAGCTCGTCAGTTCGGCATACTTCAGCTACTCCAAAAATCGCTACCACTAATTTTTTCATTAAATATATTTCATCAGGAGCTTTTAACAAAAACTTTGATATATCATCCTTTGTAAATACCAGAGATTTTCAAGATTGATGTCCGTCATTTTTCCTTTTTATGAACGCCTTCAAGCGGCCAAATTACGCAATGTCCTGGTTTAAGGTTTAACATTACTCTCATAAAAAGGGCATCAAACAAGCGAGCAATATTTGGGCTTACATATATGCAAAAACAAAGTTTTTAAAACTTGAGTCATGGAATTGCCGACCTTGTTTGATTATAAATCCAAGTCTAGTCTTTTATTGAAATGACTATAATATTTATTACAGGGCCCTTACAATAATTTTTTTAAATACAAAAGAGAATAATGGTAAAAAGTTCAATCCTCGTCGAACTCTGGATGTTAGTAATTTTTAATGTTTAGGAAATTCCAGTTGTCCGGGTGTAGTTTGAGGACAGGATATAATTGTATATATTTTATATGGAAAATTCGGCGATAAAAATATTTACAAGACTGTGCATCAGTGTATAAACACAGTTTATAAATAAAAGTCGTGTGTATAATCCAAATATGAGCAAAATAATTCCTGTATTTCAATACGTTTAAGGCCAAATATATATTTTTTCCAAATACGTAACAGATATCAGAACAAAATTCACAAGAGGCAAACTGTTTTAAAGTAAATTTCGCAATTGAAAAGTTAAATTAGAAAACTATTGTAGGCCAGTAGGCCATTGACTTTTGTGTACAGATAAGTGACCTAAATCGTCTAATTTTGATCCCAGTAGTATGTGCTCGAGCGGTGTAAACTTATCCGGGACACTCTGTATCCCTGTTAATCAGTAGCAAATTTCTCATTAGCACCCTGCATCTTGGAAATTAGTCCGTTTGGTAGGATTTTTTTTTGTAATTTTCTAAGAAACGAACTTGAGAATCTTGTATATGTATTTATTTGAAAATTTACTTTTTGAAGTATACGTTTCGCAAAGTTGAATTAACATCAAATATATTTTAAGTACTTAACTAACTTTTTTTTAAAAAATTACAGAACTTTTATGTGATAAAACAGCTAACAGGGTTGAAACATTGGACATTTACATTGAAAATTTCACAATAGTATTTTTCAGCCAATTAAAGGCCTGTATTTTGTAGCGTTACTATAGCAACTAAGAAAATTTCCGGAAATTTTTCTCTTCCTTGGGGTAAGGAGCATGAAATTACACTGGAAATTTTTTGACATTTATAAATAAAATGACATTTATATTTAACTTCAAAATTATTCTATCATAATTTAATAAGTACACTTCATTGTGAATTTTCTTACCGAATACCACTCGTGTGCTCAAAAAAATTTCCAGTAATAATTGAAGCTCTAGTGGTATTATAAGTGATAATTTCACACCTCTACTTTAAATCCAATAAGATACTTTATTTTGACTCGTTTCCATGGCAACCAGAAAAATTTCGGACATTTTTTCGTGGCGAGACGATAATTAAGTGGAAATTTTTTGACAGTTGAGAAGGTAAACGTCCACATATTGGCATCTTAATATCTAAATATATTTCTACCACCTTTAGTAGCTAAAATTGCCAAAGAACGATAGATTGAACTACTTCCCATCTGAGTTTTAGCATTTGATATCACTAAAGTTGGTAATTTTTTTTTATTTAAGGAAATATAGTGGATATATCTGCAAAATTCGACGAATTGTAATTGGCATGTACTGTGACAGAACCCGACTCATCCTATATCAATGAAATTAAAAAAAACATAAATGTAGAAAGCTGATAGTAGTAATGATGTAGCACTAAACTAAAATATATATTTTTTAATGCCATGATTAACATAATTACATGTAACGTAGGTACATAAAGTTTTCAAAGCAAGGCTAATAAGAATATGAAAGTAAATCTCAAAACTATTTTACCATTACATTTGCTACCATCGGCTTTGTAAATCTACATTTTTTCTAATTCCATTGTTTTTATCAGGCATTTAAAAACACTTCAAAGCAATTAATTCACAAAACACTTCCTTTTCACCATAAAATTATACCACTATAAAATCCTAGATAAGCTAAAATGCATAAAATTGAGAGCGCGAGCTTCTTATGCGCCAAAAGCACGTCAAAAACGTTGTTAGTTAACGTTAGTAATCGTCCAGTCAAATCACAGAATTTTGAGATACTAGCGCCCTACAATGAATATGTGCCTAACTAATATTTAGTGTATTTCTGGCTGCATATCAAAAACACTTTCAAAATAAACCATGGACTTTCCATTATATTTGTAAGTGTTATGTGACAGAACCGTTTAAATAAAAATGACAAATCGACATTATGTCAACAACAACAATGCCTTGATCGAGTCAAATTAATTTAAAATATCAGGTTGGATTTATACTTGGGGTGTGAAATTTTCTTACCGAATACCACACGAGCGTAAATTATTGCTGGAAATTTTATTTCGGTCACGAATATTTTAAGAAAATTTGCAAAATATTCGCGACCTCAGAAAAAATTTCGTAGATAATTTCAGTTCTTATATGTGAAAATTTTGTTTTAAAATTTAACTATTTGATCATTACAAAATATATTTCTTTTATATATTTTCCCATCACGTCAACTATTTGAAGAGGCAAGTAAGATCGCACTAATGGAGAATTTCCAATTAGCAATTAGCCGGAGGGCACCATTACGTTAGGCGATTAGCATTTCTTGTTTAATCACGACTTTTTAGACAAATATAGCCGTGTAGATACCGCGAACAAGTTATATGGCTAGGCCTTTTTTTTACTTTTGTTTGCTTTTATTAAAGCCTGGCTAATGGATATTTCAACTTCAAACATTCCAATTCGAGTTTGTACTTTTACAAAACACGTGGCTAATGAGACAGGAATTTAATTGCCTCGTTTGATACGATGATGATATGACTATGAAATTTTATTTGTGAACAAAAAAAATAGTGTATAGTATGCATGACAGTAAGCATTCTCGAAACTCAGTTTCTGTTCAAAATTTATTGTCGTAGTTTTAAATTGAACAATAAAAAATCCTTGGCAACATAACATATACAGTGTGTCGTAAACTGTGGATTTTTGAAAAAAGTGTCATTGATAAAAAAAATGATAGAGTGCAAAGTAAAAAAGGTCAAACTCGCTTAGAGCACAGTAGATACTTGTTTACTTTTGTTAAAATAGTTATTTATGCAACAAGTACAAAAAGTAAGTGTTTACTGCACGCGACGTGAAATTGTACAACGAGACCGTCAGGCCGAGTAGGACAACACGTCGAGTGCAATAAGCACTTTTTGTACGAGTTGCATACAATATTTTTTCTACGTTCATGCAAAAACCAAAAAATGTTATTTAGATGACACTAAGTGTAGGAAAATGTGACATCGATTTGAACGTTTATGTTTGTCGTGATGGCAAAACGCTATTGTAGAGTGACATGAATGCAATAAACATTGTATTGCACTAGTGCAATAAAGAACCACTTTTTCCACTAAATATAGTTCAATAAAGTTTTGTTTTTTGCATGAACGTAGAAAAACTATTTAAAAAAGTTATTCGAATACCTAAATGAAGATGCATTAAATAGTTACAAATTTTCTCGGTTTAAAAAAAAATGTAACTAAATTAAAATATCACCATGTGTGTCTGTTTTCTGTGATGTCAAAGTAAGACAACCTCATTTCTGCGAGTGTAGCACAAGCTCAACACACAAGCGTGTAACTTAGGTATTTGGTGATAGGGAACAAAACAAGGCAGAAAATATCGTTGATCTTAATTTTCTTATTTCCTTTGTGTGTTCCCCCCGCTCCACAGTTGTTCTGCGGTTTATTGGCTAAATTGAAATATTTTGGAATGTTAAACTTGCCGTTTTCATTGTTCTCAATTTGGTACATTTCATTTTATTCTCAACACTTCTAATATTTAAATATGGAACGCATGGGTAAAATAATTAAATATCGTAAAGGATGTATTTTTTACGGATGCAGAGACTATTGTGATTTTTCTGTGTCGTTTATTTAATTGAAAATTTTTGACCGCAAATTTTATATATAAGATGGTAATAATACAGTGTGTACGAAATATTGCCAGTAGTCGCTATATTTACGCTTACGTTTGGCTGATTTGCCTCTGTTTTAAGAACACGTGTGGAAAAAAATAAATATGCAGGGCACTTTTTCCAATACATAAAATTTTCTGCAACTATAAGAAATACCTACATATTTCATATTTTGTGACTGGAATTATAACAATGAATATTAAGAACCAATTCCTGATACTAATTTACTTATTGACTGGAATCATAATGCACGTACGAATTAAAACAGAGCAAAATTACCGAAGCTTCGAGCAAAGTTAGTATAGCATGCAATACAAATAGATATTTACATTATCCAGAAGTCGAAAAAAAATGTTGAAACACGCGTTGAGGACGGCGGTGGAGCTGGATAGGCTGCCTCCGGAGAAGAGGGTGTCCATTACCGGTGTCACTTTGAGGAGGAGGAGCTCCGTCTACAAGGCGCAGATGATAAAGAAGCAACTGAGAAGGAGCAGCTCGCTGTCTTGGCCCAATTCTCGTTCTTCCTACGATTGCGATGAGGTATATTGCGAAAGGGTCATATTCTAAAATGTTTAAAAAATCCGTTCACTCCACAGTTCATACTTTAAATTTCCCTCCTGCAGACGCACTTCCCCTTGCCTACCAACCCAATATCGATCACTGGCTTAGCCGGCGGAGTACTAAAAAAAAGTACAATTATGTTTTTTGACACGGCAAATAACTAATTTTGACGTCACTAGTAGAGGGCGCCACTTATGGCACAGCATGTTTCTTTTAAATGGCAGAACTTTTTTGCTGTTTAGTGTGTGTGTGTGTGTGTATAGTGTATGTTCTGTTATATCTGACAAAGGTATACCTTGTTGAAGTCGTTAGGAGTAACCATTTTTGAAATAATAGTATTTGAAAAAATCAGCGCAGCGATTGAAAACTGTTATCGTTTCAGGTAAAGTGCCTTTTCTAATGAAAATACAGCAAAATGTTACTTGAAAAAGTTGTTCAGAACGGTAAATTATAGAGACGTGCAAAATTTCATGAATTTCATCATTTGTCAAAATTGGTGCCAATGATTAAAATTTCAAATTTCGAATAAACCACGAGAGTAATCGAGTCTTATCAAGAGTATTTTTTTTCTTCCATTGGCGTAGAATTATCGAAGATGTAATTACTAAAAGAAAACAAATTTTACGCCAATGGATTGATATTTCTAATAATTTTGATATGGGGTTTATTGTCCTATAGAGCAAGGTCAACTTACGAAATTTTGGCAAAATCGTATAAGGCGTTTTAAATGTATAAAAAATTAAACGATTTCAAAATTGCAACTTCAGGGTCGTATAGCGCCTAAACGGGGCAACTTTGAACTGAGGTAAGTTTAGCTAAATTGATTTATTTTAAGCCGCACTGTATCTGGTGGAGCGTTGTGAAGACCTTTTAGGGACACCCTGTATACTTATGACGCCAATTGTAACAGTACAAATTTCTAATTATCAAAATATATTAGAACTTGATTTTACATTTAAGAATGTTATTCTAGTTAGGCCGCGATATTGAAATTAGTAAATTACTAATTTTGAGCTCCATACTTGTCGAAATTTTTGGCTAGTAGCTTTTTAAATTTAAGTGCACACAGTGCAAAGTTTTGCACCTTTATGTAAAACAATTATGTTTTAAATGCCGTCCTATAAATTTTGCTTATAATATATTTCAAAGAATATGCTTCCCAGAATACGGTTCAACAGATGTGTTACTTGGTCTATGCAATAGATAACGAAAATTTGTGTCTAATTTTAATAATGTTTGTAATCGCAATGGCATAGGATCCAGAATATTGAATTTTCACAAATACGGTTCCAGTTTATTGGAATATCTTTCGACGGTGGCATTACCTGCAGAATGCAGAAGCTACATCTGAAATCCTGAAAACAAATATTATATAAATCTTACCCAGATAATAAATAACAGCTCTTCAACTTCCACCGTTATCTTAAAATAACAATTTATTTGTTGGTATCGATATCGCCTGCAATTTTACGAGCATAGAAATGCGTAACATGCAGTAATATTAATTCGAACAAAAAATGCACCGATATCAGACAGAAGCGACCCAGATAACAGTTTTATCTCGTGGGAATAAAACTTGAGGGTACTCGTAAAAATTATAGATTCCGTGTGAGTCATAATATGTGCGATACGATCAATCGTGTCGCAACCTACTTTTTCGGAGTAGCGATTTTTTTTAAGAGAAAGAGAGTGATAAACAAAGTGGAGGCGTAACAAATTAATTGTTTACATTTTTTGAGCCACTCCAGCTGGAATGAGGAAGTAAACATGTAATCTCCTTGTTACAGATTGATTATCCGGACATTGAACAGAACAGAAGAATACAAAATTCTCCACTAATGGACCATTCTCAGCATCGCAGCATCAACATCATGTTTGAGGATGCGGTAAGTTAATTACTTATTTATATAATTAGAGTTATCAGGCGTTTGGATTTTCCTAGACCATTCTCTGGTCTTTCAGGCGTCCGGTAGCGTACAGTGTTAAAAATTGTTTACAGCCATACAGTCGCTCATAGTTAGAGTGACCATATTTCGCAAAGCTTGAAGTGGGACAGGAACATAAACTTCAGTTCTTGAGTGAACAAAAAAAACGGGGTTAATAAAACAGAACAGCACACATACAGGGTGTTGCGTTAATATTGCGAAAAAAACTGGTGTTTTCTTGAACAAAAATAAGAAAAAAAAGTTCCTATGATCCTGTGTCCAGAAATGATTCATTTCGGAGATACAGTGTTGAATTAAAAAAAAATGAGGTTTAATTACTATCGGAAGAACCCTAATTCCGAATTTTTTGAAATTTTGTATGTTTGTTTATAAAAACCGTAGACATCTTCTAACTTAATTTATTTTTTGCTAGAAAACGAAGCGAGATTCCAAACAGAGTAAAGAGACAAAAAAAGTTGCATATTTGTAATCGCATAATTATAAGAAAATATGAAACTTAAGGAAGAGCAGTGGCGTCTCATATTTTTACGTATAAATATCAATAGGAATGATTCTCCGAACGCCACTGGAGTAGATAAAATAAATCAAATTAAGTCAGAAGTCTATGGTTTTTATAAACAAACATTCGAAATTTCAGAAAAAAATCGGAATTAGGATTCTCCAGATATTAATAAAAACCCTAATTTTTTTTTAAATCGCACCCTGTGTCTCCGAAACGAAGCATTGCGGACACAGGTTCATAGGAACTTTTTTTCTTATTTTTGTTCAAGGAAACCTCCTGATTTTTTAACTATGTCAGTCATTAAAATTAAATTTTAAAATCTTCAAACATTATTTTCTTGAAATTTTTGATATGTAATACCATAATTTTTCATGATGTGTGCATGTAGAATCACACGTTTTTTCAAATGGCATGGTCAAAATTGGGCTATTTAAAAAAATTGTCGATGACGTCATACCTCGAACAACGATGACGTCACAAATGTGGGTCGTATGTCAAAAAGTGCCTTTTTAAAAACAAAATCGACGTGCCAGGGGATTTTTTCGAAAACTTCTCAATTTCAAAAATAATGAAATTATTCGTTACTTTTCGAAAGCACTGTATGTAATATAAGTCTGTAACACCATTATTATTTTTGTAGAATGAATGGGTAAGAAAACTTTGTCTACGTATAATATTACTTTGGCCGACCCTGCATTACCCTATTTATTGTTTACAACGCAGTAACTCAGGCAAATTCAGTAGTTCAGTGTGGTTAATAATGGCACGAATGCGGTCGTGTTTCATTAACTACTAAGTTGATTTACGTTGTTTTATTAAAAAATACCCTATTCACATCCAGAATTAGTAAACTTCATTTAGAAGCGGGCATATTAGCTTTTGAATATAATTTAGAGCAATTTTTGTAGAATTAGTTAACATCTATTTGCGGTAGGTAGTTATTTCACCAGACGTTACCTGGCACCAATGCTGCCAGGTGATGTCCTTGAAATTGCCATGTGCACTATACGTACTTACGAGTAATACTAAAAATTCATATTTATGTGTAAAACGTAGTGAAAACGCAGTATCAAAATTATTAAACGGTAATAACCTAGCATTCGAAAACATTTATTTATTATCTACATTTGTTTTTATTAACAAATAAATCAATATTTAAGGAAAATTCATCCATGTATCTAGATTAAAAAAAAATAGTTTTACTCCTTGTCGTTAAATAACAGTACAAAAACTAGTTAACTAGGTTATTGACCTAATAATACGGTAGGTCAAGGTCAAGATTAACTCTCGATATCTTAGATTAGCGGCGTACCATTTCGGTCTTGGACAGTTTTCTGTCGACAACACGATGGTTGACGATAGTTTTTTATTAAGTACTTAGTATTTAAACACGAAACACTTTTCAGCTTCTCAATAATTTACCCATTGGGTATAGGTTTTTTATGTAATGTACGTAAATGGTTTATTATTCAGTTTATTATTAGTCACGTTGGAGTTTTTTGCAGTCATAACAGCTACATTTGCTCAGAGAAAAATCGACACGCGAGTGTACGGGTATCGTTTGATTGGGCCGTATTTTCTACGGGAAAACCTGAGTGGACCGCGTTACTTGCAATTTTTAATAGAATTCTTTGATTATTATTATTTGATTTTATTGGGTATTAACATTTTAAATTATTATTGGCTGAAGTTGAACTGAGCAAGAAAAAATGATATTCTAAAACAGTCAGTACAACCGTTTATTTGTGATGTCTAAAACCTAGGTGGGTAGATACTATATAGAAAAATATTACAACTTGACAACATTGCATCAGGTCGATATCGAGTTGAACTGTGAGCTGTAACCGACCAAGGCTGTGACCGGTCAGTGACAGTCTGAAAAGGGGGTTTAAATAATGATTTGAAAATTTTTTTTTTCGGCGTAAATATGCATTTAGATTTTTTTTTAATCACGTATTCGCATTATACTCATTATTCCGTATCCTCTTAAAATTAATGACATTATGACTGACTCACCCTGTATACAACAGAGCCGATTTAAAAAATTTCTGTTTTCCTGATTTGACATTTTTTTATCTTGAAAATAAGTATTTATTCGTCGTTGAAAGCTACTAAAAGTAACAACTTTTTTCAGTATGGTCAAAACATTCCACGTCAGAGCCTGTACCATAAATGCAGCAGAGGGTCGCACTCTTCCGATACCAGTTCCGCATACAGCGGCTCCGACACGATGGCCTCCACCCATTCAGAACTCGACGGCGACGAGCTCGATCTCACGGGACTGGTTGAGAGCATCGTCGACAGCGACGAGGAGGACGACTTGGGAGAGAGCATGGATGTAAGTGACATTGTCACAACTTTTAAGAGTTCTTTCAATCGATTTATAAATTTACAGAATTTGACAGTAAGGGATCGCGTAAGAGATTGTCTCGAGAAGGAACCCACGGAACGTACGGAGGACGACATAGAGGCCCTTTTAGAGTTCACTCAGCATTTAAAGGCATTTACCAATATGACTCTAGCGGTGAGAAGAGCGCTCTGTTCCGTCATGGTCTTCGCCGTGGTGGAAAAGGCGGGCACCATAGTAATGAACGATGGAGAGGAACTAGACTCCTGGTCGGTCCTGGTGAATGGCTGTGTGGAAGTGGTCATACCCGGTGAAGAAAACCAGACCCTCACGATGGGAGATGCCTTCGGTATCCTCCCGACAATGGACAAGCTTTACCACAAAGGTATTATGATAACCAAATGTGACGACTGCCAGTTCGTGTGCATTACTCAATCGGACTACTATAGGTGAGTTGAATAATTACAAAAAATTAATAATTTACAATAAATATCTTACAGTATCAGAAAGGTCAATAGACAATTGAACTTTCCAAATCTGTATATTAGAGTGCAACAACCAGTCAACTTTAGGAATGAAAATACTAGATGGCGACTTTCCCACAAAACCCCAGTCATCGACATTTATTTTTTGAAAGAATCTTCATTTATTATTTCCATTTCTAAGATTAACTGCTTGTCTAATTTATATATAAACAACGTCCATAAATTTTTCCAGGATATTGCATCAAGGTGAAGAAAATACTCGAAGACACGAAGATGACGGCAATTTAGTAATGGTGACAGAACTCAGAGGTTCCATGGAGCCTAGCAGCAACCGCAGGGGTCACGTAGTCATTCGTGCGACTCCAGAACGTCTCATGCTTCAGCTTATCGAAGAAAACCCCCTCACAGACCCCACTTACGTGGAAGATTTCTTATTGACGCATCGCGTCTTCATTCATAGCCCATTGCACGTGGCCAACCAGCTTCTAGACTGGTTCAAAGATCCTGAAGTTCGGGACAGAGTGACTAGGGTGGTGCTGTTGTGGGTTAACAACCACTTCACGGATTTTGAAACGGACCCTGACATGATAGAGTTCCTAGAGACGTTCGAACAAGGTCTAGAGAAAGAAAACATGGGCGGTCAGTTGAGGCTCCTAAATATTGCTTGCGCTGCCAAAGCTCGGATACGAAACGTGGTCCTAGCTAGGCCAAACCGTGAGGAGCCCCTCAATTTTCAGATCCTCGGGGGTTTCGAAAGAAACTTTGGTATATTTATCTCTAAAGTGGACAAAAAGTCGAAAGCGGAAGACGTGGGACTGAAAAGGGGTGATCAAATATTGGAGGTTAACGGGCAGAGCTTCGAGCACGTCTCCCACGCGCGAGCCTTGGAGATTTTACGGGGCACCACCCATTTGAGCATAACGGTTAAATCCAACCTGTTGCATTTCAAGGAGATGCTGAATACCCCCGACAACTCCCCGAGGCCGAGAAGTAGGAAAGTGTCGGAAATCTCCAAGCTTCAACCTGACCCTAGGGCCAGGCTGTCTAGCGTCGATGGAAACATAATTCTGGGTCACGACACTCCCGCCTCCCAGCCTGTCACTATAAACAGTCCCGCCAAAGAGAGGAAGAAACAGAGTTTCATGACGCTCGGGACGAAGGGGAAGCTGCACAAAGCCTGGATGGTTTTGAATATCTTGCCTAAGAATATTATTAAGTAAGTAACGAAGCGATTGAGAGCTGTGCGATGTCTAAAGTAATAAAAAGTTTTTCCAGTGTTGGAATTAGTCACGACCAAGTCGACAACTTCAACCCGCCTTCCAATTTAGGTACAAATCTCTACCAGTCTCAAAGCAACCCGGACCTTATGTCGATCTGCTACGACGATTTACGGTGTACTGATTATCCCGAGCATGTATTAAAGGTAATGCTATTTTAAATTTGCATTTGTCTTGTTTTTTTATTTTTTTCTTTGATATTTTATGACACAAATATAACGAGTAGAACATGTCATACCTAACCTCTCGGTCAACTGTCATTCGTAATCTCCCTGTCAGCAGACATTCACTGTCATCTAATTGTTCTATCAAATACCTTTAATGTATCTCAACTCTCGTACCTAACCACTATCAACTTACTTAATCTCTCTGCTGCTGCCATACCTAACCTCTATCAACTGTCACGCCTAACCTCTCTATCAACTGTCACACCTAACCTCTTTATCAACTGTCATACCCAACCCCTCTATCACCTGTCATACCTAATCTCTCTGTCAACTGGTATTTTTAAACTCTGTTTGCTGTCACATCTAACCTCTCTGTCAGCTGTCACACTTGTATTGAAACAGTAAAGTCATGATTACAGTGATTTAAAGTATGTTAAATACAAACAAATAACATACCAAGAAGGCGACAAAGAACCACGTCACACAATTTCATGGGTTTGAAAAAGTTCATTCTGGGGCTGGTAAAAAGCTGTGACATTATAGTTCAATCTAGTTTAAATACATTGTGAATATGCTACAAAATTTTATATCAGAGATCTGTTATACTTGATCTCGTAAATGTTGTATCTAACCTCTCTGTCAACTGTCATACCTAATCTCTCTGTTAACTGTCACATCAAGTTTAAATTTTGGTAACTTATTTTGCTAAGGCTTATGAGATAAGTGTTCATAAAAAAATGTTTTGTCTATCTAAGTGTCTGTGTCTCCTTAGGTTTACAAACCCGATCAGAGCTACAAATACCTGCTGGTGCACAAGGAGACCACCGCCCACGAGGTCGTCATGTTGGCCTTGCAAGAATTCGGCATGACCGATCCCAGCAGCAACTTCAGCCTCTGCGAGGTCTCCGTGACGGACACCCAGACCATAAAACAGAGACGGCTGCCGGATCAGCTGCAGAACTTAGCTGAGAGGATAGGTTTGAGCAGTCGATACTACCTGAAGACGAATGGAGTTACTGAGACGCTAGTACCTGATGAATTGGCCCCCGAGCTAGTGAGAGAGAGTGCTGTGCATTTCTTGCAATTGAACGCAGTCGAGGTTGCCATTCAGCTGACGCTGCAGGATTTCAGTATTTTCAGGCAGATCGAGCCCACGGAGTATATCGATGATCTCTTTGAGCTCAAGTCAAAGTACGGAACGCCCATGTTGGAACAGTTTGCCTCCCTCGTGAATAAAGAAATGTTCTGGGTGGTTAGCGAGGTCTGCGCCGAGCATAATCCCGTGCGGAGGATGAAGATCATCAAGCAGTTCATCAAAGTGGCAAGTAGGTATTTATTGAGAGTTGTACTTTTTATTCGTTGAAATCCTGTTATTCTTTATTGGTTTTCAAATTTGGAAAATATAATCCCAGTATTAAAAAAGTTATAGGCAAAAAAACAAATTTGAAAAAATGTTACATGACAATATTTTTTTCAAGTAATATAACCTCTAAATTTTCTGCTCAGAGTTTCCGGACACCCTGTATGTTCAAAAATAAATTGATATTGAATTTTATAAATTAGAAATTATTAAAAAAAAAACAATGTTAGTAGTTCTGATATTTTTACCTTATTTAAAGCCTTTTTTTATTTTAGGGCAATGTAAAGAGTGTAAAAACTTCAACTCTATGTTTGCGATCATAAGTGGTTTAGGACATCGCGCGGTATCTCGATTGCGGCAGAGTTGGGACAAGCTGCCGGGCAAATATCAAAGAGTATTCTCGGAGCTCCAGCAGCTTATGGATCCGTCCAGAAACATGAGCAAGTACCGTCAATTAATAAGTGCTGAACAAACACAACCCCCAATTGTAAGTATAACGAGTTCTGTCGGTTAAAAAAAATACCTTTTACGTCGTGAGACATTCAAACACATTCTGACATCACTCTGTTTTTATAGTCATATCTGGTACTTGTTCACACTGTAAGTTTAGATGTCGTCCTTTTGTACTCTTTTTCGATACTCTTGCTGTTTACATTTTTTATTCCTCTGCATATTTGTTACCTTTCGTTTTTTCTCTTGTACACCACTCCTGTTTACACTTAACAATTCTAGCTGTTGTATTTTTAATGTGTACAAATGTTGTGCGTTTCAGTGTATAAAATTGTCACTGTTTCCATTTTAGATACCATTTTACCCGGTGGTGAAGAAAGACTTGACTTTCATCCATCTCGGCAACGATTCTCAAGTTGAAGGCCTAGTTAACTTCGAGAAACTGCGTATGATAGCTAAGGAGGTCAGATCTCTTAGTAACATGTGCAGCAGCCCCTACGATCTGCTTACGATGCTCGAATTAGGCGGCCAGCCTCCGAGCAACGCCATGGTCGCTCTCAACCAACTTACCACGGCTTCTTCTCAGTATCACGCGCAAGGTGAGATCGCAAACGGTGATTCCTGGCTGTGAAATTTAAATGTACGATTTGCAGGGCAAGCGACGGTGAAGAGGCGAAAGAAATCCACGGCAGCGCCCAACCCCAAGAAGATGTTTGAGGAGTCTCAGATGGTGAGACGGGTCAAGGCCTACTTAAACAACCTTCAGGTGGAAACGGACGAGGCCAAGCTGGACGAGATGTCGCTAGAATGTGAGGGTGCGCCTACGGGTGGCGCCTCAGGCCCAGGAACTCAGAGGTCCAAGAGGCACGCTTCGCCGGCACCGTCTACGACCAGTAGTACGAGCAGTGCAAGTGATGAACGGAAACCCACTGCAAAGTTTGGTAAGTGATACAGATTATTTCACAGTGATTTCTATTTAATTTTCATCCATTTCTGAAAAGAATAACATTTCGTTTCATAAATCCGTATTATGCCACTCACTTTGTTAGTGACGGCCTTCTTAATGTATGTACACAAAAAACAGTTTTAGCGTTTTTAAAATTTTTCGTTAAGGTCGTCCTGTCATCCTTGTTGGACCATTAGTTATTATGGAGGCATTCACACTAAACTTCTCAGATACGGCAACGTGACTAACACTCTCTAACTGCAGATTAGCTTAAAACTGACTGATGCCGTGTTATCTATGTGACATCTTCCTATCCACGGACAAATGATGTGAGGAGCAATTTAAAGAAATTCACTTAGCACAATGCTTTGATTCGGGCAATGCCATCTGTGAGACTGCTTGTTAGTACTTAAGGGTTAAACTCTGTTATTTATTATACCTAATAACTATCAATAAATTGTCGCATCTAAGGTAACTTACTACTAGCACTGCAACAGTTTGAGTCGCTCTTGAAATAGTACATTCTTGAAAACTAAGTTTACAGGTCTTTTTTGAAATTTTTAAGAGCTCAAGTAGTTCAAAAGTATCAGGACAATCCAATCCAAAGTCACACGCGTCTTAATAGTAACAGTCTATGAAATGGCAATAGTGTCTATTTTATTTCTATTCTATTTCATTTAACTAATCCTTTTGCCAACAACAATGCATTTTTAACCTTAATTGAGCGTTATAAAGAACGTGTACGTCAGATGTTTGGGAACCGTTTCTATCTGTTGTGTGAACTATATCTCTTGTGTTGTCAACTGTGATTCCTAACTTCTGTTAATTGTCATACATAATCTCTCTGTCAACTTCACACATAACCTTTGTCAATCATCACACCTAATAATACATTTAAAGTAACGGTAAAAGGTCGGGAAACGCCCCACGCGACGAGACCACTTGTCCCCTACGTATTTTGGGCCGCTGAATCCGAAAATGAGGGTTAAAAGTTGCAGCAATGGTTGTAACACCCCTAGAATTTCAAAAAACACCCCTAAAAAGGGGTGTTTTTCGACTGCACTTGTTTTGCAAACTAAGCCATCCTAAATGTTTTTTGGGGCGCTGATTACGAAAATGAGGGTTAGAACTTGCATAAATGGTCGAACCACCCCTAAAATTGCAAAAAAAAATCACCCCTAAATAGGGGTGTTTTTCGACTGTACTTGTTTTGCAAACTAAACCATCCTATATGTTTTTTAGGCCGCTGATTACGAAAACGAGGGTTAGAACTTACAGAAATGGTTGAACCACCCTAGAATTGCACAAAACACCCCTAAAAAACATGTTGGTTTAGTTTAAACTGAACAGGGGTTTTGATTCATAGGAATATTTATTTATTTGTATATTGATTTTTCCGGTAACTCTTTTAAGGGAGGGGTGTTTCTGGCATGTGGGGGTGTCACACAAATTTTCCAGTCTCCACACCCTAATTTTCGAAATCAGCGCCCCAAAAACATATAAGATGGTTTAGTTTGCAAAACAACAAGTAAAGTCAAGAAACACCCCTATTTGGGGGTGTTTTGTGCAATTTTAGGGGTGGTTCAACCATTTCTGTAAGTTCTAACCCTCGTGTTCGTAATCAGCGGCCCAAAAAACATATAGGATGGCTTAGTTTGCAAAACAAGTAAAGTCGAAAAACACCCCTATTTGGTGGTGTTTTGTGCAATTCTAGGGGTGGTTCGACCATTTATGCAAGTTCTAACCCTCGTTTTCGTAATCAGCGCCCCAAAAAACATATAGGATGGCTTAGTTTACAAAACAAGTGCAGTCGAGGGGAGTTAGGGGTGTTTTTTGCAATTTTAGAGGGTTCCAACCATTGCTGCAACTTTTAACCCTCATTTTCGGATTCAGCGGCCCAAAAAGAGGGGACAAGTGGTCTCGTCGCGTGGGGCGTTTCCCGACCTTTTACCGTTACTTTAAATGTATTATAACCTCTCTATCATCTGTCACACGTAATCTCTCTGTCAACTGGCATATTGCCAAGTTTCAAATTTGGTGTTGATATAAAATGTTTATATGTATATTTTTAAATAGCATTATGTGCTTTGTCTTGATAGTTATGTGTAATTTTAGGATCAGCTTCCCCTCAAGCAGTAAGAAAATTGTTGGCATTATCAGAACCCGGCAAAACGAGGCCTCACCAGCCCAGAGCGCCCCCTGGTCATTCGATAAATGCCAATCAACCTAGTCCGGCCGTCAGGAGGGCCCCGAGTGCCACAGGTAAAAAACCGTACTACAAGTAAATTACATTTGATTCATTGTTAGTTTGATTTCAGTACTTTTTTCTGAATTTTGTCCGTCAGTGGTGACGTTTCTTTTTTATTTAAACGTTTTAACCTAGAAACATATTTACTCGCGTTCATTACTAAATATCATCGGTAATTGCAATAATAGTGGACACACGTCACGAATCAAGACTAGCAAATGTTGAAATTAAAATTTCGGTTGCAGGTAGTTATTCCAGTTACGGTTCTCATAGCTCGAGTAGTTCAGGTGCGGGCGGTAGGGCGATGCACGAGAGGTCGCATTCCGACACCCCCACCCCCTTGCCCTCGGTGGCTCTGTCGGCCGAAAGCAGTAGCGTGACGTCGCTTAGTAATTTGCCATTGAGAAAAACGCTTAACTCGGGTGAGTACATATTTTCATTATGTAGGTATAGAGACTTAAAATGATAAACGGGTTGTGTTTGGAATTGTGGTGTGTTGATTTTTACGGGATCGTAGAATTGCAAACTGCTATTTGTTTCCTTGTTTTTGTTTAGTTTATTAAACTGTTGGGGAAATAGTTGTATTGTGTCGTTTATTGTATTGGTTTAAATAGTTTTCTTTTGTATTTTACTACTTGAAAAAATTTCATTTCATTTGAACATCAAAATAGATGAAAAAGGATTTTGTATTTGGGGAAATTTTTTGGACTATTAAAACGACGCGGAACACAGTTTTAAATGTTGTTATAAATATAAATAAAAAAGTTGTATCTGGAAATCGAACCACCGATCTTAGGTTTACTAAGCCGGCTCAGTACACATTGTGTTGGTATCTGCCAAAATTGTGCTTACTTGGGTGTTTCTGTATGCAGTCGACAAAAGTAAACGAAAATTTTGAAGTGTTATTAAAATTTCAGCTACAATATCGTCGCGAAAAGACTCGGGTAGGTCTAGGAGGGCCCAATAACTACTCCTTGTTGTGTACAATGGTCTGAAAAATGTCTTTGAATACAAAATTCTTTGATATTTTGAATGACGTCTAAAATTAATCACAGTATGGCGATGATTTAGCTGCAATTATTTTTTAGCTTATTAAATTTAAAAAATTTTGAAATTTAAAATTTTGTCGCTTATAGTTCTTGAACAACCTTATAACTACGTTGGATTTGTTTTGTTGTCTTTTTGTGTGAAATCTACGAAAACGTAGAAAGGTCACGGTTTTTAATTTTCTTTTTGTCACTTAATTTCGTATTCAAACTCGAAATTTCCTGTTTATACTTGAAATTAACTAAAAAAAAAAAATTCAAAATGTGGTTTTTCTGTTTTCGTAGAAATCAGATGAAATTAAGATGAAACAAAACTTGTGGGAAATATGAAGTTAAGAATAAAAAAAATTAAATAAATTTTAAGAATAGTTACCGTTAGAATCGAAATATTTAAAAAAATCTTGTCGGTTGTAAATTTGTAAATATATTTAGCATGACGACAAATATCCCACATTGACCAACTAGACTCACCTTGAATGCAACACGAGTTTGCACAGCACAATGTGCGAGCACCTCCCCACCCCCCTCTCTAGTATCTTGGGCACGTCTTTCCACTATTATTCAAGCATCTTGTGTCTGTCGAGCACGTTTTGAAAGGTGGCATGTTTACACAGGTTCTGTAACTTCCTCAGACTCGGGTCACAGCACCATCAGTCAGGTGACGAACAGTTCCGACTGCCACCCCTACCAGCAGAGGTGTCCGAGCCCACCGAGGCACCCACCTCCTCTGCCAGGTATGTAGCTTTGTCACCCTTCTGTACTTTACTATTCTCGGACTGTTTTTTAGTATGCGTGTGTATATGTGACTGTCTGCTTGCCATAGGATTTGATCTCATGTGCTATGGATATACTTGATGATTCGATCATTATGTCATTAATTTTAATCATGTATTTGAAAGGCTTAAAAGAGACAGAAGTAAATCAACCCATATCTCTCGCTAACACAGTGTTCCTGATCCTCAACAAATTTTCTGATAGTGTTCGAGCGTTAAAGCAAAACAGTGTTGGCGTATCAAGACTACATAATGATGTTGTTTAACATTTCAATGCAGGGACAGCTGGTGTATAGCTGCTGCAGAACTACAAAAACTTGATATATTATAAAAAATATATTCTAGACTTTATCTTAGACGTGTTCAATTAATTACATTGTTGCGAATAAATAAGAATGAAGTAAAATAGAAAAATGAGCTGTGATTTTTTTACCCAAGCGGCTTTTTCTTACACTGCACTCTAATAAGATTTTCTAATTGTGTATACGTATTATATACATTTTCTGTATCTTTTATTAAAATTAATGATATAATGACTGACTCACTCTGTATATATGTGTTGGGTATTTTGGGAACGTGATCGATTTGTTTAAGAAACGTCAAGTTGTTTCCTGATGTCACAAATGCATTCATAGATACTTGAACAACTTGATGCTTCTTAAGCAACCACAATAAATTGAGGCAAGTAATAAAATAATTTTTATCGGTATTGTTCATCTCCACATTCAGAATTTGCTTACAAATCATTTTGGGATCAGATTTAACATTTGGCAGCTCCTAAAGCAGTGATTTTCCAAAAGATTGACATGTAGACCGTTAACATCATGGATTATTTTATTGGATTTAGTTTCTATTCTTTCATTAGCTTCATAAAATAATGTTGAAAATCACTCCCTTAGGACAAAGTTACAAAATATATGAGTTGGATAACTCGTTGATTCTCTATTCGTATTCCCCTGGCCTGGTAGGCAAGTTTGGTTGATTATTCTACGGGCAATTCGTTGTGACTCCTGCCGCTGCTTTTTTGGCTGCATCAACAGGTAGTTTTTTGTTCAAATGAATTAAATACACCAACAGAGCGTGGTCCAACTTGTATATATTCAGTAAACTTGGCTTGAGATTTCAATTGACATAAAATATCAGGGAAATTACATAACTTTTATGATTCTAAAAGTAATATAAATTTAACTGCATTTTCTAGACTCCAACATAATACAAAAAGTTTATATAAAGATGTATCCTAAAACGGTTTGTTTTCGACATACAGTGTGAAAGGTTTTTTTGATGACGATTTTTAATTAGTATTTTCCAAACGTGTAGAAATAAATTAATGAAATTTGGAACAATCCTATAACTTTTTAAGCTGTGTTTGAAAATCTAATAAGAAACGAACACAGATTGTCCAGGGGCAGTTAATACAAGGGGTAGTGCTTCAAAAATACCCAAAAATGTTTCTATATATATTGTTTTTGATAATTTCACGGCAAAAATGAAAACTACAGTCATTTTATGATCTAGAAAATGCACTTAAAATGGTACTACTTTTTGAATCATATTTCCATAAATTTTAAAACATAAAATATGCTTTAATAACTTATCTACGTTTTTGATAATGATTATGTAAAAAATTCTAATACGTCAGGGGTACAATTTTATGCCATATCGATTTTCTTTGCAATACAGTATAAGTGTGTTTGTGGTAAATTTTTTTTACTGTATGCATTTGTGTGGCTGGTATTGCTGAATTTATGTCGTGTTTGTCCAATCACGGTGTTACATTAGTTTGTCTGTCGTTGGTGATAGGCTGGTATCCTATACGTACTGGTGCTATGCCTCCTTGCCCCCATGCTGTGGCCGTTTTACCTCCCTTACCTCATGCTTTGCGTAATACCAATGGTAAGTTTTGCAGATTTTAGTTTAGCCATTGTGTGTCGCTTTGTAATAAAATATATACGTGTAAATATGCCGTATTTGTTTGAATTTTGTATAAAGTAGACATAATAGAATTGTGTTATAATTTTTTTGTATTCAAAAAGCATTATTAACATTTGTATTTGAGTTTTGTTAATTAAAGAGAAAAAAATTACAGACACCCTGTGTATATGTATGCAGAAATAGTATGTGGCTATAAAGTTTGATGTTTTCACCTGCTTTGCTTTGGTTTACCGTCATCGCTTTACGCTTTGTATATTATTTGCTTGTAAATTTATGATCATCGGCAGTTGTAAATATTAGACATAGTACCATTTTTCCGAAAGACTCGTTTAGTGTGATGTATATTTAGGCAATCTGACGTTTGTGTACCATTTATATAGATAATATAAAAATTAACTTAAAAATAAAGGTTTTAAGAACAGCCAATATTTGTTTCATAAAATAGATACATTAAAAAAAACTGTCAAAAAAAAAGCATATAAAAAAATATTCTTAAATAAAGTAAAAATTTTTACATTAGTCGTGTTAATCCTAATGCACGTAATCAGAAAGTCTCTTATTCTTGTGTCATTACTGTCATCATTAATGAATTTTTTGTCAACTGTCAAATTGACGTTTTTTAATCGCTATAGATACACAAAATTAACCACTTTTTAAGAGCAATGATTAAAAGCATACTATCGTCAAAAAATGGAAACAAAAACAAAATACAGCAAAAAAGTTACTTGAAGTTACTGAAAATGATAAATCCCGCAAGGTTTGATGATGCACATTGTAAAAATTTACCATTTTGGGTAACTTTTTCAAGTAATATTTTGTCGTATTTTCAGCGGAAAAGGCACTTTACCGAAAATCAAAACAATTTTTACTTGTTGCATTGAATATTTCTTCGAAAACGGTTACTCTTAACAACTTCAACAAGGTATACGATCTTCACATAAAAAAAACTACGAGAATCGTTGTTTTAATAGTCAGATGTATATGTTACACCCGATACTCCAATTTGGACAACGTCCGAAAAAAGTATGCAAAACTAGTTTTGAGCTCAGAAAAATTGCCATACCCAAAATTTTACGTTTAAATGACTTTTGCCTATTGACTATATTAAATATGGAGCACTAGCTGGGCATTATAAATTGTCCAAAACTAGTTCTTTGCATTTTTAAATGACCAGACTAGTTTCCTTCATTTTCTGAAGGTTATGATACACACGATACTTTAAAAAATATGCAACACTAGTTCCGAGTTCAGAAAATATAATAATAATAATAATATCTCTACCCCTCATTCTAATCACGAGGATTAGCCCAGAAGTCGAAGACTTGTGCGGGAGAGGGGGCGGCATATTATTATTAAGCAGGCCGCATTTGCGCCCAGGAGCGACTTACGTTGGTAGGCCCTAACCACCATTCAGTGCAGGAATGAGGGAAACCTGGAAAACCTCATTAATTAGGGGGGTAGTTAAATGTCAACCGGTATCAATCTCTCACATTGACCCAAGTCAACTAACATTCTTCCACCCTACCATACGCGCAGAGAGGGTGCCAATCTCTCCACGAATATAGCTTATATACGGTCTACCGGCTGCAGGGGTCGAACCCACAGCGATCCAGTCACCTCGATTCAAGTACTGACGCCTTAAACCGCGCAACCACTGACCGATCAAATGTGATGACAACATAACCCTTCTTTCAATATTTTCATTGATGTAACTCATTTGGGGGAATTTTTCAGAGGTTAGAACTAGTGTTGTATACATTGTACGACTTCCAGTATTTTATGCAACATATACCTACACTAAGCCGCAAAAAAGTCTGCCATTTAAAAGAAGGATGATGTGCCATAAGTGGTGCTCTCTACTAGTGACATCAAAATTAGAAACAAATTTGAATTGCTCGTACAAATGTATGCAAATATTTAGATTTTTAAAGTTACAGTAGAACCTCGATTATCCGTGCGGCAGATTCTTCGTGGGATGCGATGTTTATGACTGCCCGCTATCCGTGTGCGGATTATCCGTGACGGATCGAAAAAAGTGCTCATAAACAAAGACAAGTCCGCCTGTTTGTTGCATTCGCATTATTTATTAACTCAGTAGCATTTGGTCCGTTCACGTGCAGACAAAATGAATCGGCACGGCGTCAATGAAAAGCGGAAACATATTTATGTTAATTTTTGTTTTACATTATTTAATAGGTATGTGTAATAAAGTTCATATTTTTTTGACAAGTTGCTGAGTTTGAGCATTATTTCGATTAACCGTGTTTTCGATTATCCAGCAATGGTTCGGTCCCGGCCAGCCCGGATAATCGAGGTTCTACTGTACTTACAAATAGCAAAAATAAAATTTTAGCTTTGTCACCTTGTATTTTTTTAACCATCAACTTTTGACTAAAGTAAATTTGGCTAGAGCATATTATTTCGTCATCAGGAATCTACTCTTGCTGTATGTTGCATTAATTACGAGACACCCTGTATTTAAAACAATGCTTTGTTACCATAGTCTCTTGCACAGAATTCTTTCTTAACGAATTTATTATTTCTCGTCTAGGTCCAGGTAGAAGGCAGCCGCCTGCCTATAGCGTGGCAGCTCAGATGGCCCGTTTGCACAGATTAGGCAGAACGCAATCCGAAGAAGGTGTTACGCAAGGTTACCACTATCACACAGATCCTGACACAGATCAGGGTGAGTACGATTGATCCGTTTCTGCCGTAACTTCATTAACGTTTACACTTGGACTTTTCTAACGGACTTCATTGACATGTTCTGCAGCCCTCAGTATGTGTTTCTCTGTTCAGGTGATGACTTGACCGATTCCACTTGTGAATCAGACACAGTTATAATAATGGTCTGACGAAATAACGGACGATTCCGCTCCACTGACTTGAAACGTGACAACAATTGACGAGTACAAACGCATTGCTTAATAATTTATCGATATGTGATCGTTTTTATTTGTTTCTAAACAGATGATGAGGAGACCCAAGTCTCAGCAGTGTGAATATGTTTGCACCGCTCCCCCAGTGATCTATATTTAGAGAGAAAAAAATATTTATTTCGGTGTCTGCATATCATCTCAATCTAATACTCATAGATCTGTGTGTTACGATTACCTATATGTACACAGTTTTGTGCAAAAATTTGGGGTACTGAGGCGAAGGCAGTGCCGTCAATGTTTAATAGTAAAGTTTAGTGGATCTAGCAACCACGGTGGTGCCGTCGCCTCCGTGACAAGTACCTGATTATTATTATTTATGATACGAGATTTTCTGTTACAAACTTTAGTTAGATTTATATTATTTATAATAGGGAAAATATCAAATACACACTGTACATAAGATTATGATTTTTTTTTTTTTTACTTTTTACCTCTATTAGTTTAGCTGAACGATATGTTTTATATTCATATACTGTCTCACGGAAAATGTATGACATGTTTTAACGTGACGAAGAGTTGGAAATGTTTTCTAGCTCTTAAATATTATTTGATTTTATTTTCAAAATCTTTTTATTAAAGCTGTACTTTGTCATGTCTAAAGGATAAGTCTTTTGTTTTAAAATATGTTTTTAAATTTTTCCTCCTTTCTCCTAAGGTAGTTCTAATTAAAGATGTATATTTTTGCACCATTCTCAGTGGTGAGCGCAGTATATGGTTATATTTTTATTTATTGCAATTGCAGGTCATTCCAACTATTTGTAAATATTATTATGTAACTCGCTCTAATCTTTTTGATGTTGCCTTTTTAAATTTTAACGTAATTTGCCAAATCTTGTTGGAATTTGTGAAGAATTGTGAAAACTTTTTAATACACTAAAAATATTTGCTACTCTCAATTCTCATTGTTACTGATTGGTCCGACGTACAACTTCTCCGTAACGGTTTTCATATGACTTCCTTGGAAAAAATTTTACAATTCTGACACTAGTTATTTTTATATTTTGAAAATTGCTTGTTATATTAGTTGCAATCTTTCGTAGGTTTTGTGATTGAACTAGTCGCTCAATTTAATAGATAATTTTTATTTATAGCATTTCTGTGCAATTTATTTTTATAATGCGCCAAGTTTTCAAAATAACTGAGAAATGCAATGAATAATGATTTTCTTTAAATATATTTTGATATTAATATTATTACTACTAAGTGTATATCTGTATATTAGTGTACAAATTTTCAGATTTATTTCACTTCTTTAAATGCCTATAGAGAATCCTGTCCTTTTATTATAAATGTAACAATTTTAAATAAATTATGAAAAATTAAAAATCTTTGTCTAGATCCTACCTCCTCAATTTCCTACGCTCCTAGGAAAAAATGGTAATCGTCCAACAGATGGCATCAACAGAAATTGACAGCTAAAGTTCCTAGATTGACCAAGTGTTCACATTTGTCTCTAAATGGTTGAGCAAGTATCATTTTGTATTTCCAGCATGTATTTTAACAAAATAAAAGCTGGAATGGTTTAAGTTTGGATACCTACATTTTTTTTTGCACTTGACGAAAATTTATTGAATTTCAATCAAATTCATGGTCCAATAAGAATTTTGTCCTATAATGAAAGTTGCAATACTTTATCAATCTAGGGATTTTATTGATAACTTATAGTCTTGTCAACACCCTAAAATAAAGGTAAGTACAAAATAATTTAGCTATCAATATTAAATCGCAATTCTCAGTGAACAATCTAAATGTAAAATTAATTTAGAAAATGTGTTTATAATGTTATAAAATTTTGGGTATGAAAATATAATTTTATACAGGATGTCCAGAAACTAGTGATCAAAAATTATAGGGCATTCACAGGAAGTCAAAAGAATGTCGGTACTTTATACAGGGTGTTCCAGAATGATGGTCAAATATTTTACCAGCGTATTCCACAAGTCATTTCAGGGGGGATCTTCATATGAAATATTTCAATTTGGGTCCTTCCTGTTGAAATATTCGAGTCTCAAAATGCGGGAAAAAGTTTCTTTTTTTATTTTTCCTTAAAAACTGTTACACTTAGAAATTTTGATTTTGGTACACATCAGCTAGTCAAAAGCTATTTTGTGGTGGTGTTTATTCCTTGCCTCATGTTTCTGGAGGGTGGGAATAAGCAACCCCTAGATATATTTCTTTCAGAACTTTTCCCTGCAATAGCGGATTTCAACAAAACTTGTCAAACAAATCGCCATTAGGCCTATAATTGATGGTTTTTGCAAATATTTCTAAACAAAGGTATTCCTATAATTGTTGCCAATCCTGTATATTCCGTTAATGTACCTGAAAATGTGTACCAAAATTGAAAATTCTAAGTACAACCATTTTTAAGAAAAAATAAAAAAACAATTTTTTTCGCCATTTTGAGACTTGAATATCTCAACAGGAAGGACCCAAATTGAAAAATTTTATATGAAGATCCCCCGCTGAAATGGCTTGTGGAATAGAATAGAATAAAATATTTGGCCATCATTCTGGAACACCCTGCATACATTTTTGTGTTATCTGGCTAAAGGGCTTCCATAAGTAGGAAGTTAAATATTAATTAATAAATTATTATTAGTTACATCATTAAATATGTATTTATATCATAAAGATGGTAAAAGATATTGAACAAAACAAAATATGTTTTTTGCAACAATGATAGGGGAATCAAACTGGGAATGCGAAATGTCAAATTTGGCAACACTATCAAAAGTTTAAGTATCCATTGCTTTTCTGTAAGAGGTTCAAAGTAAGTCAACAGATCAGTGTGGTAGACGATATTGACAGATCTACACGATGTAAAACAGTACTGTTTATTGTAGTAGGTGGGATCTCAAATCATTCCTCCACAAAATCAAATCTTCCATGTCCATTGTGGGACACAAACTGTTGCACGAGGGTAGGCACGTAGAAGAGTGTCGGCAGAAGGGAAAGCTTAGATGAGAGTGTATCTTTTAATCTTATTGTAGACAGGAGCAGGGCACACTTGTACTTTCCGAACTTGGTTAGGGTGTACAGAAATGAACAAACTATACTTCAAGTCAAATTTACCTTAAACTGTTATAAGTATGGTTGTAGATAAATCAAGGACATTGTGTGAAAAGTCAACATTTATAACTTATCCAAAATAAATTTTAAAATAGATGGGTCACGAAAAATGGAGTCAATATCGTAAAAAAAAATGTTTGTAAAATCCTTATAGTTTCCGAGAAGTAATATTTTCAACCTTTACATCGCTGTCCTACTGTCATCTATAACCAGGCAATTCCGAATATTGAAATCCCATTATTTATAGTATTAACATTTTTGTGATGCGAGTGTTTACATTAGTGTTTCAAGAATCAAAAGCAACTCGGATGGATGTCGTTTTAAGGTGAAGTGAAAATGCTTTAGCAGAACGATTTCCCGATAAACATGTACCAAATGCAGCTACGTTTACCGTGATGTGCAGTAAGTGCAACGTGGGCGTGACAGGAAATTTGTATTCGAATCGTGGAAAAGATGAAGGTCCAGGGCGTATTGCAGTAGTCTGGAGTATCATACACGAGGCTTAATTATATCCATTAATACCAAGGGTTTGGATGAGAACATCCCGTACTATGGCCACCACAAATTTCTGTTTAATAAACAAACTTGTACCCTAAACGTTTGTCCTGTAATTGTAATGTCTTAAAAAGTGATAGAAATATTATTTAAAAAAATTAGATACTAAAAAGAATAATAAACAGAACAGTTATTAAAAAGGAAAACATTCACCAAGTATGATGAGGCTAGATTGTTTGTATCTTTATCCCATATTTACCCATTTGGGTGGTAAGACAAACTATTTTGGTACCTCCCATGAAACTATTGGATTACTCAAGGTCGACTTGTATAGATAGAATGAAATCTACAGGACCTCCTCATAGATGACTTTTATATCTGAGGGCAAGACCTGTTCTATTAGTGCAGTTAGTTAAAACGTGGCCATATATGGCTACATTTAATTAAAGATGGGATTTTTTAAGGTTTTTATAAGATTATACATTTTATTATAGTGTTTATACATATATCATCTCATCAGTCATCATATATCATACCATTTATAAATAGTCATTCAAGCGCATTATCAATGGGAAGGGATATCTTCCAAATATAAACTTCTATCCAAAATAGATCCGAACACGTGCGCGTTTACAGCTTCACGTGAATGTACCAAATTGTGGAATTGTGAGGCGTTATAATTTTAGTCCACGGTTTATGACTGTGCTTTTGGCGCTCCAACTAGATTTATTTTTGTTTCTCTGTAAAATGCGTTGGTGGGTTGTAGGAAAGCCCGACTTTCATTATTACTTTTCTGTTAAATATTTTTAGCGTTATTCAGACGATATTACGAAATGTTTACAAGATGTTTTTTTGCGGCAGTTGTGGCTTGATATAGAAGCGCAGATTTTTATGCAAAAATTTTGCAGATATTTTATCAATAAGAACAAGATTACATTTTCTTGAAACAGTGCTTAATAATATGAATGCAAGATTACATTTTTATTTGAAAGAAGTGCCGCGGACAATTTTTCTTTTAGACATATTGTTTGGTTTGTTATAAAAATTTATAGCATAATATACATCGCTGAAAGAAATATACAGGGTGATTCAGACTTATCTAAAAAAAATGTTAGAATATACAAATACAATTTGGTAAAAATAAATCAAAATGGGTAGTTTTAAAAATACACTTCTGCACAGCACTGGTTCCCTGTAAAGCCTGATAAGGCGGCAAAGCATACAGTCGGCGACCGAATAAAAAATGGAAAGAAATAAATAAAATTTTGTAACAACAAAACCAACTGCTTCTGCCGCTGATGTTATTAATTATTAATGGAATTAATTGGTGGTTTTAATTATTAAAATAGTTTGACATACCTGATGTTACAACAAAATTTTAGGCTCGTCTTACCCAGTTTGGGCAAGATGGGCCTCAGTGCATTCAGTGGACGAAGTAAACTGCTTGCTGAATACTAGAAATGGTGCAAAAAATGAGCGCATTAGGGAAAAGTTTGCGAGTGTGTTAAAGAAAAACGCCGGTTTTACTCGATTAAGACAAATTTGTGATGATACTATTAGTGAATATTCTAATCCATTATGTGAGTAAGACTATTTTAGGTCGTTTACAAAATATAAGAACATTTTTTCGCCCCAACGAACATCACTCGCGGAGACAACAATAAAAACTTACCTGATGCAGCTTTCCCAATTTGTGATAACACAACACTGACAACCAACCTAGTACATCGAGATAAACAGAAGGATCAGTTTTGTTATAAATTGTACTAATTTACTGCTTATTTTCTACGTAATTTATTACGTTTAACATGATGCGTACGCCTATGTCCCGCGGCTTTCTGGAACAGCCCTATTTATGGTACTTCTTATGGCGTTTTTTATTCCTTTATACCCATAGCATAATAGTTATTTATGCAACAAGTACAAAAAGTAGTGTTTATTGCACGCGACGTGAAATTGTCCAACGAGTCCGTCAGGCCGGGTAGGACAACACATCGAGTGCAATAAACACTTTTTGTACGAGTTGCATACAATATTTTCTCTACGTTCATGCAATAACCAAAAAATGTTTTATTTAGATGACACTAAGTGCAGGAAATATGACGTCGATTTGAACGTTTATGTTTACCATCATGACAAAACGCTGTAGTAGAATGACAGATGAATGCAATAAACATTTTATTGCACTAGTGCAATAAAGAACCACTTTTTCACTAAATATAGTTCAATAAAGTTTTGTTTTTTGCATGAACGTAGAAAAAGATATTTACATGGTATGGGGCGGAGTCAAAATTGATAGGGGAGATTGGTGCAATATTTGTGTAATTTACTGATTTGTGTGGGAAATAACTAGATGGTCTGTTGGTCAGCCGTGTATATTATTGCAGATTAATATTGTGATACACAGAGGCAAATTTATCAATTCTAATAATTTTAAAGATATCACGTAGCCAATATATGCTGTAATGTAATGTTACTGGATGCAATACATATACTATATGATTAAAATTTAAAATAAGCAATTTATTAATTGTTGTCTGTTACTTATTACTTCCAAATTTATACCTGCTCCATCGCACTACCCGCCACTGGATGTTTGTATTGAATGATTTGGCGACAGTGGATTGAAGACCAATATAGAACAGGTAGGTACACTGTACCGTGTGCTAAAGTAATCTAATTTTATTTTTATTGCATGGATACGAGTAAAATGAATAAAAATAAAACTTAAAATTATATGGAATGAGACACTATTGTGCCGGTAAGTCTGAAAGTTGAAGAAAGGAGTTAAGAGAATGATTCCATACAATTATTTTATGGTATTATTTTTTTTTTCAAGTTATGGAGGACACGAATTTGTAAGTTTTGTGAACTTACACAACTTCCGAACTTGCAGCTCGCAGTACATATACACAGAAATTAAATCTCGATTTTATTTATCGACTTTAAGAATGACTCTGTGGGCTTAACTTTACTTAATACCGATTAAAAAGAAGGCGGAGGAGAAGAAGGAAAATATATAACAATTTTGCTTTGTTTTTTTAAAATCCGACAAGAGTAATTGATGTCGTTTACGTAATAACATTTACTTTACTCGTGCGTGTGTCAATAATTATTACCAAAAAAGGACAGCATTATTATATTTAGCCATACTCGACACTTTTCAAGAATGTCAGAGGCGGTAGCCTACAGCCTTCCCTCCACCATCCCCCATCTATTAATAGACAATAATGCTTAATGCACATGAATGCAGCACGTTTGGCACTCTCCGACGGGGCATAACGCAGGGCAGGTTCAAGCTCTTTGCCCCTCTAATATCCAATGGACGAATAGAGATTAATATGATAACATATACAGTGCTTTCGAAAAGTAACGAATACATTCATTATTTTTGAAATTGAGAAGTTTTCGAAAAAATTTCCTGGCACGTCGATTTTGTTTTTAAAAAAGGCACTTTTTGACATACGACCCACATTTGTGACGTCATCGTTGTTCGAGTTATAACGTATCGACAATTTTTTTAAATAGCAACCCCCAATTTTGACCATTCCATTTGAAAGAGCGTGTCATTCTACATACATACATAATGAAAAGTTATGGCGTTACATAACCAAAATTTCAAGAAAATAATGTTTGAAGATTTTTAAATTTAATTTTCAGAATACTGAAGATGATAATGATTAACTAAATTAAATGTTCAAATTGTGCACCGTTGGCTGCCTGATAGTAGCCAAGACGATAAATAAATTCTTTTTGGACATTATCAATAACTTCAGGAGGTATACGATGTATCTCGTGATGAATTCTTGCTTTTAAATATTCTAAATTAACCGGTCTAGTAACGTATACTTTGCTTTTTAAGTATCCCCACAAGAAATAATCTAGGGGTGTCAAATCAGACGATATGGCTGGCCACTCAATCTCTATCTTCTATCCAACGATTCGGGAACAGCTCATCTAAATAAGCACGGACAGGTGTTGCATAATGGAGAGGTATTGCACAGTATTGTGAAAATAAAATTTTAAAATCTTCAAACATTATTTTCTTGAAATTTTTGTTCTGTAACACCATAATTTTTCATGATGTATGTATGTAGAATGACACGCTCTTTCAAATGGCATGGTCAAAGTTGGGGGTTGCTATTTAAAAAAAATGTCGATGACGTCATAACTCGAACAACGATGACGTCACAAATGTGGGTCGTATGTCAAAAAGTGCCCTTTTTAAAAACAAAATCGACGTGCCAGGGGATTTTTTCAAAAACTTCTCAATTTTAAAAATAATGAATTTATTCGTTACCTTTCGAAAGCACTGTATATTAAATGTCAATTTAGTCCTTTTATTTTGTTGTATGATAAATTGCACAAAGCAAAACATAATTGACTTAATTTTTTTTCTCTGACCCAGGGTATATTTTATACAATAAACATCAGGTTTTGATGTATGACAATGGCGCATACCTACCATATCAAGTAATTCTGCATAATAATCGCAAGTACCCCTAAACATACTTACTGTGAATGGTTACAATAAACTGGTTTTGAATATATGACAACGTCTTACACCTACCATGTCAAGTATTTCTGCATAATAATGACAAGTACCCCTAAACAGATTTACTGTGAATAGTTTTCTTAGATCTTTTATTACAACACAGAATAAAACTTGAAATAACGCCGAATAGCACAGAATACATCTAACGGTCATTCGCTACTCCAAGCCAGACTAGCAACCCACAGACATGAAGCGTTCTACAATGCAGTAGAAACTATGGAAGGCTAGCGATGTCTACCGCGATTCGGCGATAACGATATCTTGCAAACGCGGAATTACAGGAAACAACTACTCTGCGGGTTAATGCCCCGACCAGCATTGTTTACTTCACTGATATTCGTACAAACAACATAAAAGTGTTTTTACTTATGTGTTAATTGTACCTTAGTTTGCAATTTCATAACACAGTATTGCATTTTAGAGTAGTGTATTTTATTTTTTAAATGTCTTTGTAGAAAAACTTTGTTTTAGATTTGAATATCATATTCCTCACACTGTATATTTTTTACATCAGCAGTTCTCAAACTGTGGTACGCGTACAACTGGTAGCACGCAGAGCTTCTTAAGGTGGTGCAATCTATTGCACTAATACTGCTAAGCCCTCAACACACAACACAACTACGACCTAATGTTAAAACTTGAAAGTAGATATTATTAAGAATACGTTAGCATTTCAAAATAAGACGCTAAATTCGTTTTAAAGAGTATCATTGTTATTGCAATAAATAGTATACATACATACGCGAAGAATGCAAATACAAGGACACACACTGACATACGATAAGACAAAGTTCAGCACCATCCTACACTTAGAGAGTTTTTAGACTTTTTTATATCTTATATTTTCATGTCATAACCTCCTCTATTATTCCCTAAAGATTGTAAACATTTTTTAACATTCTGTATAAAATTAGTGATAGTTGATGGTGATTACCAAATTACAATCAAAATTACAATTATTAGAATGTCTTCGTGGAGGAGGCAAATACCGCCCCTTCTTCAGTTTAACAACCAAACAACTAAAAAAGAAAAAAATGGCAACTAAGTCTGACTTACCAAAATCTCGACAATTTTTGTCACGAATCACGTAGCTACCCCTAAATAATTACTTAATTACTAATTAATTTTTATGCGTAATACTTCAACCCCTTGGTGAAATTGTAAATTTAAACCAACTTTTAAATCTTCGATAAATTTGTCATATATGTAAATTCGACTTGACTCTTCTACTTCCCAAGTTTTTTTTACGTTGGACGATCGATGTTTTGGTACCCTTGAACCGGCCCTGGACGTACACCTTGCCGCCGTCCGAGATTCCTCCCGTGACATCACCGGCCTACCTTATATGGCCGACGCGGACGACATGCGTCGCGGCGACCCTCTATCCTTAAATGGGCGCTGACGCGTTATTTTTAAGTCGCCGCGGCGTTCCCTATAAAAACGACGCCGTCCGTTGGCACGCCACTCGCTTCCCAGCTAGCCCAGTGCCGAGTCACTCTATCTTTCAGTCTCTGAGGTTGGTATCAGCGTGAGGTGTTGTGTGTGGCAATCGTGCATTTAGCGTCCACTCGTTTTCGAGTAACTCGCGGGTTGAGTGTGCGCCATAGGGGGGATTTACAAGTTCCCTCGCTGTTTTATTGTGTTACTAGTGATCGAATTGACGATAGTTGTGTTAGGTAATATATTCACAAGTAATTTTTGGAGTATAACTAGAAAAATGTAGATACAAATAAAAATTATTCGTCAAAAAAAAGTGGATTAGCTATTGGCGTGTCACGACATATTAAAAAAAAATGTTATTAACAATTATATTACGAGAAGTGCCGCTTTAAAATGTTAGTTTTTGTTTCTATTTTATTTCTCCAAATGTTTTTAAAACCAAACCAAAAACTTGATATACGAATTTTAAATATATGAATTATAAGGAAACATATTTTTATAATAAAATATAGTTGCTACAAAGTACAAAAAAAAAACTAAAATGAAAAATATTGTTTATAGAACTTAATAAAACAATGCAATTCATTTCAGTAGCAAGTTAAAAAAAATAGATTTTTTTTTCAGTTTAAAACATCTTAAAAAAAAATTATTAACATTTATATACCAGAAGTGCCGCTTTAAAATTCTGATTTTTGTTTCTATTTTATTTCACTAAAATTTTTGAAAACCAAAACTTAATTAACATACGAATATTAAATACATGAATTATAAGGAAAAAAACCTAAAATTTTGTTTATAAAACTTAAATAAAACATATAATTCATTTCAGTCGCAAGTTAAACAAAAATTCAGTTTAAAACATCAACATCTTCAAAAGTTAACTCTAAAATAGAAGTCAAATTCAAGGAACATGAATAACTGCAATTTTTAAATGAAATAAACGAGATTGTTGATGCAAAAATTCTATAAATAACTTCTGCCACTTTTGTCATTTTTCTTCAAAAAGTAATTATCAAGGCAATCTATTATACCTAATTTATTGATATAGGAAAAAATTTTCAAATACAAAAAATATTTTTCTGTATTTTTTGACAATACAATAATTGAACATATACATTATTCCCATAACTCGTATTTCTCCATACTTATTTATTGAATTTTAAGTTGTAATTTGCTCAATTTTGTCAACAGTTGTAGCAAATATACAGGGTGTGACATGTTTTTTTCATAGCTGTTCTAAATAGAGCATGAAAGAATAATAGAGGGTTTTCTTATAACATTTTTCTCCAAAACTACTTTCTTCTGATACAGTTTTGATGAATAATTTGAATACATTTTTTAAATTAAAATTTCATAAATAAAGCGCTACGTTTATCTGAATAAAGCATTACTTGTATACCAAATTTCAATAATAAATATTAACTATGTAATTCCATAATATAATAATTAGAACAAATCAAAGTATCTGGGGTCTCTAAACGAATTTTACAAATAGCACCTTTTTAAAAATTAGATTAAATTTTTTGAACAGTAAATATATATTTTTCACAAATGGCTTAAAATTTAGAGTTTAAATGCGAATAATGTAAGTAATGGTAAACATTAGATTTAGAAAAATATTATCTTCTTTTAATACATAGTTTCAGAAAATAAAAATATCAATTATAAATCATTTTTTTCTAATTATGTTAGTGACTGCAACACAATTTTTAAATAAAGAAAAAACAATATAAAAACCCATACATCATTAAAATTTTGTCACAGATTGTATCAGTTCAATAATAAACTTCCTTTAAAAAAATTGTATGCGTCGGACCAGACGGTGTAAGTTATACTTCTTTGGCCATTCTCATACACCCACTCGTACGTAAAAAAAAAAAAAAACATTCTTAAAAAAACAACACTCGTACGTACAAAAAAAAATTTCTTAAAAAAAAAATTCTTAAAAAAAAAATATATTAGTTCTTAAAAATTTGTTCTTCCTTTTGAGCGTGACGCGGTTTCTCGACCAACATCCCATCCCAATGTGTCTAACGGGCGCAAAGAAGTATAACTTCAAAAATTAATTTAGTTTGCATAAACTTTTGTAATTAGGTTTTATATTGAACAAATAAGTTTAACTTTTTATGGTCTATGGTCCCTTTGTAACACCTATCAGTATGAATATTTTTCAAATTTAACGCAATTATCTCCACAGCAGCAGTAACCAACCAAGCCAGCCACCATGTGTGACGACGATGTAGCTGCTCTTGTAGTAGACAACGGCTCCGGTATGTGCAAGGCTGGATTCGCCGGAGATGACGCCCCACGTGCCGTCTTTCCCTCCATCGTAGGTCGCCCAAGACACCAGGGCGTCATGGTGGGCATGGGTCAGAAAGATTCCTACGTAGGAGACGAGGCCCAGAGCAAGAGAGGTATCCTCACTTTGAAATACCCCATCGAGCACGGCATCATCACCAACTGGGACGATATGGAGAAGATCTGGCACCACACCTTCTACAATGAACTTCGCGTAGCCCCAGAAGAACATCCTATCCTTCTCACCGAAGCCCCTCTTAACCCCAAGGCTAACAGGGAGAAGATGACTCAGATCATGTTCGAGACCTTTAACACCCCAGCTATGTACGTTGCTATCCAAGCTGTACTTTCTCTGTACGCTTCCGGTCGTACCACAGGTATCGTATTGGACTCTGGAGATGGTGTATCTCACACAGTACCCATCTATGAAGGTTACGCTCTTCCCCACGCCATTCTGCGTCTAGACTTAGCTGGTCGCGACTTGACCGACTATCTCATGAAGATCCTCACCGAAAGAGGCTACTCCTTCACTACAACAGCTGAAAGGGAAATCGTTCGTGACATCAAGGAGAAGCTGTGCTATGTGGCGCTTGACTTCGAGCAAGAAATGGCGACGGCAGCCAATTCTACATCTCTGGAGAAGAGTTATGAACTTCCCGATGGACAAGTCATCACCATCGGCAACGAGAGATTCCGCTGCCCTGAAGCTCTCTTCCAACCTTCCTTCTTGGGTATGGAATCCTGCGGCATCCACGAGACCGTCTACAACTCCATCATGAAGTGCGACGTCGACATTCGTAAGGACTTGTACGCCAACACTGTACTCTCTGGTGGTACCACCATGTATCCTGGTAAGTACTGAATCATGAATTTATCCAAATAATGATTTACCGTTATTTCTTCAAACGATATTAAATTATTAAAATAATTTTCCTTGCATCGATGAATTTCAAATGAAAAGAGAACAATTTTTATGAATGGAATTCCTAATGGTTCGTTGGCACGGAAAATATTTGGCTATAACCCCAATGTTCAGTAATTCATAATTGTAAATATTGACTTTGGAAGCAAGCCAGAAACTTCCTAAAATATTTCAAGGTTGGAATGCAATTCATATATTGAAAGTTTGCCAGGTATTGTTAATCAGGATCAAGGTTAAACTTTCTTTGAATGTTTTGGAAGCTTTGCATGAGCTATAATTAGATCACAATATTAAGTACAACTACTGAAAGTAAATGTATGCTTCAATACAGAATGATGGTAGTAATAGAGAAAAAGTGTCAGAATTTAAACAACACAAATTTACCCGGTATCAATACAAACTTCGAGTGTAATTCGGCAGGACAACATAATGAATAATAAATAAATTTAGAAATATATCAATGCAAACTTCATTTATGAAACGCTAAAAATAAATGCATTTTTTTTTATTTGAGTGTACAACACGCAGTTATTGAAATTCGTACGAAGAATACTAATGTCGCTACGAGTGTCACAGCTAATCGTTTCTGTAGTAGATGTTGAAGTTTGTTCTTTTTCCAAACGAATCGATTGAATAATGCTTGAATGATACTCGTTGTCAGCATGTACGGTTCTATTGATGAATTGCTTTATCCTGTTATTTCTATTAGAGCTTGTTCTCCAATTCCGCTTTTACTTAATTCACTAACTGCTGCCACTCGATTTGAGTGATTTGCAATTTTGACACATTTTACATCTATACCAATGCCTTATGCTGAGAGCATTTGGTCCATTTGGAAATTTCATTAATTTCAATCAGCACATTTTTATACCAATCTTTAGAATTTTACTTCTTCCAAAAGGGATTTGATGTAAGAAATACTCATCCAATGTTAAAAAAGTGCCTCGTTTTTCCATCAACTTTTTAAATCGGTGTACTAGGCAAATATCTTCCTCTAAAATTTTAGGCGTAATTCATTTGCTGTCAGTTTATTGTCACCGCCTTGTCTCGTTTTCGAAAACAGAGGATTATATTCGATACGTCCAGTTTCCTTTTCATTATTTTCAATTTCAGATACGAAACAAAGTAGTTTCTCCTCCGCGCCAATCTAATCCAAATATGATATAATTTCTTTTGAAGTCCTTCCGATTCATTTTCGTCATATAATCCAGCCATTGCAAATATTTCACATTTATTAAGAACTGATGCACTGGATTTTCGGATTGTGCTTGTAGAAAATTGTCGCCAGATTGCTGATTGAGTCGCAACTGTATTAGGGACACAAGTATTGACAATTTGACTAATTTCGTTCGTTAAATTGTCATTAAAATAATGAAAACTGGTATAATATTTTAACAGTTTGCCTTCTTTTTAATATTTTCAATTGCAATCAATCAATTCTTGCTCTTGAAAATTAAAACATATTTCAATGTTGGAAATAGAGACTTTGCACAAAAATGGCTGTATTTTATCAATCTAGGGACTTTTTGACAAAGTACGATGAAGTACAGCATGTTTGTTTGTACAAGGTCTCAAATCGTATATTTTTATATTTAATAATCTCCTAATTTTCTTATTTCAGGTATTGCTGATCGTATGCAAAAGGAGATCACCGCTTTGGCCCCATCGACCATCAAGATCAAGATCATCGCTCCCCCAGAAAGGAAGTACTCCGTATGGATCGGTGGATCCATCCTGGCCTCCCTTTCCACCTTCCAGCAGATGTGGATTTCCAAACAGGAATACGACGAGTCCGGTCCTGGTATCGTTCACCGCAAGTGTTTCTAAGCGCATAAAAACCACCCCCATTGACTGTTATAACACTTGTCGCGTTTATTATATAACACACTATGCTACTCGATCTATTTTGACAGGGTACTCTACGATAGTTACTTTTGGAATATGTAATTAGGTAATACAGCTGGTAGCAGTTATATAATAAACGTATACTATACCTTTTTCTTTGCTACTACTTTTGTAGAGCACTGCCATAAGACTTTTATTATCAAACTTTGTGAATACGTAATGTATATTTATTATTATTATTATTATTGTACTATAGTATCGTCGCACCGGAAATCGTACTTAAAAATGATATTTTTATTTTAAAAGTACTAACTCTACTATAAATAATGGTACTAAGTATTAGTATTAGAGACTTAATATCGAAATTAAACAAAAAATCATGTAATTGAAAATAGGATACATTCCTATCGTTTTACCAAATAGTATCGTAAGACAAACTAAAGACAAAAGTATATAAGGTGTATATTTTGTTTGGTGCGATTTTTTCTGCCAAATTTATTTGCTATATTTTATTCTCTTTAGTAAAGACGGAAAATATTAAATAAAATTTTGTTATTAATTCTGTGTTTTCTATTTTTCACCTCTCCGGCGTTAATTAGTGTAGTTCAGTGGCGTAGCCAGAAATTTGACATGGGGGGGGTTCAACTTAGTTGCAGGCAGGGTTGCCACCTTTTGAATTTTAAGATACTGGATACATTATTTTTTTATTATATCAGTTGAAGAGGGGAGGGAGGTTAGCGCCGCAGGGGAAAATTTTGAAATTTTCAAGATCAACTTGCTTAAAATGAGTCTAATCGCGTAGGGGCGATCGGGGCAATCTAGCGTTTCGCAATATCACAGTCGTCGAATTGGGTGCGAGCGGGGCAAATTCTGTGACAATGTTTTTTTTAGTAGTTCAGAATCTTTTATAATTTTTGGTAAAAGTTTGAGCCCACAATCTAACGAATTGTAATATTGACTATGCTTAACGCAGTGGTAGATTTGCCCAAGCTCTGCTGCAGTAACATCGATAGTTTCTTGAATATTTTCTCTGTTTGCAAAAAATTTTGTTAAAACTTGAGAAGATTTCGACATTTTCGCGTCTTCTATGCTCTTTTGTATTAGAGTGCTGTTTGACATCACTAAGGCCACCGTGACTAATTGAAAAATCCTCTTTGCATACCAGACATCTTGCAGAAAAATTGTTTGAACCCTTTATTAGCCAAATATACTAAGTCTGCCACGTTGGTCGATAGCTGCAGAGGCGCTTTGCTTTTTTTGGTGGCGAGATGGTCCTTTGTCCGAGGTCTACATTGTCCCTATTTTTGTCGTGTTTTTCTAAATATTTGTCCATATCCTTTAATTTTTAAATGATTTAATGCAGATGAACCCTAATGTAAGGTTGCCGTAGGAGATCTAGTTCACTGACCGCGTTGCTAAATCTTGGCGAATAGAGTGATTGCAGGTTTGTAGTGAGACATTACCTATATGACCCAACCAACCCAACCCATGGGGGGGTTCTGACCCCCAACCCATGAGGGGGTTCAGTGGCGACTCGTGGTAGCTGCAAGAGGTGAGGCCCAAATAATACCTAAATAGGAATAAATTTACACGAGGTAATATTACTTGACGGGTTAACCATTTTTTATTATGGAATGGAGGTCTTCGCCAATAGCCCCACTATAACCATAAATTAAAAAACTAAATAACATCAGAACTCCGATTCTTATTTACAGTATAAATAATAGAAAAAAAAAAATCTAATAATTTAAAAAATTTTTCCTACGTGTTTAAAACACTAAAAAATATGAAAAAATATAAAAACCAATTAACTACTTATCTATTTACATACAAAACAAAGCCACTTTTACCAAAAATGTTTTAATACTTTCACTTCTTATAAAACAAGTCTATTCGTCGGTCTTTTAAATTCGCAAATTTATTTATAATGTCTTCATAAAATTGGGAATCGGCGGTAAGACTTTGCAACAGTTATTTTTCTATAGCCATCATCGATAAGTTGTTTAAGCGCTCTTGTGTCATCGTATTTCCTAAGTAACTCTTAATGCGCTTAAGGCACGAAAAGTTTCGTTCTACTGAAACACTTATTGCAGGAATTGTTAAAACTAAACCAAATAATTTGTTTGTTCCCGATAATATCATTTTAAATTCCTTGTATAACATTACCGTTTTCTGAACTTCTAAATTATAAAATTGTTCGTCTCTGTACAAAACATAAAGCTCGTTTTTCAATTTATCTATGTCAAATATGTTTGGATACATATTATCCTTGAGTATATACACCATAGTCAAGGATATTATGTAGTAGGTAAACAATCAAACGTTATTTCCGGAAATTTGTTTGCGTATTCGGGATATTTTAAAGCGTTGTCCTACTATTCAAAATTTGTCGTTTCTCTACTTCATTACGTATTGAAAAAGGCGTTTCAAATAGAGACAAAACAATATTGTGAGAGGGATTCATTATTATAAATAACTATCGACGAGCCTATCGATAATATATATTTAAATTAGGTTCCTATTCTATGTTAAATTTAGTTTTACCTTCTAAAGAAGTTGTGTTTTATTTCTTTAAATTAATCCTACCTGCCTTGTCCTTAAAACTTTACCACCGCGCTTACAAACTAATCTTCAGAATATTTAAGAAGTCACATTCAACTAATCAACCACTAACACTAACCACTGAAAGCCTCAGTTGCTTCATACAACGAGCCGCCACTGAAAAGAGTTTACTACAATTCTTTTATAACTATAATAATTTGTCATCAGTCTTAATACTTTATTCGAGCTATACAAATCATTTTTATAACAACTGTCACAGCCTTCTTTATTTAAATAAAGAAGGCTGTGGTACTGCATTATTATCTCCATTGCTATTTGTGTGTCACGTATTCAACAACAAAGTTATTAATTTTCTAAATGGTTTTGGAAACAATAGCGTTGCGTGAGATAGTTTGTATCTCACTCAACAACAATAGTTAATCTGAAAAAGTTTTTTTTAATATTACAAATATAGATTATACATGATAAGACTATCGTCGGCTAAATCGCAGCTGCCGTGCTTCTTCTAGTCTGTTCCTTTGCCCGTTTGCAGTGACTCACCCCATGTGGCAGCACACTACAACACAAATGACGTAGTTGGACATAGTCGTCAATTGTTTCATAGAAATTATGACAAATGTCAAATATCTGGTAAGGTGCACGTACTGTACGTTTCTGTTTACGTCTCATTTTTGAATTTGTAAATTCATACAATCCAAAATAATAAGTATTGTGTTTTTAGTTTTATGAAAAATGTAAGATATTTAGATTATAAGTGCCGACTATTTTAATGTTTTAAAATAGTAAATAAAAAATACGTTCATTTTTGCAAACCAAATTAAATAAGTAGGTTCTATTAAAAGATAAGCTATTATAGTATCAATATCAAATGTCAAATTCTGCCATTTATGGCCTGATCTGTATGTTTCCAAATAGTAATTAACATGGGTGTCGCCACACTACAGCATATTACAGAATTCTAGATTGAAATTCAGGTGATTCGACAGAAAAATATTACAAAGGCGATGCGATTTAGTAGACGATAAGATAATGAAATAATATACAATATATTTAGTGCAATGGCATTTCGTTTAGCGAACTGCAAGAGTATTTTTGGTAGACCATTTTGGCGATGCTTATATTAGCTAACTTTTCAGGTTTATGAGTTATTATGAAAAAAAAGTAAATGTAACGTTTTCAAAAATCGTCTGTAACTTGTTTATTTAAAGGAACTGTTAAAATCTAAAAACGCTTTTTCATAGCAAGTTTTTGCAAGGAATTTCACTGTATATTTAGACTTTCATTGTGACGTTTTGGTTGCGAGAAACCATCATCAACTTTCTTTCTAAACGTCAAACGTGCGAAAATTTGCATATTTGGGATACTCTAGTTATTACGTTCATTTTAATTATTGTAATAAAATTTTAGTGTGAAATTCTGAAGATGTTATAAAGCAACGATTATGTATTTTTTTCCTAAATTTACTTAACATTCAGTAATTTCTTATTTATTGTATTCAGCGTAGAATGTTATAATTTTGCTATTTGACTTCACTAGGTACATTAAATGACCTGTTTCATTCTGAAAACATAATAAAGAAAAGTAATAAATAAGGATTTTTAAAAATGTTTAAAGAGCAATTAAATTAGTAGTAAAAAGCAATAAAAATGTATTTAATTTTTAAAAATTGGGTTTAAAAAATGTTAAATATTCATTACTTTTATTTACTATTTTTCAAATTAAAACAAGTAGTTTAATGTGAAATCAGTTTGCATAATTTTATAAATTCCTTGAGTAAAACCATCTATCTGGTACATACGCAACCGAGTACCCAACAGTGGATCTATATTGTAAACAAAGGATCACATCACCACTAATAATTATGGCATTACCTACACAGTATTTACATGATCTATGACCCACAAATGCCACAAAAACGCAAAAATACAAGAAACAAACGCCTGTCTACATCTTGAACACCGTAACCCGCAAATGTATCCATAGAAACAAACCGCGCTGAACGACGTGTAACGTCACACCACGGATATCGCGTTTTCGGTCACGTGGTTTTGTTTACATTCTATGGCAATTTATTAATAATAAAATTTATTACCTATGTGATTTTTGTCGCCAGACACATGTTCTAATCTTTCAATATGTTTGAAAGATTACGCTTTAATACATTTCAAACCTCTAAAATTCATGCAACTTACCCATTGGTAACTATAACGCCCGATGGTGGCGCTTGCATTGCGCCAAACAAGAGAGTCGTCTTTGTTGACGTTTCGATTAGGATTTTGATTTTTTTTATTTGATGGTATAGTGGCTTATCACAAGAAATTATTCCTTCGCCAAATATTTATTTATCTTGATGCTACTTCTGTCGCGTTTAAGTGAAGGTATGTAAGAATTTCATGTAATACAAATAAAACAATTATTGCTATACTGGTAGGTAAAAAAGTCACAGTGTTTGAAATGTTTTTAACAAACTACCTCTTATATTTCAAAACACAACACAACACTACAATTTTTGCCCGTTTTTACAATATTTCCATGTAAACAATAACCACAAACAAACAAGGGTTCCGTTATGACTCTCTTCCTCGCGGTTATATCAAAGTCCGCTTGGCGGCGCTTCACAGTTTTGCGTTGGCGAATGTCTATCCTTATTAAATTATTAATGGTCATTTTTATAATCATTAAAATTGTCATTCACCGTTTGCTAAATCGCAGCAGCCGGTAAAGGCCAGTAAAGGCGGCATGATTAAGCAGACGATGGCTAATGTTCTGAAGTTTTAAAATGATAAGAGATAGAATAGAAACTAATTTGGAAAGTGTAGGTAATAGTTGGTATGCTTGGCACTATTGGCAGTACGGGCAGAACGAACTTAGCAACACAAAGCATATACAAGAACTTAGCAACTTAGTAGATACCAATCAAAAAATCAATACATCTAAATTAACCAATGGAGAATTAACAAAACAAAGATGACTATAGTTCACACATTGTTCTTATAGTAACAACTTACTATTTGAAATTACATTCTCTCAAAAATAGTCCTCATTGGTATTTCATGTTCATATTGTTCATAACATAGAATTATTAGAATTAACCTAAAAGTTTTTTGTGTTCTCAAAAACGTTCAAAACTTAAAAAATGTCCATAATAAATAAATCATTTTCCAGAATATCTATAAATTTGTTACAAATAGTAAGTAAAAATCTATTTTATGCCTTAAATTATACGAATACATAAATTTTGTTTTAGGCCAGGTACTCGGTAAATGTTTCCGATAGCACAAATCTTTTCGATTTTAAATCTAGTTTTACAACAGAGGAACAACAAAAGGTGCTTAATATTTTAAATAGCCCAAATCTTGCGCAATTGGCAAGGTAACTTTTATCTTTGACCTTGTCATGTAATTAGAAGCAGAAGTATTAATTTTTTTGTTCAGTTTCAGTGTATCGCAAAGTAGAATAAAAAATATAGAAACATGGAAAAATAAAAAGGGGCCATTTAGGAGTTTGGGTGACGTATTAGAAGTTGATGGTTGGGGTGAAAAAGTGTTGGAAAAAATTTGTGAACAAATAATTAACGACGATATAAATGACCAAATTGTTATTACAAGGAACAATGGGATTAATAAAAAATTTAAACAGCTAGTATCGCCACCACTTCCAGCACACATAATTAATGTAAGTACGAGTTAAATTTGACAATTTATATATACTCGCGTCAAGAATTCAGACGTCTTACGTCGCGGCTGACGTTACACATTTGTTTTTATTGTCAACGTAATTTTTGACATTTGGTTGCGTTAAAAACAATAATTTTTTACAATTTAGTGCAATATATAATGCAAACTTTTAGTGTAGTATATAGTTTTATTACTATTAGTTGCAGTTTCTTAAATATTTTGATGAAAATATAATGAATTATTCATTTGTTTGTATGATGTAGGTCGTTTGAATTCTTGTCGCGAGTATATAAAAAAAGCTGACATGCCACAGTGTAATTGTCACTTTGACAGCGGCAAAAGTTACCGGCAACTTTTATGACAAATGCACTAGTGGTTTTTTCATTTATACTTTTTTTAATCAATTATCGCGGTGTTCGTTGCCAAAATGAATAGTTTGACATTTTTGTCAACAACTTATTGAATTATTAAACACTAACAATGAGTTGTCTCGGTGAGTCTATGAACGAGATTAGTCAAATTGTTAATACCGGTGTGCCTGCTAATACAGTTGTGACTCAACCATCAATTTGGGGACAATTTTCTACTTTTTGCGATGCGAAAGGATATAAATTTGAGCCAGATACTTCCATCGAGAAATTAAATGTGATATTGCAAGATTCGGCTCTAATAAAAATAACAGGATACAACAATTTATATCAATAAAACCATACTTACACGTTGAGTATTATTCGAGCATTATTCAATTGATTTGTTTGGAAAAAGGACAAACTTCAACATCTACTACAGAAACGATTAGCTGTGGCACTCGTAGCGACATTAGTATTCCTCATATGAATTTCAATAACTGCGTGTTTAATAATTGTGTGTCAAATAAAAATGTATTTATTTTAAGTGTTTCATAAATAAAGTTTGATTTGATATGTTTCTAATTTTATTATTCATTAAATTGTTCTGCCGAATTACACTCGATGTTTGTATTGATGCCAGGTAAATTTGTTATTTAAATTCTAAACTGTTTCCGTTACCAATTTGACTCGAACAACAGTGTTTCTCGTCTAATTAGTAGGCAACAGTTTCTCATTAAACAACCAAAATTTGCCCGGTAAAATACAAACCTCATGTGCAATTATAAGTGAAAAAGTTACTTTTTTCATAGAACGCCCAATCGACTGTAGGCATACATCTAGGACCCATGGGTATGAGTTGGGCTAAGTTGACTCGATTTCAAAACGAACTGGATAACTGGAATTCTTTAGATTTTAGTGGACTTCCAAAGAAATTGTCACCGACTGAGACTTTCGGACTGGTAAAATTTTCTCTGTTACCTTTAATTACGTGTAATATATTAAAATTATGTAATTTTGTAGGCAATGCGAGTCATTCAGAAATTACCACCGGGAGACATATACGTACTAGAAGCCAGTCCATCCTTGAGTCCACAAGCAACAGCGAAAGTCTCCTCCGTAACCACCTACAACCAACAACTGGAACTGACCTCGATGCTGATAGCCTTACTCAATACCAGCAGTCGCCATAATAGATCCTTGCAAGATGCCGAGACAGCGTCTATCGAAAACATAGTTTATCAACTTAGAACAAAGGTACCGGCAAGGTAAGGAAATTGTACGGGGTGTCTCAAACTCGATAGTATGGGCCTATTGTGAGGACACAAAAAATTTAAATAAAATTTGGGATACGTGGTGTTAAATGGGATGAGGTAAGCTCCATTTCCAATCGAAAGTATTATGTTTGGGTTTTGACAGAAACGACTAATGATTTTATTAAAATTTTTTATACCGCAGTAGGCCCATACTGTCGAATTTGATACACCTTGTACAAATATTTTCAGGCATCAAGTAACAGAAAATTATAAAATACTGTTGCAGGTTGTTCCGAACATTAGTAGGAACAGAACGAGTGTCAGCGTTGACAACAGTAACAGAGCTGGTGCAAAACGACGGAAAATCGGGACATTTCTCACTGCCATGCACACCAGTTGGTGTAAAGCAGCAGCTGAGAAACGCGTTTCTATCTCAGTCTCCCGCCAATAAAGAGTTGCTTGGTCAGGCGTTAATGCTAGTTATAAGTTTCATGGATTTGTGTATATATAAGAATCCGATCAGTTTGGTTGCCATTTCTTCTAGTAAAAATAATAATAAATAGCTCCAGTGAGTTTTTAAAAATTTTTTTCTAGTCAGAAATTGTTTTTTTTTTTTCATTAAGAAAATTCTGGGAAAAACAACTGGTTTGATTTGAGGTCTAATGTTTGACGCAAGATAATTTTAATAATGCATATAATTGTAATAGTTTACTTTTTGAAAAATATAGAGGCTCTTACAAATTAGTAGGTCAAGCCGTTAACCACATATTCTTTGGAACAAAATAATGGGAATTTTCTTATGCCACTTTTCATTTCGGGGCACCATTTTTAAAATACAGTCAAAATAAAAAAATTTAAAACTGCTTATATTAGATATTTGTTTGAAATTTGACACATATTTTATCTTAAATTGGCACACTCTCTGCGTAATTTTGGTCTAAAATATCAAAGCATCAATGGAGAATAGAAAGGTTGAGTAACCAGGAGCCTCCCCCAATTTTTTGAGTACGTCTATACTTTCACAATATTTTTTTAGATATACTTAGTGTGTTTTTGTTCTATTTTCTTCACCCTTATAATATTTTGATATGAAGCTCAGTTTATGAGATATTGCAACTTTTTTGCATGTGTTAGGTGTGGCACAAAGTAAATATTGCTAAGCATTAAATGGTCATTTCCACCACTGAAATGAAAATTTATATTATGATGACTGGAGCAATAAAGATTTAGCTGATTGTGAATTGAAATGGAATTGAATTCTGATTATGAAGAATTATTTCGTGCTATATGCTGGTTAATTTTACAGTCCCTTATAAAATATGACATGTTCCAACAATAACACCCACAAAAATACACAAAGAATAACACTAACGAGATACAAGATAAAATAATGTACTGGTTAACCTCACTGTGCGCCAATGACAGGTTTACAAACAAAATAATGGGAAATTAAGAACACAATTCATGTGCCTCCTTTTGTCTGTTCCTAGGTTTGTCACTACAGTAAAAGTCGGATATAACGTTTGCGAAGAGACAGGTAAAATGTGGACGTTATATCCGGTCAGATGTTAAATCCGGCGGCAATAAAAGTAGAATTTAAAATCGAGAAAGCGACAAAATTTTGTTTACCAATACACATCGGATCGGTCAGTGATCACTGTGGGTTCGACCCCCGCAGCCGGTAGACCGTATATAAGCTATATTCGTGGAGAGATTGGCACCCTCTCTGCGGGTATGGTAGGGTGGAAGAATGTTGGTTTGGGTCAATGTGAGAGATTGATACTGGTTGACATTTGACTACCCCCCTAATTAATGAGGTTTTCCAGGTTTCCCTCATTCCTGCACTGAATGGTGGTTAGGGCCTACCAACGTAAGTCGTTCCTGAGCGCAAATACGGCCTACTTAATAATAATATGCCGCCCCCTCTCCCGCACAAGTCTTCGACTTCTGGGCTAATCATTGTGATTAGAATGAGGGGTAGATATATTATTATTATTTACAGAACGTTCTTGTGTCTGCACTTATAGAGTATTTTTGCTTCAGGAGGTCATTTTACTGTATAATGTCTATAGTAGCAATCTACACGACTGACTATAAAGCGTTATAAATCAATTTTGTAGTGGTCGCAAGAGAAATATTTGAGAAGATTCTTACAGCAAAAATAAAATTATTTTATAGAAGTTATTTAAATTATTTTAAGAAAGTTTTTACTGTATTTATCCAGCAATTTAGTTTCAAAAAGCTATTTATCTGTATATTTTGTTTTATATAATAATAATAATAATATTGCCTTTATTATTCATACACAAGAATACGTACAAAATATACTTGATACAAGGTTGGCGCCTTCGCAACATGCCGCTCTTCCACGTAACCAACCAGCCATAGAAAAAGTAGTAGACAAACCGTAGAAACAATATATACATACTGTACTTAACCTAACATACATAAAAATAATGCAACAGTTATCGATTAGAACAAATCCAGGCCTTGATTTCAGAATAAATGAATATTAGATGAGGACTTAATAGAAACAGGAATATCATTGAAAATTTTAACAGCGTTATAAGTAAAACATTTTTCAAATTGCGCAGTGTTATGTTTAGATGCGGTATACAGATCCTTCCACGAGTAGGCAATTGATGCGTATCACAACCACGTATCAACTTCTCGTAAAGATAAGTAGGTAAGTGAAAATAATTTATTTTAAAGACAAGACAGGATAAATATCTTTCACTTAGATTAAGCCACTTGGAGCGTACAAAATTAGCCGATCGTGATCAAATTTCCAAATTAAAACAATATCGTAAGCAAGAATTTTGTATGTAATTGTATGTAAATGCTGTATTAAAATATTTTTGCACGACAATAAAGCAGAACTGCTTCTTAAAGGTAGTTAACACGAGGAAATGATTTTCTACAACTTATTTTTTTTTTTACAAAAATTTTCATTGATTTGATGGTTTGCCTCTGGCAGTTTGTCAAAATATATGATTTCAACTTGACCGTCCTCCTCCGCATTACGGTCAAAATGTTCAGAACCATTTATATGAAATCTTTCCTATGATTGGTAGAGAACAGCTTGCATATGTTAAATGGAGATCCTAATCCCCCGACCTCAATCCTTTGGACTCTACTTAATATAGCCCCAGGTAGGTGAAGGTGGTACCCATATAGAACATTTAGTTTAACCGAGTTAAATTTTTGTTTTATTACTGTTTGCTGTTAGTTGTGCCGTTTGTTTATTTCAATTTACTGAATAAAATGGAAATGATCATAATACAATATCTACTTTGTGCCACACCTGGCACATGCAAAGAAGTTGCAATATCTTGTAAACCGAGCCTAAAATCAAAATTTTACATGTGCCAAATTTCAAACAAATATCTCTAAAGTCACGGAACTATTAATAAAAATAATTTTAAAAATTTTTGTTTTGGCACCCTGTATTCTGCAAATGGAGATCCAAAATGAAAAGTTGCATTAAGAAAAGTTATTAATTAAAAACATAATTTAGAAACATATTAGTTATTAGACAGATTTACACTAATTGCTGCACATACACCACACATAATCTACCAAGTTAGTAGATGCTGCTACATTCCTAAACTTTCTGCAAAATGATTTTTTCACTTTACTTGACAATTTGCCACATACTTTCCGTCAAAATGTTTGGATGCAACTTAATGGTGCTCTGCCTCATCTTGGATTAAATGTTAAATAATATTTAAGTTTAATATTTCCATATTGATCAATTGGATAAAATTATAGTTTTAAATTGTATTTTTGTATAAATCTTCTGTTTAATAGCTATGTAATCTGTTTCTTAAATGCCCGTTTTTCCTTAATAAACAAATTTACATTTGTAAAAAACATTTATTTCTGTAAAAATTGCATATCTAGCTAAGCCTCTGTTCACAGACACTCTGTATAAAATAAGTTTGAACACTTTAGAGTAAGTTAGAATAATTGTTCCTTTGTAATTTAAATTGTTATTAAGTGCAACTCATTTTGAAACTACTGTCGTTGTATGCAAAAATGGGATTTTTATCGAAAATTAAGAGTTTTGCGAAAAATTATCAACAATAAAATGTTATAAATAAAATTTTACATAACATTTAAATAACCCCTACCTCCCCGTTTATTTTTTAGCCATCATTTACAATAAATTTGGTTAATAACAAGAATTATCTACAAGATTTCAAAGTGATACATGAAAACTTGAAGACAAACAAGAAAAAAGAAAGAAAAAAAATAATTTTAAATGTAAAACATCTTTTAAGGGAAGCATTTTTGTATATAGATAAGTAGGGTTAAATCGTCATGGTTTGCCGCCAAAAATACCCTGATAGCGGGATGACCTGCTTTTTTTTGTTAAACCCTGTGTAATATGTAGGTACACAAATTAAAACAATACTTTAGTAATTCGGATTCCTTAAAGAATCGCCGCGGCAGTGGCGTGCAGAAAGGGCCCGCAATGCGGGGGGGCCCCTGCTCAGCCTCGACCTCGACTACCTCCAGCAAGTTTTTTACATAGTAATAAAATAACTATTAATTTTGTAGCGGCGGAATATGTCTATACCTCATAATTTTCCAAAATCAAATTAAATATATTTTGCCTTATCAGTACCTATTTTATGGTAAAATTCGACAACACGACAACGTAGTCGAACGTAGAATCCAAAACGACAAAAATAAGTGGCAACGTTACAGTGACGCGATGCGTAATAGTCGCGTATCTATGAAGATCAAATTATTTCTGGGAATCTCAGACTGCCGATGCCTTATTCTTCAAAAAGTCGAAACAAAAAAAAATCAAAATATAAAGGTGAGGTGACACCAAATTTTTTCTATCTATAAACCGATTTGAAATATCACCGCAGACAGTAGTTTCGTTGTCACCCAGTATAGGCAGTATATTAATTTTTTTGATGTAGAGGGGGCCCCTTGAAAAAAATTGCGGGGGGGGGCCGAAGACCTTGGCACGCCACTGCGCCGCGGATTTAATCCGGATTATCGAGACAGCACTAATACAGGGTGTTCCAGAATGATGGTCAAATATTTTACCAGTGTATTCAACATGCCATTTCAGGAGGGAATCTTCATATGAAATTTTTCAATTTGGGTCCTTATTGTTGAGATATTCGAGTCTCAAAATGGCGGAAAAAATAGTTTTTTTATTTTTCCTTAAAAATGGCTACACTTAGAAACTTCAATTTTGGTACACATTATCAGCTAGTCTTAATCTATTTTGAGGTGGTGTCTATTTCTTGGCACATATTTCTAGAGGGCGGTAATAAGCAACCCCTAGATTTATTTCATTCAGAACTTTTTTCTGCAACGGCCGATTTCAATAAAACTTTTTTTTAAATACCACATATAATTATGCTACTTTTTTCCTTTTTGTAAGTTTTTCATACAACCAACAGTTTGCGCGGAAAAAAATAAAAATTGTTTTCCTTACTCTAAACATCTTTTCGTCACCGGTTACTGATAACCGCAGTAGGCGGTTGCTATGTTGATGTTTCTCTGTTGTCTTGTCAAACAAATCAGTCTTGATAATTTTTGCAACTATTTGTAAACATAACTGACTCTTCCGTACAATTAGCGAATAACTTGACGGAATATGCATACGGCAGGGTTGTCAACAGTTATAGGAAAACCTTTGATTAGAAATATTTGCAAAAACTGTAAATTATAGACCTAATGGCAACAGAGAAACATCAACATAGCGACCGTCTACTGTGGTTATCAGTAACCGGTGACGGTGATGTTTACAGTAAGGAAAACAATTTTTATTTTTTTCCGTGCAAACTGTTGGTTGTATGAAAAACTTACAAGAGGGAAAGAAGTAGTATAATTATGTGTAGTACCTATTTAAAAAAACATTTTTGTTGAAATCGGCCATTGCAGGAAAAAGTTCTGAAAGAAATAAATCTAGAAGTTGCTTATTAACGCCCTCTAGAAACATGAGCCAAGGAATAGACACCACCTCAAAATAGCTTTTGACTAGTTGATAATGTGTACCAAAATTGAAGTTTCTAAGTGTTGCCGTTTTTAGGGAAAAATAAAAAAACTATTTTTTTCCGCCATTTTGAGACTCAAATATCTCAACAATAAATACTCAAATTGAAAATTTTCATATAAAGATCCCCCTGAAATGGCTTGTGGAATACACTGGTAAAATATTTGACCATCATTCTGGAACACCCTGTATATGTACTTTAATTTCACTAGCTGTTACTTGCTATAATAAAACATAACTTGTTTTTGTATAGAACTCTTAAAACACAATTTATATAGCAATTATGTTTTATAAAAATGTGTCCATTTCACGCTCTTTTCAGATAAGTATATCGCGGAAACATGTAAACAACTGATGTCTGTATCTTATACATTAAATTGTACAGACGCCCAAGATAAATATATTTTTTTCAACATCATTAACTTCAATAGTAATATCCTGTATGTACTTTATTTGTGTCAGTTTTATGATGTTGTTGACCGATTAGCTACAGAACAATCTTTGAATCGATCACAGTTTATTGAAGTAAATTAACCTGAAAAGTGTATAGTTTTCTACTTCTCTATTCTATCTACAGGTAATTTGTATGACACATAAAATTTCCCCACAATAGCGGAGATCTGTTTAGTATTCAACACAGACCATCGCATTCAAGCTCCTTTTATTATTTACAACCGACAAATATTTTATGTAAGGGATTCCCAGCACACAAACTCACAAAGTGTTAACAGCCCGCGAACTTAAAAGTTCAAATTTAAGGATATACCTGTCATCCATATCATCTATAAATTATAGAACGTCTGCATTTATTTTTTTTTATCAAAAATAAACTACGAAAAGATGAACAGCATTTCAAACCCCACAGATATCGAAAACATACTGGTCATTAGGTCACAAACTGAAATAGATACAAAAAAACTGTTGCCTTAATCCAAAGTTTTTTGAATCTGTAAATTGATCAAAAAATGCAGGATTGTCCAAAAAATTCTAATTCTAATAGTCGGTTAATTCTCTATTTTGCGCTTAAAGTTTCCCTCCTGCTGACGCATTTCCCCTTCCATATCAATTCAATACCGATCGCCGGCTTAGCCAGCGATTTGTTACGTCAGTTTAATACGCAGTGTCCTGTGAAAGTGTTTATCTAGGGGCGTCCGAAAAATTTAGAGTGAAATGCACAGTTTCAAAATATGTGTGTCCAAATTTGCCATTATACAAGGTGTCCCGAAATTAGCGCTCAATATTTCTGCCATGTATTATACATGTGAAAATAAGTCAAAAAGTTCATATAAACATGACCCGAAAAATGCTTCATAGAAAAATGCTTCATAAGGGGGTTAGAACCGCCCAAAAGGGGAATCTTAAAGATGGTTTTTCCAGAATATCTTTCGAACTATTCAAAATAAAATCACGAAATTTGGTGGGTAGCATACATTTCGCATGCTACAAAATTTTCTGTTCTTACAACTTAAAATATTTGCTCAGAGGCGTCACATGCTGAGGGGGCCCAAGGTAAATATTGCCCCACTTTTTTATTTTTGGGTATTTTCTCTTGTTGAGATCAAATTATAAAATTTCATAGTTTTCTACACAAAAAAGGTACTCTTGTTCGATCTCGACAGGATGCGCCGTTTTCGAGCAAAATCGATTTAAAGAAAACATTGATCTCATCATAAAATAAAAATAAATTTTTAATTCTAATAGCAGGCCATGAAAAAAAGTGACAGATACAGTAAGAGTTTGTTTGACAGTTTGTCATTTCCTTTAAAAGATTTCAGAAGTTCTCTTTCTCTTGACAAAACAATGCCGAATTTTTCAAACCAAGAACTCGCAGATATGCATTTTGTGCACGAATACTGTGATGGAAGTGCGTTCGCCGCCGCAAGGGAATATCGAAGAAGATTTCCAGAACGAAGAGCGCCTGGGCGCAGAGTATTCGTAACAGTGCACAGGAACTTGGTTGAAAATGGATCCTTACGACGTCTTCGAGGACAAGGGCGACCTATGGGAAACCATGACTTCGAACATGCCCTCGATCGTGTGGTGTACGTGAGTCTCTGGACAGCAGTATGATTGAAATTTGTGGGTTTTCCTCTATCCGATCTAACAACATGTTTCTGCTTGGACACCGTACATGGTACGCATATAATTGAGCCTTGTGTATGATATGCCACACTGTTGCAATACGCCTTGGACTCCCTGGACCTTCATCTCTTTCACGATTCGGTTGGAAGCCATTTTTGATATTTGAAAAACTAATGTAAATACTCTCATCACAAAAACCTTAATACGGTAAGTAATCGGATATTTGAAATCGTCTGACTCTAGACTACATAGTAGCTCAGCGATGTAAAGGTTGAAAATACTAAAACTTCAATCATTTTTTTCTCGCTATTATAAGGATTTTACAAATTTCTTTTTTACGATATTAACTCCATTTTTCATGACACCAAAGTAACGTCCATATTTGACAGATTATGTGAATCTGCCTTTTGAAAACCTTCTTCCATTTTAATATATTTCCTCACCTTAATTAAAATTAAAAAAAAACTACAAATCGCAGAATACAAAAGACAATGGTATGTAAACGTTAGTAAAGGCAGATTATTACATGCAAACCTAACCTAACCACGAATTCTAGCGCGGTAGCCTGTTCCGCTGGGTTACTTCACAGCGCGTTTCGCGCGTTCAGACGAATATTGATATTTCTATTTTTTTCCCATAACGAGTTTATAAAACTCTTTTTTGCATACTATGTCCATTCAACGTCAATTTATTTTTGGTAATTTTGTGTTTTCTGAACCCTTCTCAAGTGGTACGCCTATGGAATCGTGGACCCAGCAACCCTCACCAGTCTCACTCATCTAGGTTATTTACGATTTACTGCAAAACGGCGGCATATTCGACCACGTCAAATGAGTGAGAATTTCCTTGGACGATGATGACAGTAAACAGTCTCATGCGAGGCTAGCCAAAACTATTTGCGGACCATATTTCGGCCGTCGGGTCGAGCTGAAGCGGTCTTCAACGCAATCGCGGGTATCGATCAGTGCGGCAAACTCGATGGTAACGTCGCGGCGCCGCGACGTCGTTTCCACAGAAAAACAACGCGGCGTGGGCAGTTCCGATGTGGCAGCCATTGTACCACGACGCGCGAAAATGTGAAGCATCTTTGGTCTGACGTTCGGATTGCCTTGCCACCATCGTCAAAATGGATATCGGCATCGTCATTTCGATACATGAAGTAAGTGAGTTGCACGTATAAGCATTATAATTTTAACTAGAAAGCCTGTTCAAAATAATACTACGTATATAGGGTGTGCAAAGTACACACACTTAGAAATCCGCACTCGATTACGACAATCGTAAAATAATTCATTATAGTTTCTATTCGTGATTTGTAACTGATATTCTGAACATGATTTTAAACAGGATTAATCTAATCAGATTAGGTTCTTTACTTTTTCTTTACATATATAGATACTTAAATAAACCCTTTTGTGGGATCTAATTTACTAGTATTTTTAATCTATTCAAATTATGAATGAATCAAATAAATTATTTAATTGAAAAAATACGCGTCCAAATGTTGAATATTTTGGATCATTTCAAGGTCACGTAACATTCAGTGCCTATATCCATCTTTCTTCGTATAAGTGAACAAGGTAGCATGTGGGAAATTTAGTTTAAATAAAATTCTTCTGAATAAATAATATCTCAAATTTTTTTTTAAATTAATTAAACACTCCTGATCACGTGTCGAGCTGTTGCGGACGTTCCCGAAGTGTAATATGATGTCACTTTATTTGGTGCAGTCCTTGTCACCTTGAAGATTAACCCAGATATACGCAGGCATTCTGTGTTCCAATATATACGGTATAACAAAATGCAGGTCATCCCGTTAGCTGCGTATTTTTGGCGGCAAAATTTTTTATTTTATTTTTTATTTTATTTACTACACCATTCAACAGGCGAATGCCCAATTACAGAATGGGAAACACATACAAAAAAAAAGAAACACAAAGAACATATACAGTAAAAATAAACAAACAATATTTAAGAAATATGAAAGAGAAATACTAAACAGATACAAACTACAGAAACCAGAACAAACTTAAATTAAGATACAGAAAATTATAATAATAGTAATTAACACTAAAAAAAGCATCATAGTGCTGCCTGTTTCAAGCTTGCAAGAGAACAATGAAATATATCAACCGATGACTTTAAGTTGTTATAAGTATTGCACATAAAATTCAATGGGGAAAAACTCTTAATATTAGTTCTTGGCGTCGGCAAGTAAAAATTACCAGCTTGTCTTGAAAAATATAACGATTTAACCCTACTTACCTATATACAAAATGCCTCCCTTAAAAATACAGGGTGTTAAAGTTGAACTTTTAAAATAGTTTTTTCGCTACAATTTCTTCAGATTTTCGCTTATCTCTGAACTTTTAAATGAACAGGGCTAGCTAGATGTGTCATTTTTGCACAAATAAATGTTTTTTATCAATGTAAATTCGTTTATTAAGGAAAAAAAGGATTTAAGACACAGATTATAGTTATTAAACATATTTATACTAATTGCTGCACATAGTCTACCAACAAGTTTAAATGCTGCGTTTAAACTTCCTGTAAAATGATTAATTCACTTTGCTCAACAATTTGCCACTTATTCTACATCAAAATATGTGGATGCAATTTGATATTTGATGGTGCTTCGCTTCATCTTGGATTAAATGACAGACAATATTTCAGTTTAATTTTTTCAAATCGATGTATTCGAAGTGGAAGACACGCAACTATTCAGTGACCATCACGCTTTCCCGATTTTAGTCCATTGGACTTCAGTGTTTGAGGATTTATGAAGGACGACGTTTATTCAGAATGAGTTGAGAATATTGATGAACTGAAAGCATATTACAAATGCAGCCGAAAAAAATAGACAATAACCACAGGTTTTTCGATATGTAGAACAATTGAAATGTTGAATTAACTAATTAAAAGGTTAGAATTACATGAAGAGTTTACGAAAAATTGTCAAGACTAATAAAATCTTTTAAGAAAATTATGCTGTGATTGTCCATAGGCGTACGAAAAAAGTGGGGGGGGGATAAAATAATCCCTTCATCTCCAATTTTACGTTCTTTTTTAGGCGTCGTTTACAATAATACTTTTGAGCATTTGGTCAATAACAAGAAGTATATTTATAAAATTTCAAAGTGATATGGGAAAACCTAAAGAAATTATAACGAAAAAACAATTTTAAAAGTTTAACACCCTGTATCTTTTAAGGGAGGCATTTTTGTATATAGGTAAGTAAAGTTAAGGTTAAGGTCAAATCTCATTTATTTTGACTGATTGTGTGTTACTTGTATCCCCAAAAGTGAATTTGAATTTTGAAAATCGCTTAGGTACAGTCGAGGCTATATTATTTTTAGTTTTAAATTTCCAACCTTGTCTATTGCACTGATAGAAATTATAGGATTTCAATTAGTACATCTAAACAATAAAAAAACATCTTTTGAATATCATTACAGTTCGTCATTTTTAAGGAAATAATAAAAAATATTCACAAAATATGATAATATATTTGTTTATTACTTTAAAGGTCACGTTGGTCATGTCTCCCACAAAAAGGCCGACAAAGCATTAACTAATTTAATTAGCATTATTTTATTGTTTTATTATTTTTCTCACAGTGGATCTTTGCTATCTACATTTCAATTTATTCATATTAATTCCATCTTCCAATACTTTGAAATGCACTGTCAACAGAATGTTAATAATGCCAATAATAAATAATAAATTGAAAGCATTGCTCCTTGAATAAAAAAGCACGTTTAACTAAACTTTTCCTAAGGATCAATTTGAAATTTATTTGTCTTTGTATGCATTTATTTCGTAGCTCAGGACACATTTCATCATTGTCACGTGAATTCATGAGACATACGTAAAATGTGAGCCTATAATTTTGCAATTACATGTTTAAATCAGTAATGAATGATAATATGAGACCGTAGAAGCATTACACTTATTGTATTGTCACAGAATTTGCCCCGCTCGCACCCAATTCGACGATTGTGGTATCGCGAAACGCTAGATTGCCCCTACGCGATTCTGGTAAACAAACAAATAATGCTGTGTATCGAGGCGCGACTGGAAAATTGAGAATTGACGAGAATCGTTCGAGACATGGATCTAGAGCTGCTAGAATATACCTGGAATATTCGTTTGGTCTATAAAAGAAGAATAAACGGCCGAGTCAGTCAGTCTTGAATTAGAGAGTTGTTATTTGGATAGAGGAGAGATCAATTAGAATTCAGAGCGATTTAGATAGTGATTAAGTGTTAATAAATATCAGTTAAAATTAACTATTTGTTTTTCTGGTAAAAGAAAAAGTCAGATTAGGAAACCCGTGACAGTATTTTTATCATTTTTAATGTTTCTCGATTCAATATCATGCTGCGATTTAGGAATCCTGTATTTGTAGAGGAGGAACAATGCTTCCACTTCACGCTACATCCATTTGTTGTTTTGAAAAATTCTTAACTAATGTGAAGCAAAAATTGACTAATTAAGAAATGATACAAATCAGTTAGTGTTGTATAATAAAATTATATGGTTCAGTGTATATACAAATTTGTAGAAATATTTATGAATCATTCGAAAGTACAGTGATAATCTAGAGAAACGGGTACATATTCCAAAAGTACAATTTTATAATTATTTACCTAATTTAAAATTTTCAAACGTACTCTGTACTGCTTTATAATAGAAGGAACGAAATACAAAGTAAAATAAGGAAAATATGATTAGTGATATTATTGTCTTACCCAGTTTCTACAAACTAACACAAATGTTTCTGCTTCTTGTCCGTTTTGAACTCGTACGTTATTGGTGGCAACTATGATACATTTCCGTAAATCATCAATAGTATGTATCCACTTCGGTGCGATACACTTCATTTTTTAAATATTCCCACAAAAAGAAGTCCAAATGAAGATCGTGGCGTGGCACTGCACTTGCACACACTTCACACCGCGATAAAAGTAGTTGCATTTGGCACATGCTTACCGGAAAATCGTTCTGCTAAAGCATTTTCACAGCGTAATAAATTAAAACGGTATCCCCATCACCTCCGAGTTACTACTATACACGTAAGCCATTTTTTGACACTTGAAAAACTATTATAAACACTGGCGTAATAAAAACTTTAGTGCGTACAAAAAGTAATCTGATTTCAATATTCGGAATCGTCTTTTTAGAGACTACAGTGGCTCAGCGATATAAAGGTTGAAAATACTACAACTTCAATTATATTTTACTTGGAAACTATAAGGATTTTATAACAGAAATTTTACTATATCGACTCCATTTTTTATGACGCATCTATTCCCAAATTCTTTTAGATAAGTTTTGAATCACCCTGTACAAACTCAATGATTGTATCATCACAATAGTTATTTACAATATAAATGTTGTAAAGAGTTATATGACAAATTTTATATTATGATGACTGGAATGCTCGTCAATCTACGCGAATGAATTACTCGTGATCAGCGCCATATTTGTTTTGTGCCTCCTAGCAATGGCGGAGCAATACAGATTTAGCTGATTGTGAATTGAAATGAAATTGAATTCTGGATAAGAAGAATTATTTCGTGCTATATGCTGGTTAATTTTACAGTCCCTTATAAAACATGACCTGTTCCAACAATAACACACACAAAAATACACAAAGAATAACACTAACGAGATACAAGATAAAAGAATGTACCTACTGGTTAACCACCAAGAACTATTGTATCCAAAATGACCACTTTTGTCAACAAATTGAATTCCCAAAAAAGTGTTCAAAATCATTTATGGAACCTTTCTGACCTTTTTCAGAATTACGGGAAAATTTGGAAAATCTGTATGTGGCCATTTTGGTGAATGTCCAAAAATATGTCCAAAAATTCTCGAAAAATGTTTGCGAATTCCTCGAATGTGTAGAAATAATTTTTTGTGAGATGACATTTTTTTCCAATACTTTCCCAGTTTTCAGTAGAACGATTTCTGATATGTGAAATTTTTTGGATGATTGTGGTCATTTTAAGGACAACGGAAAATTTCTCCCCGAAATCTAAGTGGATAGTCTTGTAGGTCATTCCAAGACGAGCATTCCCCCATAAGAAACATCCGGTAAAATCTCAATCTCGTGTTCCGTATGGTCATTTTTGTGCGAAAAATCTAGTTTTTTAAATGCAAACCCATTTTTGGAGTCAAATTCTGCGAAAATGAAGACCCAGCGCGAAAATTGAGAAAGAGGGATCGATAGGGAATTTTATGACGAACATTTAAAAAAAAAATCAGTTCAAACGGCCCAACCCTAAGGGGTGTACAGTCATTTGGGCCACTGTGCGCCGTAGAAATCTCGCCCAGGGCGCTGGTAATGTTAAAACCGGCACTGAGTGTTCAGTCTACGGATCAAGTTTTCGTATGCAATCTTTTGCCGTAGCTTATAATAAACCAACACCCCTTTCGCATGCTTACTATCAAAACCTTTGTCAAACAAATCCATAAATATAACAAGTAACAAACGCTTTTCAAATTGAGTGATTCTGATGGAAGTTTAGCCTACAAAAGCAGCGCAAATAGAGCAATCTCAAGTCTAGTTCCTACAAAATCCAAGACGCAGTATGACTTGGAGTACCAAAAGTTACTTTTCTGGAAAGCAACGCTTCTAGAAATCATCTGCACTATGGATTCACTACTCAATGTTGAGAACTAAGATTTCAGTTCAGGAAAGTCAAGATATAAGCAGATTTTACAAGGCCAATAAGTCCAGAATTTTTACAAAATAAGAATTATATAAGTTTCTATATAAATATTGCAGACGATGAAACATATTTATACACTGGTTATGTAAGCTACGATATCATATTCATGAAGGTTGCTTTGATATAATAATCGGCATTTTTTGAGCCTGTCGTTGCGAAAAATTAACTAAGCTAATGTTGGATCATATTCAATACAATGGCTCAAAGTTATTAAAAAGAATTTAATAATCTTGACAATGACCTCTATATAAAAATTGTGATTCCATACACGAAAACAAAAAACAGACAAGGAAAATGTACCTCCCAGCCTGTCCGAGTTAATACTTTTAGAAGTATTCCAAAGATTATTGCAACAAAGATTAGATTGAAGAATCGCACACTAGACATTGTCCTCAGCCACCGTTCTGGTCGATGCCGGTGCAGATATGCAGATGTTAAAGCGTTATGGGGGCTGTAAATCTTCTATAGCAGAAGGCTATGTTAATAGTTATTTATGCAACAAGTGCAAAAAGTAACGAGGCCGTCAGGCCGAGTAGGACAACACGTCGAGTGCAATAAGCACTTTTTGTACGAGTTGCATACATTATTTTTTCTACGTTCATGCAAAAACCAAAAAATGTTATTTAGATGACACTAAGTCTAAAAAAATGTGACGTCAAATTGAACGTTTATGTTTGTCATGATGACAAAACGCTGTAGTAGAATGACAGATGAATGCAATAAACATTTTATTGCACTAGTGCAATAAAGAACCACTTTTTCCACTAAATATAGTTCAATAAAGTATTGTTTTTTGCATGAACGTAGAAAAAACATTCTTTAGAGAATAAGTACCTAACAGATAACACATACTACATGTGTTTAATTGTCGGTTTTCCGATTCAATTTAATTTTTCACTGCTTAAGCTTATAGTTTCGGGTCTACGGGAAACTCTACGGGAACTGACGGGAAGTTTATGCAGAGAAATATCAGAAGTAGGTACAGTAAGAGGAGTACTGGAGACCAGCATAGATTTTCCGAGATTGTGTGTAAATATTCTTGCATATGTTTTGAATTTTTTTACACATGGCAGAAGCTATGTTAAAAATTATTTAGAGAATAAGTAACAGATAAAAAGTTAATAAAAACTTTTTCCATTACATCACTAGTGCTGCAATAGAAAATGCCTTTATAAAACTATTTATAGAACTGTAAAATTCATATTATTAAATGAAAGAAGAATATATTCTGGAATAAATGTCCAAAAATCAAAAAGAAGTCATAAAAGTATGTCATAAAATTATTCAAGTAAGTAGCTAATTTTCTAGATGGAAATGTATACCAAACTTTGACGAGCTAGAAAAAATACCATCCCCCTATTATATTTTTAAATTTGTATTATATGAATTTTTATCTCTAGAACCGCCTATACCACATCAGTTTGAATAACTAATTACTTCTTATCCAGGAGTTATAGGGGTACTATATCCACTATACTGTTACACTTTGTCAATATTTACAAAAAAAATAGACAAGTTTCTAATAGATTACCCGCACACACGTGCTGTGAAAATCTACGACGCATTTCATGTTTCTGATAAAAATAGGAATAGTAGTGCATGTGCATTTATTACAATACCAATTTCAAATTAAATGGATTAAATTAATATTTAATTCGTGAAATTCATGAACCACTAGATGGCGCTGTAAAATTAAAGAAAGATGTCGTATGTTAGGGGTTTGACCAACAGTATGTTTACAGTTACCAAGGCTTTTAATTGTAATTGTGTTTTATGGTGTACTTAATTCTTTGTATTTATGTAATTTTTAGGTGAAAGTGTATTTTACTTATCAAAAGGATTATTTTAACTTTAATGTAAAAGCCGTATGACACGGTATAAAATTGTATATAAAATTTTGCATAGAATTATAAGTATTTTTTATATATTTAGTTTTTGATAAACACTAATAATATTAATTGTTATTATAACCAATAACCTATAAATTAAGCAAACATAGGAAAGATGCACTGGAGGTTATATTATTGTTCACATAAAAAGGTATTCAGAATTTTATAAAAATAGAACATGTTTTAATTTTCAGTTTTATATGTAGAAAACTGTACTTTTTGCTTGTATGATACGGGACGAAGCATTTTAATTATAATATCAAATAAAAATCTATTTTAAATGTACACCGTGTCATACAGCCTTAAGATAAATTCCTAGTACATGTTTATCGTGAATTCCTAGTGTGCTCGTAACCTTTCAGATTCAGATATATTAGTTCGGTTCGAGATAACTACTTGGGGGATCGTGTGCGATCTCCAAAAGAAGCCGAAGGACATAATTTTGTCGGGGAAGAACGCGAGAAGCCCCATGTTGTCAAAAGCCTGTGTTTACAGCGTCTGATAATTCAGCCACCCCATGAAATATCCATATTAAATGGAGAAAATTGTCAGTATAATGTCTAATACAGATTGAAAAACATTCTTAAATAATTCAAAACATAACATTGTTATAATTACCTGGCATAAAATCCTTTATAAGAAAAAGTTTTCTACATACTTTCCTGTGTTTAGTTATTGGTTTTCCGATTCAATTTAATTTTTCACTGCTTATAGTTTCGGGTCTACGGGAAACTCTACGGGAAGTGACGGGAAGTTTATGCAGAGAAATATCAGAAGTAGGTACAGTAAGAGGAGCACTGGAGAACAGCACAAACTTTCCGAGATTGTGTGTATTTTATATCTAAATATTGTACGATCTCAATAAAGTTTGCAAAATTACTACAAAATACAGAAAATGTCCACTATACCTACACATACAAAACAGATTTATTGGATTGTTGTTCACCACCACACTCGATTTATTACAAATTGTGTTGTGTACTTTTCTTTATTCAAGATAGTTATACTATTTTCAAACTGTTCTTGTACTATTTATACAGAAAAACTTATAGAAAAATATTAAAAAACACACAAAACTTCACACTCCTATTATGCAAGTAATTTGTTGTTCACCCCTACAGTAGTTCCGAAATCTATCAATCAGATGTCAGCCACTTGGTGATTTTCATCAATAGTTTGGGAATTGTGAAGATAGAGGTTTGTCAACCTTCCTGATTTAGGCGGGAGACTGCCGTCTTTTTGCTGTACGTTCCACCACACGCAGAGCACTTCAAATCTCCCGCCTTTCTGCGTTGATGAACCAGTACCAAAAAAACACAGAAGTAACTAAATTCTACGTAGGTATAAATTCTTTACTGTTATTTACTTTACTGATTTATCTGACATCGCGACAGAAATAGCTGTGAAACAAAGTTTCGGAGATAACAGGCCGTCTCTCTCTCATCCTCGACTCGCGACACAACAGTACAAAGCTGCAACGTACAGAAAAAACATAAGATTCTCCGATTTGTGTTTTTCGTTGTGTGTTTGTCATAGGCGAAGATAGAGAGGGATTTGGGGCTTAGCCCCCCCAAAAATATTTATAAACAACTCACACACCTTTCAGAACTGAAATTGAAACAGTCCACCCGGGGCTTTAGATTCCTCAAAATCTCTGATTAAAATTTAGGTACAGGACCGCGCCAAGGGTAGCTGCCGCCGGGGTGCGAAACCTTTGCTGCCACCCTAGCAGCATTCTAGGTTAATCACCAAATAATGGAGCAATAAAATAAATATGGAAATATACATTAATAACAATAAAAATAAATGTATTTTTCTTCAACAATTAACAGAAAATAAACAATATTAAAAAAAAAACAAGAGCTAAGAATAGGAACTTAGATAGTCTTCATAAGTATATTCTTTTTGCAAATTCCTCAACCAAGAGATATATCAAGGTTTTTTGAAATTAGACTAATTAACAGTACATCAGTACGACAGGTGAAGGTTGCAGAGAACATGATTCTATAGGCGTGACACTTGAAAAGGGTTCAAAGCAAAGCACATACAATTACCAAAAATAAGTTGACGTCGAGTGAACCTCGCACTTTAACAAGTCAACTAAGATCTTAGAAAATACTTATTTACAGTAAGCAATCTGATCTAACGAGAAGAGTAATTTGCCGCCCCTGGATCGTGGCGCCCGGGTGCCACGCACCCTTGCACTCCCGGGGTTGGCGCGGCCCTGTTTAGGTATACTTAATCTAACAAATTATAAGATGTGTTTTTTAATCATTATTTTTATATTATTTTGTTTTTGTTGTTTGAAATATGTGTTTCTAAGATAATTTATTTTTATTTTTATTATGTATAATAAACTTGTTTTACATAGTATTTCTTTGTTGAAATAATTTTTCCATCACCCAAAAAATGTTTTCAACAGATCGATTTTGTAGGCTTAATTTAAAGCGTATGACTTTGAAAAATATAACCCTACGTGGAGGTATGCATACTAATGCAGCACTGGAAAAGGTCGACAGCCTAGTCCGGTGCAAGCTGATGCCTTTTTAAAGTGAATTAATTCAACCCATATTAAGTGCTATAAAGTGTTTCCTGTCTCGTTACTGCCACGAAATAATTTTTCCTATGTTATGCAGTCGTGAGGAGAATAAATAATTCGATGAATATCAAATAAATATTTTGCCGAAAGATTAGATGCATCATTATTTTCAATAAGTTAAACAAGTGACATAGTAACTCCTAAATCGTCATAGCTTGACGTATGAATTTGTCGTAGGTGAGATATGTCAAATATGCGATAATTGAGCCGATAAGAATGTTGATTTAGAAATGTTCGTTAAATTTGTTTCTTTAGACAATGCATGGCATAGTAGTGATTTCTTCCATTAGAACAAATAAAAACAATAAAAATGTTTTTCTCGAAAAACAATTCCTCAAAATTTACTATATATACAGGGTGTCCAGAAACTCTCTGACAAACGAAGACCGGAGATTCCTCAGATCATTTTAAGACATTTTAACTCAATTTACCTAGTCGAAAATGCTTCTAAGGGAACTAGAGCTCTTTGAAGATGGCGTCTTGTAAATAGTTTTGTTTAAATACCTCAGAACGCTTCTACTTAAAAAACAAAAACTGGTATGCTTGTTTAGCCTTCAGAGATGAATCGATTCCATCAATTGCGAATTTCTAGTAGGCGTCCGTTTTGGGTAGTCAACGGTTATTTTTACGCATAACTTTTTCTATTTAACTTTTAAGCATTTGTGACACTAGATTATTAACGAAAAATTTTCAAATCCATTTTTCTAGAAAACGGTGTATCCTAATGATTTAAAGTAAGAGTACCTTTAGTACTAGAATACATCAAATGATTCATCTCTGAAGGCTAAACAAGCATACCAGTTTTTGTTTTTTAAGTAGAAGGTTTCTGGAGGTATTTAAACAAAACTATTTAAACAGGCGCCATCTTCAAAGAGCTCTAGTTCCTTAGGAAGTCATTTTTGACTAGGTTGAATTGGAGTTAAATTGTCTTAAAATTATCTGAGGAATTTCCGGTCTTCGTTTGTCAGGAGAGTTTCTGGACATATATATATATATGGAAGAGAACGAAAACAAAAATAAAAAAACCTACCCGCAGAATACTTGTTTCCTGGAATTCTGTGTTTGCAACCTAGAAACTGTTCAATCAATTACACTTAGACCAAATGTGAAGTCTATGTCTCCAACGATTCTCGTTCTCTCTTTCTTCAATGATCATAGAATAGAGCCCTCTCGTTCTTCAATGATCATAAAGCCCTTAGGAATCACGTTAGGACAAAAAGTTACTTTTGTTTTGCTGTAGGTATATCACAGAGAAACGATATTACACCTGCCACCTGTCCCATTTCATTATCAGCTAAAATTATACCCCGCCACGATTTAACGTAAGTACATACATACGATACATTTATGAACATACACCCAACCAGCAGGGTGTACACATGACATTACGAAATAAATATAGACCCTGTTGCATAGTCATAAGCCGTCATCACTGTAAAAGATATCCGGCTAGCCCATGAATATTGATCGTTTTATAATTACCCCCCACAAGTTTCACCATTTTATATTCAACAGATCCGCATTTGCTTTCGCCTAATTTCTACAAGACACGGCATTGCAAAACACAAGACATTATGCCCTTTGTTTATTGTCTCGAGTCGTGCGTGCCACAACGCCATTAGAGTGGGCGAACTCGGAATCCGGCGATATTTAATTCGGGATTGGAAACCGTCTTATTTTCTGAATTAATTACTGGATACTGCTTGAAGGAAAAAATGGAACAAGCCGTGTTTCTCAAAATTTGAAATGTCGACCTTAGATCAATTATTACAAATTTTATACACAACAAACAAGAATACATATAGGGGCAAAATATACTGGGTATTAGAAGTTTCACCGCCATAACTTCAATATAATGTAATCTCTAAGTTGAGTTAGCTTGGGAACACGTCACGTAGACAAACAACTTTATTGTCACTCTTGATTATACAATAAATATCCTTCGAACAAATTTCACACCTGTCAACGCTTTACTTTGACGTTTCTCTCACTCGTATTTGGGTATTGGTTGCTCAATATAAACTGACTCCAGCGGCAATAACGACCCGCTTATATATCTTTTTAGGATTCTCGAAGTTTCTGTGACATCGAGAACGTGTCGAGAATTAAATAGAATATAGCCTGGACTATTCCAGAAAACGTCAAAATAAAGCCATCACAAGAATTATAAATTATAACGTAAACAGGAACATAATTAGCAAACAAACAAGGTAGGTGAGCTTCCGTAACAATACGATAGATAAAGTATAATTGAACAATTGAAAGTTAAATATTACAAGGGCATAACTCAAGCCGTTCTTAAAATAACTCGATATATTATATCAAGAATTTTATCACAACGTGGCAACAGTGCAAATACAAGCTGCGCCAGTTGAGTACGTTTGCGGGTTGCCTACACCGCGCCATCTTGATTTTTTAGTGATAATTTGGTAATTTTTAAATGTTTAAAAGTAATATATGGGTATTATACAGCTACAGTCAACTAAACGTTTAATTTTTCTTATACAGGGTGTTAATTAAGTATATGCACAAACTTTAAGGGGTTAATCTATGATTGATTTTAAGACTAAAAGTTCATATAAACATGGGTCCGCAACGGCTTTGTTTTCCAGATACAGGATGTTAAAGTTTGAAAAAAGAGATCTATTGTCTAGTAGTACAAGCTACTTAGTTGAAACTTGACACACCCTAATAGGTATAATAAAAAATAAACAATGCGCAATCAACGTTTCCATCTCATGCACGTAAGACTAACAAGTAAAATTAATAACACAATATGTACATAATACACATACGTTTAATATCATTTGAGAATCAGCAAAGTGCTTATTAATTAAGAATCAATTAAATCAATTTAAAAATGAGTACTTGCCGTTAATTATTATACTAATTAACATTCCCAGTTTTTCCCCTTATAATAACGATTATTACTGATTATACACTATCAATTCAAAAAGTGATAGACGCTAGGAAAATCATAAAAAATTGCATTTCTTCAATTTTTCCTATAGTTTTTGGATGAATAATATTAATCGGGTTATAATATTTGCTTCTATTCATTACTGCTGTGTATATTCTGAAATGGTATGAAATCGATAACTTTTTCATCGACTATTTTCTTAAAATATGATAATTCCAACATTTATTATTGTATTAAGAAACACATTAGATCATTACGAATATTTACAATGGCTTTTATTGAATTTTTAGGTGATCCATATGAAACATGAACAAAATATTTCGATATAGGTATTCGTTATTTTCACACAGAAGGAATGATTCCATCTTCTGGCTTTTTCATAAGGTGTTTCGCGCGTAGGGAGCTAAAATAAACTATAAATCAATACCGGCAATAAATCATCTTCGTCAATTTTCAGGAGGCAGGAGAAGTTTTTCTTTATCTGATCGTTCGGCGAAGTGTTTACCCTCATAAATGGCTCCGTTATCAATAAAATTTCTGCCACATAGATCTCATTATGATAACGGACAGACACTCTATCTAATGAAAGGTGGTATATCTCTTCAGGTCACTGAACTAAGGGCGTGTTAAGGGATTATCTAACTGTACCTAAGGGGTTTCCTTCCCTTTCAATCGTTTTAATTTTCTTTATTATCCACTCTTTTTCATAGAACGGTAGATAAGATTGACCGTTAATTTCTTGTATCGACAAGTTTTGCTAGAGGCCGGTATGTACCCACTCTCGATTTTCATTTTACCAGGGGCGCATCCAGTATTTTAGTTTGGGGGTGACAAAAATGGAGAAATTTTGTATGACTCATTAATTAATTAATAAGGTAAAACGATAGAATTAGATTCTCTTTTTATTGAAAGGAATAAATAACAAGCTCTTATTTACAGAAAAAATGTCAGCGGTACATGTATTTCTATAGAAAAATAAATTAAAAAAATTATAATAAGCAAAAACAATTATTTAATGACAAAATTCTGTTTTCTCATTTTGTTAATAATAATACAAATTTCATTATATATTTTTGTCTTTTGACAGAATGAATCTCGGTCTGAGGGGGGGGGGGGGGATAATTCTCCCTCTTTACCCCACTCCCCTTGGATGCGCTTATGCATTTTACGAAGTTGCCATTGCATATTTTCAACCAAAAATGACGCAAAAATTAATAAAACTATTTGGTATTCTCATGAACTTTTCCAGAAACAGAGAGTGAATTAAATGTGAGAAAAAAGTAATGCAATATGGCTATGACTGCTTTTGTTGGCATATAATGTTATGTAGGTTGCATAACTAAATTTTAGATTTTTTTCTTTGAAAATTTAAAAATGTATTTAAAACACGGTTGAACAAGTAAAAGCTGTATTGAAATGGTTGATGATAGAATGAAATTTAAAGGTAAACAAAGTAGAATATCAGATTTTTTCTTTTTTGTTTCATTATTTTTTTTTTTTAGTAATTTGCTAAATGAAACAAAACTTGAATGTATTGAAAGCTAATTAAAATATAGGGGGTGAGCGTGGTTATAATAGACAATATTAAAATCCTAAATATCTGATGGTTGGTTTAAAGGACGCATAACTAAAATCCTATTTCAGAGTAATTTTGAGTTTAGAATGACAAAAAATAAAAATGTTCTATTTAAGATATTCACAAAAAAACTACAGAAACAATGTAGTGGCGTATGTTTAAAATAAAGGAGAAGTGCAAAGATCTTTTAACTAAGAAAGAAAAACCCAATTTCACACAATAACTAAAAAAATAATTAAGTAGACTGATATTAATTTTGTTATTCAAATTTAAATTAGATATTAATTTCAGTAGCTTTAATAGAATTTAGTAGTTTGATTTTATTTATTGGGCCACCTTGTAAAACCAAAAATTAGGCAATCTATAACCTCGGTATTAATAAAAAGGTCACTAAAGTACTTACTCAAGGCTTACGGTGAGCGCTCTATCAAACGACATACATATAAGATCTGTTCCAACAACCGTCGAGAACTGGTTCAGAACCGTGAGAAATGTTTGACCAACACCGTCTTGAAAAAGTGTAAAATAAATTTTTTTAAAATAAATTTTGCATATTTTCAAAATTTCAAAACACAGCGCCGACGTAAAATAGTATTTGTAGTCTATTAAAAAAACCGCATATTTTTATCATTTTTCGTTGAGGAGTTACTGAGCGAAAACTATATCTCTTTGGATCGAGCGCTCACCGTAAGCCTTAATAAGTAAGTTGTTTAGTTTTAAAGGTAAAGGTACGTATGAATACAATACAATCGTTTGCAATAATAATGGCACTCTTTAAAATTAATTTTGCGGTTTCTTTTGAGCTGTTATCTATTTTTAACATTAGTTATGCTGTTTCACTCACCAATAGATTTTATGAGATTTCTACTCAGAACTTCCAAAAGTTCAAAAACTGTTTTATGGGAGTGCCATTAATATTGCAAAAGCATAAATTTAAATTTAAATCAAGAAGAAATTCTACATACGTATACTATAATATAGTAATATAATAATTCATCTGGGTATTTTATCGTTGTATTGAGATACAATATCTAAATTTTGAATGTTTTCTTTTAGTGTTTCTAATACCGCCGCCAATGTTTTAATTTTCCCGTAGAAATTATTTGGAGTCGCCTTATTAGAGAATACCTACGAGTTCTATTCAATCTCAACTCAAATTTCTCAAGCAATTAAAAGAATTGAAATAGTAGCTATAAAGTGTTGAAATGTTTATACTGACGTCGAAGATGAAAGACCTTCTTGACAATCGAGGAAAAACATTTAGCCACAACTGTCATTAACTCTAAAGCAGGGTCCACACTTGCTATATAACGCTGCTATATAGCCAAGTTATATAGGATGTTAGAGATTTTATAATGAAATATAGCAAATTTTCCTGCTATATAACTTGCTACATGCTATCCATCTTTTGTCGGTAAAGATCAAAGAAAATCGTACAACAATGTTATTCTAACAGATAGCAACACGTCCAGACTTGCAATATGCGGTTTTTATTAGTAAACGTATAGTAAATATCAGTGACGGTCGTGTAGTTTTTCTTATTTTCTGTACAAAATGGAGTTAGAAAATGATCAGTGGAATAAAGAAATTATTTCGAAACTAATAGAATTATACAGAGAACGTGTAGAATTATGGGACACCCGTAGTCCATGGTTTAAATTAAGCATCACTGATTCTACAAAAATTTTGAAAGCTTCCCCTAAATGCTAGGCCACGATTTAAAGCAATCCAAAATCTTCTTTTTCGCCTTTTCTTCTTTTCATTTTTGTCCTCAAAAATGATAAGGCACGCCGCTGCAGCAAGCAGCGCTTCTCATTCAATCCACGAGTTCATAACAACTACGAAACTCAGTTATTTCAACATCTAGCATATAACATTGTTATATGACAATGTTATGCTACATTTTTTTTTTCTCATATATTTTCAGGTATTAACAATATTGTGTGAAACTAACTACTCAGTGGACAAAAGCCCCAACCTGCGTTGAATTACACCCACAATATCTACCCATATATTCCTTATTATTAGCTTTTGTAACATTTTTTACTGTTTAAGAAAGGTATTTTAAGCTAATATGTATCAAATCTCCTACAATTCCTATCAATGAAGTCATATGTATGTTCTCTGATACCAAACATCTAGGTATGCTAATGAACATCCACAGACAAAACTCTATTCAATAATTATCTAAAAAATTTAATATATTTACTAACCTCTGGAGTGGGAACTCATTGACAGTTAATCAGTTTGACGTTGTCGATATTTCATTTTGACATTCAATTTCAAATAATTTTAATTTATTGGTATAATCATCTTTATAGTTAGATATTTGACTCAAGTTAAAGGAGGCCACCTGATGAAGCGATCCTAATAAAACGCAGAAATAAGTGAGATCTCAATTATTGTGGTTGAATTTCGAGTTCCCACTCCAGAGGTTAGTAAATATATTAAATTTTTTAGATAATTATTGAATAGAGTTTTGTCTGTGGATGTTCATTAGCATACCTAGATGTTTGGTATCAGAGAACATACATATGACTTCATTGATAGGAATTGTAGGAGATTTGATACATATTAGCTTAAAATACCTTTCTTAAACAGTAAAAAATGTTATGCTACATGTTATCAAGTGTGGACCCCGCTTAACATACATCATCGTACAAACAATAAATTTGAAAAAAAAATTGGGTCAAGGCCTCCGAAACTATTCTTAAGCATTCTTGTGAACGATAAATGCTTTTCTTCAGAGGCAGGGCAAATCAATTCTATAGGCAGGCAATTTAAATTTTAAGCGAACACAGGAACTCGAGGTAGGGGTTATTAATTTAGATTTATATTTGAATCAAGCAACAGGAAGGAGAGGATAGAGGATAAATTCCGTCGAGTCGAGTGTCCAGCAGCGTATTATCAAAATTAGCATAGTTACTCGAATACTTTGTCCAGAGACGTGCTACAAAGTAGAGCGGGTAACAGCAGTTAGCCTACCGGTAAGCTAGAGGTGTATTGAGTGTTGTGTGCGTAAAATCCAAAAGAGCAGTTCCGTTCGTTGTTCACTTCAGTCAGTTTACGAGATTGTTTAGGGACAGTCGTAACGTGGCAACGTCATTAATAGTCTGTGCGTATTATTCGTAAATAATAAACACAGCAGCTGAAGTTTTCGGGTTCCAAACGTACTCGTCGGCGTTTGCCAGTATTCAAGTGCGTGGTTTCCCTTGGGAATTGTGTGAGTGGACACGACGAATTCGGTTTCGCATCAGGTAAACAAAATATCTAAATATCTACCTAGTCCTGTTGTCAGCGAAATAGTTGACCTTTACTTGCCGTTTAATTTCAATTATACGTTGTTTATTGGAAATGCGATGTGGCTGCCTGGGACTGTATAATTTATCATCCATCATGTGCTTTTTATCTTGGAGATAGCACCAACCGGACGGTCGACATTCTGAGCAGCACGTATACACGCCAGTTAATTTCCTGTGCCTTGTTTATTCCGTATTCCCATTCAAAGTGCCAAGACTGCCAAGGGCCGCTACCAACTACGGTTTACCTGTACGAGAGCCCACTTTCTAGGAGTTTTTACCTGTTTAAATATGCTAAGCGACACTTATCGCCGTCGCTGCCTTATCTGGACAAAGTTTGCACATATATTATACAAATTAAACTAGGTGACGAATACAAATGGTCGCCTACCTGGACTGTGGTACGTAGCTGTCGAAATTTCACCCCAAAATTCGATAGCTGTCGAACACGGGTCTGTCTGTAACGTGAAATGTTATACAAGAAAGTTGTGGTGACTGACCTTAAATCTGAAAAACCGCAAACTGGAAACGGGCGACATCAACTGCGATTAAATATGCTTATTTTTTTCTAGATAGACGTGCTGTTTTTCCGTGGCAAACGCATTTCTCATCTATCTAAACATTCCACAAATGCTTGTTTACATTTAGAGGTGCATAATTAATTATCTATTGCTGATATTTATAATACTAACAGTCTATTAAGATAGCATAATGAAAATAGTTATATATATATACATAATTAAAAATTGTATATTTACACTTTCATAAGAAACAACCTATTTCGGATCAAATCGTGGAAAAGTGATGGATGATTAATGATTATGATCAGACGAAGAAGAAGTTTAGTTTGTGTAGCAAGTGCCCTAGGCCTGACGAGAGGAGAGGGGGGGGGTACCATACAAAATATATAATAAAATAATATAATATACTCGACAAGAATTCAGACGTCTTACGTCATACGAATAAATGAATAATTCATTATATTTTCATCAAAATATTTAAGAAACTGCAACTGATAGTAATAAAACTATATACTACACTAAAAGCTTGCATTATACAGTATGTATATTGCACTAAATTGCAAAAAATGATTGTTTTTAACGCGACCAAATATCGAAAATTACGTTGACAATAAAAACAAATGTGTAACGTCAGTCGTGAAGAGACGTCTGAATTCTTGACGCGAGTATACCCACCTATCACAGACGCTAATGCTCTGTAAGCATTATGTTATTTTGAAGTGAAAATGGTGCAAATTGTTATTTATAACAAGAATACATTAATATCGATAATGGCACAAGATCATTTGTCATCCTATTTAAGTTTATAAAATATTGAGTCAGATTTGGTTCAAAGTTGTGACTTTAGTAGTGCAATAATAAATTTATTCAAGTCGAAAGACATCCCATTATATTAAGTATGATTGGCACATACTTTGGCAAAACATGTTGTATGTTTTAGATCGGTTTACATTCATGCAATTCTTATTGCATGCGCATTAAAGTTAAAATTAATGACCGACGCAGTTTTCAGTCCATTGCACGAATATAGAGTCTGCTCTAATTTGATTGCATTGCACGTGAAATTCTGGTTCCTTTTCTGGTAATATTCAGTTTTGCCATTCTACACAAAAGGAACTAACAGCGAGGAATTAAGTAAAAAGTGAATTAACCATAATAATTTTCTTTTTTATTTCATCCATTGAAACTCTAGGTTGATGGAAACCTCACACCACAGTACACAACACCGGTATGTTTTGATGGTTTTGCAGAAGACCAGCAGATCGAAATCATTTTCATTTTACTAATTTGGCAATGGGCAATATATTGCATAAATGTAAAACAAATATTGCATGAAACATTTTGCTGCAAAATAGTTTTCATTGCATTGCATGCTCGATTGCCTAAATGTAAAGTGGCCTTTAGATATTTGATGATTTAAGGTACGATCCCTCTGCTTCATTTAGTAGTGGCGACTAAACGATTAAGGACAACGATAAAATGGACAACACATTTTATAACGCGCGATTTAGTAGTAAATTTTTTTCAAAATGAAGATGCTGCAAATCCTTTGTTAAATGACGAAATGGAAGAATATCTGATTTTGCTGTATTTGTGTAAATAACGACAGAAGGCAAAAACATATTTTTGCAACACACACAAACAGGAATGTTGTCCCATTTTATTTATAAGTATTTCATTCTTCTCTAAAGAGGAATGCAAACGATTTTCTTCGCTTTTGTTCATTTTCTTTCGAAGGATTACAAATTACTCAATTGATTTACCTCTGGAGAAAGTCAATTTTTAGATGCTTCTACTTACTGGTAGCAACAGCGACTAAGAGAAAACAATAGACCAGTTACTCAGTTACATGTAAATCAACTCAAACGGGTGACGCGATTAGACGTAGCCACTAAATGTTTCCTCTAAACGAAGTAGATGGACCGTGCCTTAAGTGTATTAAAGTATTGCTTTATATTTCATTTATTTATTTGTTAAGAAATGTTATTGAATATACCTACGCATTTTTCATTTTGTATCGCTATATGAAGGCTATTTAATCAAATAAATTCAAAATCAGTGGGCAAAATAAGTATATTTGTTTATCCATGACCACTATATTAAGAAGGTTTAACACGTCTGTTTTCCGTGGATTAAAGACCTTTTAACACACTAGTGGATTAGAATTCACAATACCACGTTTCGATTTTATAGCATTTTATTTAAAATTATTATTATTAACATTTATCAAGAACGATCTTGTCATTTTGACCGGGATTATTTAAATTCATTCGATAAGGAGTTGCTGAAGGACTGGAGGGGCCCACAACTTCGCCAGGTAAGACCTGGATTTTTTCCAGAAATTGCCATCATGCTGGACAGTGAATCTTCAATATAATTTTCCGCTACCGTTTTCAACCACCATGACGCTTCACAGTGGTTACCACCCCCAGCATTGACCAGTAATGTTGTCGAAGAACGCCTCATTCCATGTCCGGTAAAACTTTCTGGATCAGGGCGCCCAAGATATGCAGCCAAAACGTTTTCGAAATTTTGTTGATGCCTACATGTTATGTTGTACATGTTCCAGCCACATATCGCAAGAAAAATCTCCCACCGGCATTTTCAGGTCGCAGATTGATGTATTTTCAACACACTTCTACAGCATTGACTGAAAAAGCTTCTTCCAAGATCGTGACACATCTTGAAATATTTGTTTTCGTATCCGTAATGTATAAATTGAAATACTAAAATTGTGTATTTTCTACCTTAAATTGTAAATATTCCTCATCTAGTGCTTTTGTCAATTCTACGATTTGGTTTCTCTCCAGTTTATAATTTCTTGATTTTAATTTCAAATATGAAGTAAGCCTACCATACTTACTTCGATATATCAATACCTTTGTGCACTTTCAACATCGATTTTAGCATGGAATATTTTGTCCACATAGAAGAGGCAAAAAACCGTTTCTCCACATTGAAAAAGTAGGATAGTAGCATCTCTTCTGTAATTGCTGCTTCTCCTATACCCTTATTTTTCGCCAGTTATCGAATTCCACCAATTCTTTCTCGTACACACTTTTGCTGTTCGCTAGTAACAGACGTAATGTTGCCTCTTGGGCTTCTTGCTGGATTTCAGCCGGAATTAAGAAATTCTTAGTATTCTCACTGATTTTTTGTGTCGATTTTGCAAATTTTGTCACTCTTGTTGACAAATAAACAAACGCATGTCATAGAAACGATTCCAAGACTTTCTAGTATTTTGTCAAGTATGACGTTTTTCAAAACCATAATTTTTCACCTTCACTCTCCTAATTGACCGGTTTTGGCCGTGGTCGTGGATAAAACGTTGAATAGCATCCGGGAAATTAACCAACCTTTAATATTCTCAAAAAAAATGTAACTCTTGGCTGCGCCTCGAGTGTCCATTTTTTCTTGTGGATTAGACTTGTTAATTCCCTTATATAATAACTATTTTGTTGTCATGTCCGTTGATGCGAGGCTCAACATACTGATACCAGATCCCAGGAATGATACTACCGAGGATACTACCTATTTTAATACCGCATGTAGCCTTACATAAATTTGAAGATACAATGACCTTGAAAATAAGTCGATTAAGGAAAAACGTGTTATTATTTAACAATACAAGGCAACGTTACCTTGAATTCCGTTAGTTGAAATGTTTATTGTTATCCGTAACAATAACAAATTATTTTAAATGTTCTGAAGATTAGTTATCAGAAGTACTAAATAATGCACCGTTTAACAAAATATGTTTTAGTGATAAGTTGCAACTTTTTGGTGGGTACCTACTTACTTTAATTTTGTCACATTTGAAATATATGTAGGTAAAATACAAATTAATAAGCAAATTACGAGTTGCCGAAACAGGAAAGCCGATCTAAATTTTAATAATGACTCTTGATTAGTGTTGGGAAAAACCGAGTTATTTCAATAACCGAATACTGAGTATTTAAGTGATATCAAAAATATTACTTGAATTCTCATCAGCTGTACAATACATAACTATTTTTGTAGTTTATATGTAAATGTTTTATTTTAAATACATAAATACAGGGTGAGTCAGTCATAATGTCATTAATTTTAAGAGGAGATAGGGAATAATGAGTATAATGCGAATATGTGATTAAAAAAAATCTAAATGCATATTTACGCCGAAAAAAAATATTTTCAAATCATTATTTAAACCCCCTTTTCAGACTGTCACTGACCGTTGACAGTCTTGGTCGTTTACAGCTCACAGTTCAATTCGATGTCGACCTGATGCAATGTTGTCAAGTTGTAATATTTTTTTATAGAGTACCTACCTACCTAGGTTTTAGACATCACAAATAAACGGTTGTACTGACTATTTTAGAATATAATTTTTTCTTGCTCAGTTCAACTTCAGCCAATAATAATTTAAAATGTTAATATCCAATAAAATCAAATAATAATAATCAAATAATTCTATTAAAAATTGCAAGTAACGCGGTCCACTCAGGTTCCGGTAGAAAATACGGCCCAATCAAACGATACCCGTACACTCGCGTGTCGATTTTTCTCTGAGCAAATGTAGCTGTAATGCCTGCAACAACACTCCAACATGTCTAATAATAAACCGAGTAATAAACCATTTACGTACATTACATAAAAAAACCTATACCCAATGGGTAAATTATTAAGAGAAGCTGAAAAGTGTTTTGTGTTTAAATATTAAGTAATAAAAACCATCGTGTTTTCGACAGAAAACTGTTCAAGACCGAAATGACACACCGCTTATCTTACCTACCTAGTTTTTGTACTGTTATTTAACGACAAGGAGTAGAACAATTTTTTTTAATCTAGATACATGAATGAATTTTTAATAAATATTGATTTATTTGTTAATAAAAACAAATGTAGATAATAAATAAATGTTTTCGAATGTTAGGTTATTACAGTTTAATAATTTTGATATTACGTTTTCACTACGTTTTACAAATAAATATGAATTTTTAGTAATACTCCTAAGTACAATTAAATATTCAGTTTGTAGTCCTAGAAATTTATTGTTTTTTTAAGTAGTATGGCACTAACCTGTTTACAGCTCACAGTTCAAGTAAAACTGCATTTATCCGTCCATAGCACTTTATTAATAAAATTAGGGTCAGTCGCATTTCGTAAACATTCTCCGTATAACACTACCATTTCCACATATTCGGAATTCGTAAAATTATGCGTTGTGAATTTACGCCAAATACGTGAGGTGAGACCGAAATAAACAAACTACTGCTTACTGCTTGTATTCTCTCCATCCCCCCTCCAAATGTGTGGCATGATCTACAAATTTGGGGGGAAAGAAATGCAGGAAATGCAGAGTACTAAATGGAGGTAAATTTGAATAACACGCTGATGTGTTAGACGATATTATGTATGTAAACGTGGCATCGATGGTTTGATACGGTATTCGATTCTCGTATGGGTGCGTCATCAGAAAGTTCGTAGCGCACCAGGAGTGTCTTGTTACTGATTTTTATTGGGTGATTTGTTTATTTTTTTAAAGGTCGAGTACAAAATTTTTTTTTTCGATTTTCTGCCTTTACTAGGCCTCCCGAATACGTGGTTAAAATTAATGACATTATGACTGACTCACCCTGTATATACTTTTTGTATGGGTAAATTTATATATTTAAAATAAACAATACAAATCTTTGATATATAACAATATATGTTGCATTTACATAACAAAAAATTGTTTTTAATTTTTCAAAAATTATTTTACGGCTGTCCTGCATTCCGCCAACACAAAATTTTATTTTGATCTATGGCTACGACAGTTTTTCGTTGTTTGTTATAGTTGCGGCAAGAAGTCAGACGACTTACGTCATACAAACAAATGAATAATTCATTATATTTTCATGAAAATATTTAAAAACAACTGCAACTGAGAATAAGAAATAACTATATACTACATTAAATGTTTGCACTATATATTGCACTAAATTGCAAAAGATGATTGTTTTTAATGCAACCAAGTATCGCTTTCAGCAGTTGCACACCTTGTGACGTCACGTCATACGGTCCATTGGAAAGAGAGGCGAATTTTTTTACGCGTTTCAACGCCTATTGTGTTTCTCCCGCGTGAATTTCCGCAAGGAAAAAGGCTTAATAAGCGTAATTAAACCCTTCTTGTGCATATATTGTGGCCGTTTCCCACGCCAATTCTCTCACGTCAACGTGAGAAGATTCGACAAAAGGCCCCGTCTTTCTGCGCGAAGATCCGTCTTGTTAAATTGAAAGTTCATGAAACGCCGGAAAAATTAGCGCTTCCTGACCTCTACCCAGACGAATGGGCTGACGTACTTTGGATCCGGTAATTTTTTAACGTAGCGATTGTGAATTCCTCCGCATGAAGGCTGAATTAGAATAATATAAATATAAAAAAATATTGCGCACAAAATACTGCGTGCAAACTATGATGTCACAAGATTAATAATAAAGTAAAAAAAAACAAATTGTAGACGATTCAAAAACTTATCTTTGCATGCATAAAAAAGTGTATTTTTTACTTACCTTCTCGTTTCATCGTTGTTTAGCAACATCACCTGCAACAAATTCATTTTCAGTCAAAACAATTATTGCAAATTTCGTTTTTTCCATATGCCATTAAATTCAAATGCATCTAAATTGCGGATGAAAGAATGTTAGCTTAGGTCAATGTGAGTGATTGATACCGGTCGACATTTGACTACCCTCCTATGAGGTTTCCCTCATTCCTGCACTGAATAATGGTTAGGGAATAGTCGTTCCTGGTCGCAAATGCGGCCTGCTTAATAATAATATGCCGCCCCCTTTCCTACACAAGTCTCCGGCTTCTGGGCTAATTCCCGTGATTAGAATGAGGGGTAGATATATTATTATTATTTATAATTAAATTTCGTATTAGAAACAATAGAATAGATAGATAATAATCGTAGGTCTACATAGATATACAAAAAAAGTAAAAATAACACTCCTTATGTCCTTTTCTTACATCCAGTAATATACAGGGTGTATATTATGTTGACTTTTTCTTGTGGTGGTTTTTAGGCTTTTACAGTCGGTACTATCATTTGATGTAGTGATTTTCCGGACTGTTATGCCGTGACCTCGGTAACTGGTCGCTACCAATAACAGTATTAAAGTGCACATCCCGAGCTTTTACTGAGATTCTTTGACCTGCCCTGGTTGTTCTCGGGCTAGGCTTTGTGGGGACAAACCCGCTATCGGTATCTGGGCCCGCCCATATATTGATTTCGACTCCTGCTGTTGGTATTACGACTGTACTGTTTCTCTGATAATGGTGGTCTTCCGAAACGTCCCGTAGCCGCATCTGTAACTGGTCGCACCACTATGTATAAAATACATTTCTTGTGATTTATTGTCATATTTTACGAAAAACTGTTCATATAAACATGTGTTTTAACTTCGGTCCTAACTTGCTCCGTTTTCAGGGTGTCAAAATTACTCAAAAATTTTAAAACCCTGTGTATTGAAAAGAAAGCCTTTTAAAGCAATATGTTATAGAACAGTGTCTTTATTTTCCAGTAAGGAATCAATTTTAGCAGTTATATTTAAAACAAAATTACTCTGTTCAACTTGACGATTCAAGAAATTTCTGACTGCCCTGCTCGGTATCGGTATCAGCATACACATTAATGAAATTAAATTTAGGAGCTTTCGATCTACCTAAATTATTCAGCTGCAGTGTGATCCGAGGGTAAAAAGTTCACTTTGTTAGGAGACTTTTTTGATATCAGTAACACATGACAAAATAAGTGACTTGGAACGAAAGCAACGATGAACCTAACATAACTTTTTATAATACCGTGGAAAATGCCTTTGTTCTTGAATAAATTGCCTCATCCTAACAACTCTTATACTTTTTTATTTTTCATAAGACAGTGAACTGACTCATCAGAAGCTCATTAGTCATGCCATTCTTCGCGAAGTAAATAAGCTCTGGTTGCTTTGGCAAACTCAGCATTTCCAGAAAAAAAAAAGAAGTATTACTCAGCGGTGTCAAGGATTCCCATCATATCAACTATTATGTGAGTCAGGGCAATTAGTGGTAGATGCGTCGAAAAATTTTTTGTTAGCGACAGCAAAGGTGCAGAATCTTTCCACCTCGTTTTCGTGACTCAACTGAACTGTAGTTTCTATTACGGTGATTTGTGATTTTACATCTATAATATTACAGTGTGTCTTAAAATGATGAAACAAAATTTATAATTTTTCCAGTTGACTGAAACAAATCAATTAGTAATAGTAATAATAGTATAGTCGTAAAATATGGAAGAATTAAACGAAAATAATTGATTTTGTACTTCTTTTTTATTTTGTTATTTGTTATATCATCGATGGCATTAATTACTTTATTACACCTAATAAATAAGTGTGTATTTGTCAGAAGATAATACTACACTTGTCTTACCTCACGATTTTTTTCTCTGAACCTACTAAAACAATTTTTAAAAAAACGTAGAACAATGGTCTGTTGCCAACAAATTGAAACTTAACAGTAAAATTTAAATATTACTTATTTTATTTATCAGATTTCATATGAATTCCTGATTTACTTAATTTTCTCTCGCGATTTTACCAGATTTTATATGAATTCACTTGATTTTACTGATTTTACTTAATTTAGCCGAGATCACTGATTTCACATGATTTTGTTAATTTTACTAATTCCACTTGATTTGATAATTTTAGTACCGAGCTTTGCAACTAGCTGAAAAATTTCATATTATGATGAGTTTGATTAATTAATTATTTTCTTTTAAATACATTTTAATACTTAATATTTTCTTTTTTATTCAATTGCCATACTTATTTAAGAAATATTATTTAGTAGATCGTGTAAAGATTAGGTATAAGAGAATAAATACAATTTTGTCCATTTTCGTCGCTAGACCGGTGTGGGTTCGAGCCCCGCAGCTGGTAGACTGTATATCAGCTGTATTCATGGAGAGGATTAACACCTTCTCTGTGGATATAGTAGGGTGGAATAATGTTGGCGTGGGTGAGATTGATACCGGTCGACATTTGACTACTCCCCTAATTAGTGAAATTTTCCAGGTTTCCCTCATTCCTGCACTGAATGGTGGTTAGGGCCTACCTACGTAAGTCATTCCTGGGCGCAAATGCGCCTGCTCAATAATATTATGCCGCCCCTTCTCCAGTACAAGTCTTCGACTTCTGGGCTAATCCCGTTTGTGTTTTGTAGGAAATACCGTTACAATATCAGATTTTTCTTGCCTATAAAGTTAAAACTTACCTGCGTAACTCAAGAACCGAAACCTGATTTACAAATTCGGCAAAGATTTCAAATGAGAAAGGACTGTTAAATGAACTTTTAATTTTCCAACGCTGAAGGATATAATTATCATTCAGATAATATTGTAACTGTAAATTAAGAAATAGATCTATTATTTCACGGAAATATCAACTTTCTCCGTTGCAAATTGTCGTGCAAAACGAAATTAGCGATACTTTTATTTACTTATTTTATAATATTCTAGGAAATATCCCTAATCGCTTATATTCTCGTTGCGGTAGAAGTATCAGGATCAGGAAACAAATGTCTCATTCTACGTTCTGCTAGCCAAGTTTCTTCGAACAGCATGGCTTACCTTTATAAGCATATATGGAATTGTTTTTGCAAGAAATACCACACTTCTTTTGTCACGATTATCAAAATTATGCAAGTGTCAGTCAGACTGTTATTAAACCAATAAATTGTTTATTTGAAAGCATTAAAGAAGTTTTATGGTAACATGTAACTTGTCATAAGCTTCTTAATGTTGTTCAAATGTCATACTACTATTTTATATAACTAACAACAAATTACTTAAGTTTTACTTAATTTAAAACAAATTGGTAGCTATGGGTGTATTACATGTATGTAATTCTAGAATAAATAACATTATGACGTCATTCATAGTGCTATTTTCAGCCTTATCTAAATTGAGAATTCTATTTTCATGGTCTCACTTGTATAAAGGGAGATTATTTTCTCATAAAGCCTGTCGTAAATCTAATAAATTGTGATGATGAAATTTGCTTTTCACGAATGTATGTATTTATTTTCTCAGTCATTTTAATAAATATTATGACCTGCTTCAGCTTTTAATATTGCATAAAATAATACAAGTAAAAACCTTCACACAACACAATACAACTCAATACAGTGTTCTTTAATTCGACAACCACAATTTTTCGAGGTGTTCTTTAGTCGTTCAAGAAAACAAATAAAAAAATGGGAAAACATATAAAAATATTTTTTGGATGTATTTATATCCTAGCGATATATAGATATAATTTTGATGAAAGTGATGAAACGATCAACAAAAACACACAAACGCGAAACTATTGCAGAACGTTGCTTCAAACCAACATGCCTAAACAGAGGAGGTTGCCTAGTAACTTTCGGGGTTGAGTGAGAAGTTATAGATATAGGCGCAACAATAATGGCGAAATGCGTATACGATCTACAAGTTTAACACCCTGTATCTTGAAAACAAAGGCCCTAATAGAAAATATCTATAGGACAAAATGTTCTTAAAGTCGGACAAAAAATAAAGGCTTTCATGTTTGACGTTCCGTTATGTTACACCGTGTTTTACAGTTTTTTTGGGCCCGAGATTTGTCCGTCTGTCGAGAACTGTTGTTACCGACAGTTAATTTTGAGTGTTCTGGTTTAACAAGCAAAGAAAATCTCCCTGAACAATAAGTTGTCGATAAATTGATGAATCTTAGAACCAAAGAGCTGCTATTACCTAATACTATCTCGGGCCCAAAAGTGTATACTTAGGATTTCGCCATAAGGTTGCGCCTCGATCTATAATTTCTCACTCAACGCTTTCGGTCAATAACATTGCGGTATTTTTGAGATGGGATGACGTCGATGGTATTTATTTTGATTTTCACCATCCAACTCGGTGTTAGTTATATTTGAACTTTCAGTCGCTTTAATAATTTCTGTGTGGATAATGTTGCTAAAGTTCACTTACTATGTTTTTGCGCATGAAGTTTTGAAGAGTCTGTGTACTCGTAGTGATGAAGCAGTCTTCACAGAGCAATTCCGCGATATGTAGACCTCAGATTAAGGCAAAAAATTGCGAAAATGATTGATCTAATGTAATAGCAGTATACAATACACAACACGACAAGAATTTATAGGTATAATAATTTCTTTGAAACTGCGTTGATTTTTTTTCTACGACATATATTTTTTTATTCTTCTGTATGAAAATACTTCCTGCAAATTCTTTGGTTATCTAGATGAAAAATATCTTTTCGATTGCATCTTAGCTCCTTCCTTTCCACTCTGTTCTAAATTAAGGTTCTTAAACACTATAAAAAGTAATAGATTCTCTAGCTTTCTTTTTTTATTTTGGTTTTTCAAATATCCACAATATAAAATGTGCAACAATTTGAGATTTGACATAAAAGTATGTATTCTTAACAGCACTCAAATAATAACCAAAACGTAACGGTAACTTTTTAATTTGTTAGCAAACAATATTTGACATTTTTTATTCAAATACCAGTGACGCCGCACATGAGTTTTTAGGCGGGTGGAGCGAAGGAATCAGCAGTGTTGCGGTGGGGTTGTATTTTACTTACTGCTGATTTATACAACCCTTAATTTTTCTCTTAAAACTTTTTTAGAAGTGTCAATTCAATTTGTAGTGAAACTACTGTTTAGCTTTACTATTTAATAACGAAATTCACTTCACTATTACTAGTGCGGACAATATTAATTTAATATTTCTTTATATTTACTACATACTAATTGTTGGCGGGAGTTTGGAGTATGCCTCTCCAGATACATAAGCACACTAATCTTAAAAATTACCAACAATAGGAATGAACCATATTCCACCCCTTACTGTTTACACAGTTGCCTTCCCCTACTACAGCAGGGTAGGCGCATCAAATACTAGGAAACTCAACAAGCAGTTTGTAGGCCTCGATTGTTTAGGGATCTTGGCTTCAAACAACCTGTCGGTGCGGGGCCGGCTAAAACGCGAGGCCGCACGCCTAACGTCGGTATTGGCGTTTGCTGGGAATTTGTCAATACAAAAACAAGCAAATTCAATTTCGCCAAAATTTTATTACCGACCTTCACAATAGTCTCCCTCTAACTCTACACAACGATTCCAACGTTGCTCCCACGATTGGAAGAACCCTTGGTAATCCTCCGCAGTTAACCCATGCAGCACCACGGTTACAGCTTCTTTGACTTCCTGTACGCCGCCATGATGACTTCCCTTGAAGTGCGACTTCATCTTGGGGAATAAAAGAAACCGCAGGGGGCAATATCGGGGCTATATGGTGGGTGCGGCAACGTTGGAATGCTTGTTTTGCCAAAAACTCTTGCACAATGAACGGGGAATGGGCTGGCGGGTTGTCGTGGTGCAAGATCCAGCCGTTCTCGGCGAGTTCAGGTCGCACACGGAAAACGCGGGCCCGTAGCTGTTCCAGGACGCCAACATAGAACTGGCCGGCAGGGACATATTCACGATGAATGATGCTGTGGATATCGAAAAAAACGATCAACATTGTCTTCACGTGACCTCGCTTCCGTTGGCACTTCACGTTTTCTATTTGGAATCAATCCGTACCTGACTGAACACGTACGCGCTGCCCAAGTCGGTATATGGAACTCGGCGAGGAACTCATTTATTTTATATAAACAGGAAATTAAATGAAACGCGTTTACACGTCCTTGGTTCCGTTCCTGGAAAACGGCCGGAGGTACGAAATTAGAACGATCCAGGCTCGTCATATCTGCCGTTCGATATGCCGCTTAGTTCTAATAATAACGCGGAAGTGTCTACTCGCCCTCTCAGTTGTCCGGACGAGGGCCGGATTTCGGATGCCGAGGAAGCAATCGACGTTGGCCTTTTTGAACAGTTATGTAACTATTGAAAACGTTAGAATATCGATAGTAAGTCGACAGGAACGAAAAGAGGACACTCATAACACAATATGTCGATAAAAGGCATTTGATTTTAAATTCCTGTTCATCAAAATCATTTGTACGTTTTCAATTTATTTTTGACGAAAGAAGAAGTGAGATCTGATGCAAAAAACATACATTTTGAGATAATTTATACACATCAAAACCCCATATTTGTCTTAGGCTGCTATTCATTCATACAATATTGGTTAAATTTAACAATGTGTCACGATCTAAATAATACCGCCCTTTTGTAGTAGGGGCATCTCAAATCCCTACTCGATAAAATCAAATATTGCATCTGTTGCGAGACGTAACGAATCGCCGACAAGAGAAACATTTTACATGCAAAGCAATGAGTGGAAGGACTTATTAGAATATCATTGGGGCGTGGGCGTGTATACTTCCTATTTTTGTTAATTTCTGATTTTGTGAATAAAATAAATGCGTACTACCTATAAAATATTAAGCCCTCTTCGAATCTTTATACTACCTGCCTGATAGTGATCTGAGACTGCTCTAAACACGGGCATGTAGTTTAAGGGTGTAGACATTCATGATGCCCTTTTGTAATTTGTAGTATGTTTAAGCGATCGCGCACATTGTGCCTGCACAGACAAACACGAACCTGCAATGCTCATAAAGGTTCCCTTGTTATTTAATGGAGTATCGTACACTAAACCAGCACCTGCATGGACTGTCACCTGCTATGTCCGTCACTGCAGGTCGTGTTGGTGGCCTGCAATTTCGATGCTTGGCCGCGCTAGTCCAACAGAAGTTCTGTTCCACAAAAGTCAGGGATTGGTTACAAAGTGTGTACAAAGAAATATTCGACCAGTTTAGTTGTGAATGTGTCGCTGAACGTTGGAGCACCCTTGGTTATCAACAACCTCTATTTACTTACCTTAAACAAAGTGCAAGTCTCTCATCAGATGACACTGAAATGTGAAATGAAAACAGTTTTAATTTTATTGAGTACTCGTAGCGTAGCGCGCTGTATTTGTAATTGTTTATATTCGGAATATTTTGTATTTGCAACATATTGTATGAAAACTAAGTACGACCCTGGAATGTACGGCTCATTCACGGACCCCAATTTATGAGTACATGACGTTTCTTAATTTTTGCTACATCATTTTTTTTTAATTAGGCGAGCAGAGGTCGTTAACTCATATTTAAAACGGCAATTAAGGCTTTTATAGCTAATTACCTCAAGAGTTATCATTTACCGCACGGGTAGCGTGTCGGAAGACCTACTGTTTGTTTCTTCTACGTTTCAATTTGTAAATAAATAGTTTCACACGAAGTGACTCATGTTCCCATTGTCGTCAAACACGCCAGATTAGCCAAGACGTCTTGGCATGGGTCTTTTTAAATCTGTCTCGATTCAACGACACGAGTGTAGTTAATCTACAGAAACATCTGGCATTGTCATTCTAACTTTAATAACAAATGTGCAAATTCATTTGATTTAATACAAAATGAAAGACGATAATTTGTAAATTTGTAGTAAAATTTTTTGGATTGTACAGGGTGTCCGGAATATGTTTTTATCTGGCTGTATGATAAATTGTACCAAGCAAAACATAATTAACTATTTTTCTCTGGCCAACGGTATCGGAGTTATGAGAGCAACAAGTTTTAAGTATGTGGCAACGCCGGAGACCTACTATGTCCTGTATACCTACATAATAATCACAAGTCCTCCTATAACATACATTGAATTAAAGCTCTTAAGGAGAGAACGCACTATGAGGTCGCGGGTTGTTCTGTACCGAGTCGATCGCGGTATTTACAAAATCAGTCGCATATGTCGTTCTATATGCGCTTATTCTACTGTACTATTTCGGTGTCAAAATATGTTCTGTGGAAGATGTATTTTTTATTAGTGCTTTTATTTGACGCGACTGGTCGAAATTTTCCAAAAGATTTCGGCGAGACCTCGACCTACTAGTGCAAACGTGTACATTTAAAATCATTAGAAGATACTTCATAGCATGGTCCGCAATGCGCCGAGATAGCGACCGCCTAGTCACAAGTAGCATTATAGTAACGGAAACTGGTACCGCAACTTCAATTAAGTGGTTATTACGTAGTAATTACTAACTCCACCACCATATAGCATAAATAACTCCATTGTATGTTAGCATAGTAGTATGTAATCACTCATCACTAAAAATCACTTCATGGTTTTGTAATTTTTGGTGGCGCGATTTGGTGTCTCGAACATTATGAAAACTAAGCAGAAGCATCTTAAAGTTGCCCAAACTTTAAATCGGATATTAAAGTTAACGACAACGACAAGTCAGTTGAGATATAAGTGGTATGCTTACTTCCTGTTCGGCCTAAGCGGCTCGACTTACAGGAAGCGACCTACATTGCAGTAGGTACTTAACGCAGACCTCTCGCCCTGGACGACGAGCCATTAAATCTGTAAATGATACTGCAGGAAACAACTACTCTGCGGACTAATGCCCCGACCGGCATTGCATTACTCCTGCAGTATCTATGTGAACAGCCAAGAACCCTTGTCCATATAATGGCATACTGATGAGGGCTAACAAGCCCGAAACCGGTCTATGTCTGGTGGTGTGTCCGACAAGGGTTCTTGGCTGTTCACACAGATACTGCAGGAGTAATTCAATGCCGGTTGGGGCATTAGTCCGCACTTAGAAGTGAGTAGCTTTAAAGTATTTACAATAATTTTGGCGACGTATTGGAACCTTTAACACAATTTTGGCGGCATTTGATTATACAATTATGGCAGTTGTCACCACGTTATTACTTGATTCATAAGTAATTTGCACACGAAGACCAGTGTCTTAGGGAGAACTTGTTGGATTGTGTCAAAATTTCTCTTTGAGAACAGTTTAAATGTTCTGGCCAGAATAATGTTCCGTTATTTTCCCACTGGCATAGAACGACACAGAAACAATTACCTTTTTCTCTTTTGTAGACACTATTTTAAAACTCATTGTACAATCATTTGCAATAATAATGACACTCTTTTAAAACAGTTTTTGAAATTCTGGAAGTTCTGAGTGGAAATTTCATGAAATCTCTATTGTTGAGTGAAACAACTAATAACTAATTTTAAAAATTGAACGTAGATTTCATTATGAATACGTCAGAAGTTAAAAAAAAATCGCAAAATTTATTTTAATGAGTGTCATTATTGTTGCAAACGATTGTACCTATACACCAGATATAAAAAGGCGCGAGATGTTGACTTGAACTACATATATTGCAATTTTGATGTTGTGACGAATTAAGTAAAGTGGTGAAACAACGTTATTGTAGCGTTGCTACCACCTTTAAGTGATGGGTTAGTTCCATTGGCCTCATGTTTGAGATATTTTTAGTTTCTGCCCGAGTTTCTGCCACTTTAGGTATACATTTTAGGTGTATGCCACTTCAAAGTTCTATTTTCAAAAGCAGACATGTTTATAGATGTACGTTTAAGGTCGTTATTTTATAATAGAAATATAAAAAAGGTAGTACCCAACAGTACTGCATCAAATTTCCTTCCTGCCGTTTTTGCCACGTAATCACACGTGGCTTAAATGTATTTGTATAAGATGCAGAAACGTCGTTGGAACGTAGTTGTCTCAAAAAAGTGTTCTTCATTTTAGTCACAAAAAACTGGTAAACTTGGCAAAGTCACCGTTACTATTATTGGATAGGGCGTTATTGGGACATGTATATGATATTTTGTTTCCGTAGCTTTAGTGGTTTTCCAGTTAAGTATTTAACACCGCTTTTGACTAACACTATATTAAAACACGCTTTTCGCTTGGCAGAATTTAATTTATCAGAATCAATTATTTCCGTATAAGAGGTGTAAAAACTGTTTTTTTTTCGAACTAAGAAACCACTCCTCATTCTTTGAAAACAACCTATTATTCAGTATTCATCGAACTCTGGGTTCTGGTTACTGAATTAAAAAATTCTCAGTTCTTCCAGGATTTATTATCAACTATACATCTGTGGCTTTGCGGATTGTTTTTATTACTAATTACCTACTTAATTTCAGAAGTGTGGCGAAACATCTAAATAACATCGCCATCATTTCGCTAAAAACTAAACCTAAACGTTTGGTTTGTTGTCTTCTGTATTAAGCAAATGCGTCTATATTTTAATTTATTAAATTCCGATTTAGGCAATTACCCACTGTCAAACAAAAAAATCAAAAACTAAACGTGTTTATTCTAAAAATAACTTGTAAATATTTACAACATTTCCTAATATTGTTAGATAATTTTATGTAAGCAGCAAAATATTTATTTAGGCATTTTTACAAGCTGTCATAGACACACGACTATTTTATGGGCAAGTTTATTATTTTATTGGTAAACCAGTTTATGTATTTGCATGTACCTATATCCTGGAAAAGCATACCTTGTCGTTAACCTCGCTGTTTATCGATATATCCACCGAATAAAAACTAAAAACCAAAGGTAACAAATACCGGTTTATTAAATGTCGCCTTTGAAACTGATACTGTATCGTACAAATAACGTAAACTAGATAGGTACCTACTTATTTATTTGATATTCTTGATAGATGTAGATAACTGCATTCTTAAACATCACATAAACGATGGACCCTGTATAATGAATAACAATGTGTTGCAATTTGATTTAAAACACTATGAATTGTATCAGATACCACAATCTTGTAATTTACTTAATACTTATTTGTATACAAGATTAACTATGACTAAATCCAAATATTTTAAGAGAGGATAGAGAAAAATAAGAATTAACGGAATCGCTCTTTAAAAAATTTCCATATTATTTATAAACTGAAAAAAAATTTCAGTCGAAACCATATTACCCCCTAGTTGATCGCCAACTCTGGTGGCTAGTCAGCAGCCAGCGCACGTTTGACTTTTAGTGAGGAAGACTAGAAATAATTTGTTAAGACCGCTTTACATTTATGCAATTCTTATTGCATGCGCGCGTTAAAGTTAAAATTAATGACCGACGCAATTTTCAGTCCATTGCACGAATAGAGTCTGTTCTAATTTGATTGCATTGCACCAGAAATTCTGGTTCCTTTTCTGGTAATATTCAGTTTTGCCATCCTACACAAAAGGAACAGCGAGGAATTAAGTAAAAAGTCAATTAACCTCAATTAACCATAATAATTTTCTTTTTTAGAAACTCTATGTTGATTGAAACTTCATACCACAGTACACAACACCTGTATGTTTTGATGGGTTTGCAGCAGACATGACTCCTTCATTGCTGCAGTATAGTTTTCATTGCATTGCATGTTCCATTGCCTAAATGTAAAGCGGCCTTTATCATAATTGAAACCGTGTGGTATATGACAGATCTAAGTCATTTCGGATGATACTCATCATAGGCGCCGATTTTCCGAAGAAAAAGAGCCTTACCCCATTTTTTATACATTGGGCTAGAATTCCGAAATGTGTTTTTTATTGTTTTTAGGCCTTCCTGAGCACGTGGTTAAAATGTTTGTACTTACTCATATTTAACTGTATACATATTAAATTTATTTTCATTTTCCATATGTTAAAGAGGTTTTTAAAGTTCTAACAAAAATTCCTTAATTTCAGAATGAAATAGTACAATTTTTACCCGAATTTTACAAATTTGTGGTACACCTATGTACTTTGCTAAAGGAAATGAACTCGGAAAAGAATAATACACAAAGTGTTCCATAATGAATGGGTCATAGAGAAACTGTAGGCGGAAAATAATAAGATTGAGAAAACATGACTTACTAAAATGTACCTCGCTTAAGAGATACCTACCTTTGGTGAAAATTTATTTTTAAATATACATATTAATTTGAAAACGGTTGAATAATAATAATAATAATATAATAATATCTCTACCCCTCATTCTAATCACGAGGATTAGCCCAGAAGTCGAAGACTTGTGCGGAAGAGGGGGCGGCATATTATTATTAAGCAGGCCGCATTTGCGCCCAGGAACGACTTACGTTGGTAGACCCTAACCACCATTCAGTGCAGGAATGACGGAAATCTGGAAAACCTCATTAATTAGGGGGGTAGTTAAATGCCAACCGGTATCAATCTCTCACATTGACCCAAGTCAACATTCTTCCACCCTACCATACCCCCAGAGAGGGTGCCAATCTCTCCACGAATATAGCTTATATACGGTCTACCGGCTGCAGGGGTCGAACCCACAGCGATCCAGTCACCTCGATTCAAGTACTGACGCCTTAAACCGTGCGACCACTGACCGATCCGAATATCCGAAGTATCCGAATAGATGGATACATTCACCTTGTACTTTTTTAGTTTGATATTTGGATCTTAATTATAATAAATTATGAAAGATCAAATTCTTTTCTATGCATAAATGATATATATCTCGCTATCTAGCCTCGTTTTCAAGATATATGCATTTTAATTTGGTATTTAATGAACATTAAATCAATTACCAACCACTAAAACTTGAAAAGTATACGTTACCTACTTATTTTCATTGGAAACAAAATTTTGTATAAAACGTTGCTAAAATTGTGGTAACCGGGTAACTACAAAAAATACTACCCTTCACCATCTCGCCACCCCCAGGGTGGAGTAGAAATTTGGTCGGAGTACAGTACGTCTCTAAAATTTCAGATTTTATTTTCATTTTTGACAGAGATATGCCAGGTACCCAAGAGCTATAATAATCGAAAAACGGTTGGACTATATCTCTAGAAAAAGTAGAGAATACGGGTTAAATAATTCATCACGTACAATAAATTTCATCTATGTTAGTGAGTAGAACCAACTAAACTATCTGTGCGATTTTGTGTTCACATTTATATTATTTGATTAAATAATTTAAAATCACATTGATAACTGGAATTTCTAGTGACCATATTTGTCTTTCCATCTGTGGTTTTCGACTCTAGAAGCCCCCTACTAAGTATCTTCTTTTATTCTTTTTGCATGGTGTTTTGGAGAGCCTGCGTAGTGGAAGTAGTACCTACTTCACAGAGCAATTGCACGATATAGACTTCAAAAATTGCTAAAATGATATAAAGCTATATACAGCACATGACACGAATTTATACCTGTAGGTTATAGGTTCATTTTACTTCTACAACATATACTCGTATTTTTAAATTATTCTGCATGAAAGTGCTTGCTGCAAATTCTTTATCTGGATAAAAAATATCTTTTCGATTGCACCTTAACACCTTCCATTCCGCTCTTTTCTTAATTAACGTTTTTTGGGACCCTATGGAAAGTAATAGATTTGCCAGTTTCCATTTTTTATTTTTGTTTTACAAGTAGCCACAATATAAATTGTGCCCCCAGAATTATAACGCAACATAATTTGCACTTAAATAACCAAAATGTAATGGTAACAAATACCCAACAATTATAAAGCCAAAACACGAAAATAATACAATAATAATAACACGGGACAGAGATACTTCTAAAATATAAATAAAAGTCTAAATTTATTAACAAACAATAATTGACATTTTCGATTCATATACCAGTGACGTCATTCGTGAGTTCGGAGCAAAGGGAATCAGCAATTTGTAGGCAATCTTCTCTGTTTAGGGATCTTGAGATTGCAGTTCAGTAGTTGGTTGAATACAAGACAAGGTGGCGTCCAATTTTAGGCAATCTTTGGCAAATTCGCAACCGACTTTCGGTTGTTAGTTTTGAATTGCGCTTAAATAAGTTCAATACGAAATTATTTAATTTTCAACTACATAAATTAAAAATGAAATATTAACTACTATAAAAGCTGATGCTTTTTATCGTGTTTTTTTAAATTTTAATAAAATGTGACAAATATGAAGAAGAGGCAGGATAACTTAAATTATCAACCCCATTTTTAATTTCTGTATGTTTTAAAGAAACTATTTCGTGTAATAAAATATAATTAATACAGAATATTAAATATTCATAACAGCTGTTTGTTTTACAAGAACAGGTTCAGCTGGAAACATTAATGATTTATCAATTTTATTGTATCCCAGCTGTAGAAGGTTAAGTTTTTACAGATCTAACATCTAGATAGGTACTGTTTTATTTGTCGATGAAACTGGCAATTGCCTGTCAAATCCATTGGATATGTGCAGATTTTTAGTTGGTAGAATATCCTTAGTTTCACTTGTATACTAATGTAAGTAAATAGGTACAGAAATTATCATTAGGGAGTTAAAGTTACATTGGTTTTTTAAGTTTGAAAACATTCAACGGGATTCTAGAACATTATAACCTACATGGCTGGCAAAAATGACAGTTTTGCAATTATAATCTATTGTCAATAATTCATATATGCTAAATAGGGAAAGTAATAGGATATAAGTAAAAGTTATTTCTCCAAGCAATAACCGTACTAAATTTCGTGTGTGTGTGTGTGTGTGCTGCCCTTATACCAAATTATTGATATTCTCATGGCCGAAAGGCTTCAAAGTGTTGCACCATGACAGTCGAGTAACCGTCCGCTTTATTGTTTCAGGATTACCTTGGCTTGTTGTCTGGTAGATTCGTTCACGATGGTAAGTATGTTAGATATGTAGGTATGTGTAAGCGCCTTAGAATATTAATAGCCAATGGTTGCGAATTATAATGCAGTATCCGAAGGTGAACTCAATATTTAGAATATCGAATAGTGTAAATTTCTCATGATCTAGTTCTCTTGGAAATATACAAGCTGTCGTTCAGTCAGGTAGTGCACCCATCATATATGTAGAATACGTTTTAACTGCTACACAATGCTATAAACTAAATACAATTACGATGAATTACAAGACTTATTCAATAAAAAATGTATAAAAAGTAAAAAATCACATTAAACTAAGAATATTTCACACATTCAGCACAAACTCCTGCCCTGGACCGCGCAACCTGGACTGTCACAAATTTAAAATAATAAGTTCACTGTGTCTAGTTGTATTATCTCCGTCTTTAGGAAGATTAGATTTTATTGCTGTTACCAAATGTTTCTTCATATGTCATTTATACTGATTTCTCCAAAGCATTCAATCGGCTGGACCAAGGCACTCTACTGTTAAAATTATCAAATAACTTAACAAAACCATTTATTAATTTCTTCATCTCATACCTTTCTTGAATGAGATTGGCAGTGAAGTATCGTCGTTTCCGATCTATAGAAATAAATGCTGCCTCTGGGGTCCCTCAAGGATCGGTTTTCGGTCCGCTATTGTTTCTAATCTTCATTGATGACATTGTCCCAAACCTGAATTGCAAGGCCCTCTATGCAGACCACAAATTGTATCTGTCTATGTCAGATATCTATGACTGTGTCGAGCTTCAATCAAACGTGGGCAAAATTTCTGATTGGTGTTCTGAGAATATATTGCCTTTGAACTTTTCGAAGTGCAATTCTATGTGTTTCACGAAGAAAGTAGATCCTATTACTTGTAATTACGCGATTAACAGTAATCTATTTTAGGAAATGCAGTAGTTGTCGAACTCGTATGAATATTCGTCGAATTCGTACGAATATTCGCTTAGTTAGTTCTTACGAATATTCGTCGAGTTTGCACGAATATTCGTATACACGTGTGAAACCAGTATAACTAAGCATATTAGCTATTCTATACATAAAATTCAATTTGTACTATATCAGATACAACAAAAAAATATGATATACTTTTGAAGGTACATTTTGTATGTAGAAATTTTAACGAAACAAGTAGAAGCATTTATCACAACGACTTTTTCACAAAAGTTTACTAAACAGATCCGCGATTAGCTTTGCCGCCGATTTCCGGGAACTTGCAAAAATCTGCAACATTTGACAACTTTTTTATATTGTTTTTTTTTTTATTCATATGGGAAATACCGACAATGACCTGAATTTTATCACCTGTTATTTTACATTATTAGTTTACATAGTCAGTTGATTTACATGCCCATAAAATACCCCACGAGCGAAATTCTGAAAGCACTTCGCGAAACGCGTACAAAAGCTAATATTTGTTATTATTCCTTTGTTACCACGCGGCATCCTATTAAAATTATTACATTACCGTTCGTGCTCGTGCATAATCAATCAGTGGCGACTCGTACTATACCTCACGCCTTACCCTTAACAGCGTCGCATTACCAGAGGCAACGCAACGCTCGCAAGTTTGGTGTAGTTTTTGATATTTTTTACACATTTTGAATTTTTTATGTATTTTTAAGTATTAACAATATTCTGTGAAACTAACTACTCTGCGGACTAAAGCCCCGACCAGCGTTGAATTACACCCACAATATCTACCCATATATTCTTTATTATTAGCTTTTGTAATATTTTTTACTATATTAGAAAGGAATTTTAAGCTAATATAAATCAATTCTTCTACAATTCCTATCAATGAAGTCATATGTTCATATGTATGCTCTCTGATACCAAACATCTAGGTATGCTAATTAATAGTTTGATAGACAAAGCTCTATTCAATAATTATCTGAAATAAACATTAATTAATTTAGCTAAATTATTAACTTGGTTTAATGAAAACATTCAATAAATACCTAAGTTCACTTTTGAAACTGTGGGAACTTGAAAATTCAACCACAATAGATGAGATCTGCCCTATTTCTGCATATTTAGGATTGCTTCTTCAGGTGGGTGAGTTTTCGAGTTTCAAAACTGAACTTAGGCAATTATAGCATGTTTTCATTAAACCAGGTTAGTAAATTTAGCTAGATTAATTTTTATTTTAGATAATTATTGAATTATGACTGCATTGATAGGAATTGTAGAAGAATTGATTTATATCAGCTTAAAATACATTTCTAATACAGTAAAAAACATTTTTGTTAATAGTTATTGACAAATTTTTGGCTACCAAAAATTTGGCATATCTATAGTGACTTAATTTCTAGAGCCATTAGGCATTTCAGTTTGGTCCCCAAAAATGAGTTATATTAGACAGAGTGCGACAAAATAAGAAATATTACAGGTACAGTTAGAGTCAATTTCATAAGCAGGTATAAGTTGAAATGAAATAAATGTATATATTTCGCCCACCAACGTTTTATTGTCCACTTCGTCTTTCGAGAACGTACTATATCTAAGGACATGCTTAAGTCCACTGCGCATCCTATTCTAGGGTTAAACTTAAATGTTCTGTAATAAACTGTTAATTTCTATTCACAGAGTTCAAAATGTATTAAGGAGTATAAATAAATGTTGTATAAATACCTAAGTTTTTAACCAGCGAGATTAAAATTTAAAAATATAAAGTAGATAAAAACAAACATATTTTATAATTTAAATTTTATGCTCGCTGTTTACGAAAATAACGTAGGCTATTAAAAGTGTTATTTATAGAATTGAGTCTACTAGAAACAGATATTAGGTCAGTATTAGCCAGAGGCAGATTTGCTTCCTGGTCAGACGATAAAATTAAATTATTTTTATCGTACTATAAAGATCATCATCATTTACAAGAAACCCCAGATGTAGAGCTCTACAGGGGCTTAGTTCAATTTACTCAACTTTTTCCGACGCGACGTTTTATTAAAATTTAAAAACTCATAAGTTGGAATTTTCATTAAGCCATATGAAATAAATTGCTTACCATACATACATATAAGGTCACCGTATTTCTCGCCGTAAAATGATCTTTGTGGTGTTTTCCAGGTAGAGAAATCTCGAAAAATAAAACACGTAGAATAAAAGTTATATTACTGAGTTTTCTTCATCCACTTTTACTATTTAAATTCTCCTCAAGTAATATAATAACTTTTAAAATGTATTTGTATGACACGCATTATTTTGCTATTCTAACCCCACATTTTAACAATTATTTTCACATGCTTATAAACAAAAGTAAATAATTTTATATGCAGAACTATTTAAGTATATGGTATATATAACAATATTTTCATCTACAGTTGATTTTAAAAAGATACGTATTTTGAAAGATTTCTGTACCTAAAAATTTGTTGGTTACACCACTTTCTTTCGGCACCTTTAATATTGGCAGGTGGCATGAGAAAATTTTTTTTATTTGCTAAACTCTATTTTATTCAGTTCTTAAACGTCGAAAATTTCTTGTATTTGTAGAAAACACTATTTCAAGAATACGGCGCCCATAAGGTAATCCTACAAAAATTTCTCTAAATTATTTTCAGGAGTTAATAAACAAGTTTTTCTTAGTCATGGGACTCCACAAAAAATTAGCATTCTCAAGCCTTAAAATTGATGAATATTTGAAGCTAAGGGGCGTAAAAAAATATAATTTGTTTTAATATAAACTCCAAAGTCTATATCAACGAACAATAATAAACTTTTACGCAATTTGAAAATATACAAGGTGTTCTATTTCAAATACAACAGTTTTTGCCTATTGATATTGGTAAAATGTAACTGTAAATGTAAATTAACCACTTAGTGTAGTATTTTAGAACCCTATTAAATATAAAAGATGCAACTCCTTAATATTTCATGGTATTTTAACACTTAGATACCTAAATGTAACACGAAAAAGTTATAATCTTACAAACTTCGTCAACTGTTTTTTTATTAATATCAACTCCGAAACGGCTGGTCTAAGTATAAGGGATGCTACATATTTCGATTTAAAATTTTATCACCTTTCCAAATATGCAATAATGGGTCATTCTGAAAGCGGCATAGTAATTTTAGTATACGTCTACAGTTCATAGTAAATGTTTAAAATTACATCCGCCTTCAGCAGTTTGCCTGTATCCCAAGATGATTGTGTTAAATAAACAAATCGTCGTGCAGAGGGATGTAAGGAAATTTGTGTGCATTTCGTCGAATTTTGATTACACTATAATAACACACAAGTCCATTATTATACACATTGTTATATCACTGTCAGCAAATTACGTTTAGCACAAAATTATACTACGCATACACTACAAAATACCAAAATGATAACGATAACACAATTAACGTGATTCGTTTATCTCGCTTACTAAAAAACATTAATTAAAGCAAGTTTTGTAAAATGGTTCTATGTCACCATTTGTAAAATGTACGACGACTATTTTCGGTATTTTCCAGAAGTAACCGAAACTTGGAAATATTCGCATTATTTTCGTTAAAATGCTATCGAGAGCTCCTTGTATCTGAATAGTTATTCTTTGTTTATTAATGTTCATATGGTTGAATGGAATTGTCGCAAGATACAAGTGGCTATATATAAATTAAAGAAAATAATAGTCGCTTTTTGTCATAGTCGAGTGATATTCAGGAAGATTATTTTGTGAACACCACGAAAGATTCCTGTCATATTTATCTCTTTCCAATTATTCATATACGTTTATCGACATTTAATTCAATTTACTTTTTACAACCACGAATTACTTATATACAACAAGAACTCAAATATATAATAATTGATTATTTGAAATTGAAAACGCAATTATTTAAGTGATGCACCAGTACCAGAGATAACTCCTGTTGGTATCGCCTTTTCTATCTTTTCTTGTATGACCTGTGGCGCTGAAGTGGGTGCCTCTGTTTCTTTTAACTGTCGCATGCTATTCATAATTCTGTTGTGTTGTTCGCCATCGAGCTGGAGGTAAGGTTTGATGGATGATGCATTACCGTGCTCTGTTATTTTCATCAGTTCCTGTTCCTGCACGCCAGCCTTTGCTAGTTGTGAAACGGCTGTAGAGCGACTTGAAAGATTCTTTATGTCCAAACCAATACGTTCTGCACCTGTTTTCATCCATTTCGAATATTAATTTTTTCCGATAGAACAATTTTTGTACTATGCAGATCCCTGTTTTTTTCCAATGCGAATTTGAAGTCGAGAAAAAACGGCTCCTGATTATGTGTGTAGGTCGATGGCTAAGAAGTTTGAAGAAAATACTCGTACGTACAGGGCAACGATTTATATTTTGACTGTTAGCTGTGAGCCATTTATACTATCTGTGCACGATTCGATTTCCCCCTTGGCAAGTTTTTATGAATACAGGATTATTTTCGATCCTGCCCGAATAGGTTCCATCGTTCTTCATTTCTCTCTTAAAATAATCGATTTTACAATAGATACCTTCTCCTCGCCAAGCCAACTCTGCAGATACTATCTGGAAAAATTTCTTCTGAAGGCCGCCTGGGGTATTCATCATAGCTATCTATAATAGCTTTCCATTCATCTAAAGTAAGTGCTTCTGAACTTTCCTTCTTCTTTTGAGGACAACTTTGCAGGTTTTGCATTACGCGCATGCCTGGCACTTTGGAATTCAATATCTTCAAATGGATTTATCTTTCGTTTATGGTTAGTGAAGTATAATTCCTGGAGATTGTTCGCTGTTGAATTCCACATCAACTTAATTGTATACTCTTTATATTCCTCTCCATTTTCTTTACGCATATTCCATGCCTAATCTTTGAGTATTTCGGCTAACACGACAGTTGTGATAGTCGAGCAAAATTCATAATTCTTCTGCTGACAAAAAGACATAAATTGGCTCCAGATAAACTCTTTACTCTTTTTGGTATTTTCTGGGATTGATTTACTTATGTATTCACTAATTTCTGTAATGGAACATAAACCAAAACGAGACATTTTTAAATTTAACTGAATCTTACGTCAAATTTTGACACTATCAAAGCACTCTTATACAATTGAATGAGATAGCATCATATACGTTTATTGACATTTAATTCAATTTACTTTTACAACCATGAATTACTTATATACAACAAGAACTCAAATATATAATAATTGATTATTTAAGTGATGCACCAGTACCAGAGATAACTCCTGTTGGTATCGCCTTTTCTATCTTTTCTTGTATGACCTGTGGCGCTGAAGTGGGTGCCTCTGTTTCTTCTGTCGCATGCTATTCATAATTCTGTTGTGTTGTTCGCCATCGAGCTGGAGGTAAGGTTTGATGGATGATGCATTACCGTGCTCTGTTATTTTCATCAGTTCCTGTTCCTGCACGCCAGCCTTTGCTAGTTGTGAAACGGCTGTAGAGCGACTTGAAAGATTCTTTATGTCCAAACCAATACGTTCTGCACCTGTTTTCATCCATTTCGAATATTAATTTTTTCCGATAGAACAATTTTGTACTATGCAGATCCCTGTTTTTTCCAATGCGAATTTGAACTCGAGAAAAACGGCTCCTGATTATGTGTAGGTCGATGGCTAAGAAGTTTGAAGAAAATACTCGTACGTACAGGGCAACGATTTATATTTTGACTGTTAGCTGTGAGCCATTTATACTATCTGTGCACGATTCGATTTCCCCCTTGGCAAGTTTTTATGAATACAGGATTATTTTCGATCCTGCCCGAATAGGTTCCATCGTTCTTCATTTCTCTCTTAAAATAATCGATTTTACAATAGATACCTTCTTCTCGCCAAGCCAACTCTACAGATACTATCTGAAAAAAATTCTTCTGAAGGCCGTCTGGGGTATTCTCATCATAGCTATCTATAATAGCATTCCATTCATCTAAAGTAAGTGCTTCTGAACTTTCCTTCCTCTTTTGAGGACAACTTTGCAGGTTTCGCCTTTTTGCATTACGCGCATGCCTGGCACTTTGGAATTCGATATCTTCAAATGGATTTATCTTTTGTTTAAGGTTAGTGAAGTATAATTCCTGGAGATTTTTCGCTGTTGAATTCCACATCAACATAATTGTATACTCTTTATATTCCTCTCCATTTGCTTTACGCATATTCCATGCCTAATCTTTGAGTATTTCGGCTAACACGACAGTTGTGATAGTCGAGCAAAATTCATAATTCTTCTGCTGACAAAAAGACATAAATTGGCTCCAGATAAACTCTTTACTCTTTTTGGTATTTTCTGGGATTGATTTACTTATGTATTCACTAATTTCTGTAATGGAACATAAACCAAAACGAGACATTTTTAAATTTAACTGAATCTTACGTCAAATTTTGACACTATCAAAGCACTCTTATACAATTGAATGAGATAGCCGCTGATATTTTTTATTTACCTAAATAGTCGATCAGATTGCATGTCATGTGACTAAATTTATAACTTTTTATAGGTGGAGCCACGTGTGAATGAAATAATCTGAAATATCCAGTATAGCAATTTTCAAATTATATCTCACTTGGTCTAAATACCTTTAGTCTAAGGTCGTCCTGCACGACCCTGTATTTCGGATATTAGGAATTGTTTTGCATAGACATTTACATTTTTTACAAATAATTAAACGAGATGAAATGAACAAAAATTTAATGAAAAGTCTTATTTGTAAAGATGAGTAAGTTGCGTTTACCCCAAAGATTTTAGGTTATTGGCGTGCGTCAACATTCAACTTTCACTGTTCAGTGCTCTGGTTAAAGCTGCCTCGAGCTGTAATTGGCCTTTAACTTTCGGATGAACGTGTGGAAGACGAAACAAACGTTTGCAAGGCCTTGAATTCAGAATAGGGTTAGTGCAGATCCGTTAAAGGCAGCGCCGTACTTAGGTTTCAACTAAGTGTAAATTTAATATGAAAATAGAATAAAAGTAAAAAAAAGAACTTACATAAAAACATTTTTTTGTTTTCATTATCGTCTTGAGGCGAATGGTCCTTACCAACGAAAAACGGTGCTACTACAATCCAAGTATACAGTAAATTCATTTATTAAAATATTTACTTACAGCTGTTTTAGTCGAATCGAATCATATACGCGTGAGTTTAACGTTGAGAAAAATGTAAGTTTTCTAGCAATACACCCCGCATAAACATTCAAATGGGTTTCACAGAAACTAGATTATACTTTCATATATTCTTCTTCAGCAAAGAAAGACCAAAGAATATTTTTTAATTTATCAGTTAAAGTTGCATTTTAATGTTCATCACAAGCATCAATATACATATAAATATGAATATGTAGTGAATATTAATTTGTAATTACTTAGTTATATATCCTGACTTCTAAGAACTAAATGTCAAACACAATTCAGTCCCACATGACGCAGTTGAGAACGTGACGTGATAGGACAAATTCGGAACATGGAAAATTCTATTCCAGAAGCCTTAAACGTGCATAATCTACAGGGTGACGCATGGTTAGTGCATATTACTACATATACTGCTATATTCGCAATGTAGTCTCTGCTCAGGGTTAACTATGACTAAGTACAACAATTTTAACCACTTGCTCCGGAAGGCCTAAAAGAAAATACAAAAATTATTTCAGAATTTTACCTAGATATTTAGAAAATGGGGCAAAACCCTCTTTTCTTATGGAAAGTCGGCGCCTATGATAAGTATCGACTGAGATAGCTTAGATCCATAGAAAAACTTACATCTATCAACAATATCTACTACCATGCGGTCGTTATTTTGCAGCATTTCTAAATGTACAAACGACAAAAATTAACATTCTTATTAGTAATAATACCTGATAGATAGGTAGCTAACACTTAATCTAGTAAGCTCCACTATTTTGCATTTGGTTTTCATTATTTCGTTAAAACTGGCAAAACTACAACATTTTAATTCATTATAACCACTCACTACCGACATTTCCTATAGGTACAGCTAGATAAAATGTCTATTTATTATAACAAAATCGAACGAAAGGAATAGATAATAGAAAACTTTTAATGTACCCGCAGCAGTCTTGTCCCATAACCTAGAAAACCAAACCGGTGAACTATATTGTGGAAAAGTATCTGCACCCAACACAAATTTCTTTATTTAATAACAACTATAAACCGTTTAAAAATTCAAAAATGCACTAAAAACACATGGTAAACACAGGAATTAAATTATAACATGACTGGAAATTTTACAGTCGTGTTGCTAGTTGCCTACGTTACCTACTCTGATTCTGTAAACGTTTAGCGGGCAAGTCGCATAGGCGGCGTTAAATAAGGATTTAATATAATTTCGAAATTTTTTTTTCGCTTTATAAATAAGTTTGGAACTTTTTTGAAGGGTAATTCCGTTAATTCTTAATTTTCTCTATCCCCTCTTAAAATATTTGTACTTATTCATAGTTAACCCTGTATAGGTTTAATGGGAAGTTGCATGACTTTTATATTGGTTTGAAATGTATTACAGGATAATTTTTCAAACATATTTAAAGGTCAGAACATGGCGGCAATAATCACATAATAATTGAAATATTAACATTAATAAATTGCCATAGAATGTAAACAAAACCACGTGGCCGAAAACGCGATATCATTGGTGTGACGTTACACGCCGTTCAGCGCGGTTTGTTTCCGTGGATACAGGTGCAGGTTACGGTGTTGGTGATGTAAACAGGCGTTTGTTTCTTGTATTTTTGTGGGTCATAGATACATAGTGTAAATACTGTGTAGGTAATGCCATAATTATTAGTGGTGATGTGGTGAACTTGCGGTATTGTTAAACGTAACTTATTCCTTTGTTTACAATATAGATCTGCTCGTGACAATTACGGCGACAATGTTGTTGGGTAAGTACCCGATAGATGGTTTTACTTGAGCTATTTATAAAATTGTGTCATCTGATTTCACATTAAACTACTTATTTTAATTTGAAAAACAATAAGTAATAGTAATGAATAATGATATTTAACATTTATTAATTGTTTTTAAATGAATTTAATAAATTTTTATTGCTATTAATCAATAGTAAATTTCATTTCTCAAACAAACAAAAAAATCCTTATT